>JAOPSE010002483.1:0-85144 GCA_029449295.1 Zea luxurians | reverse complement strand
CTCGTACTCGTCCGAACAACCCGGACAGAGTCACAAGGTAAGCTGGAGCCGAAATGGGAAGGACCATTCATCGTCAAGACGAAGTTGTCTCCCAGCACATACAAGCTAACAATACAATCTGGCGAAGACCTGGAGCATTCCTGGAACATAGATAATCTCCACAAGTTTTTTGTTTGACTCCTCAGGGCCATCGCGCCCTTGTAATTAACTAAACATTATCATTCTGGTCCGTACTCTTTTCCTCCCGGGGTGAGGTTTTTAATGAGGCGGAGCCATGTAATATACCCGCAAAAATCCCCCGCAAAAATTAAGACACGTCGAAAAAGACCGCATCGACGGTCTTCGGCATTCGACCACACCAAAGTCACCGCGAGGGGCAGCTTACTACCCTCGCGTGCGACACTCCGCGCAAAAGTCGCCTACGGGTGCAGCCGGAATAGCACAATAAGTGCGAAAAAATCGAAGTCTTTTCTAAAAGACTATCCGTGCAAAAGTCGCCTACGGGTGCAGCCGGAATAGCACAATAAGTGCGAAAGATCGAAGTCTTTTCGAAAAGACTATCCGTGCAAAAGTCACCTACGGGTGCAGCCAGAATAGCACAATAAGTGCGAAAAATCAAAGTCTTTTCTAAAAGACTATCCGTGCAAAAGTCGCCTATGGGTGCAGCCAGAATAGCACAATAAGTGCGAAAAATCGAAGTTTTCCAAAAGTCTATCCGTGCAAAAGTCGCCTACGGGGGCAGCCGGAATAGCACAATAAGTGCCACAAATCAAAGTCTTCTCTAAAAGACTACCCGTGCAAAAGTCGCCTACGGGCGCAGTCGGAATAGCACAAGTACGCAGAATCGAAGTCTTCTCTAAAAAGACTTCGCGCCAAAAACATCTACGGGTGCAGCGGGACTAACTCAACAAATGCGCAAAATCGAAGACTCCCCCAAAAGCACCCGAACACAAGACGCCTATGGGCGTGACCGGATTAGCGAAGGCACACAGCCTCATCATACAAATCATAGTTACACACACAGCGAGGGCAGCACACAATACATCGGCTCAACCTTCGGGATGATACCCATCTCCCTGTAGTTGAACAACATTATCCTCAATTCCTCACCCTCAAAAAATTTCACAACTCACCCTCACCTACGCTCGCCCCAGCCGACGAAGACAACAATTCCGTTTTGCAGTCCCGTCCACACGAAGACGACCATCCTCCACCTCACCATGATGACGCCCATCACTTCACGATAACGCACTCACTCTCCGCTTCGCCACCGCCCTTTGCCGCCTACGCCCAGCACTCGCACTCGGAATATCCTCGTCCCATCACACGCGGAGAAGTTTCCGCTGCAGCCACATCCAATGCTGCAAAATAGTCCAAGTCCTCATCCGAAGACCCTCTGTCCACACAATCAAACTCCCAGAATCATCAGACTCAAAAAACTTAGACAGGGAATCATCAGAAACATCTTCAGCAACCACGATCGAAGCCACAAAATTATCATTGTCAGTAGCGGTTGCGTGCGCAGGCCTAAAACGCTGAACCTGCGCAGCAACCGAGGTTCAGTAACACTCAGACAAAATTTACAACCCCCCACCTATTTAGCCACCTGCGAAGGCCGGCCGCGGCCGTAGGGTCTTTGACTGCCAGCTCCGCCACCACCTTCAAGGCATCTTCGACCGTCGGCGCAGGGGCCGACTCAGGGTCTTCGCCAGCCATAGTAAACATGGGCACAGCCGAGGGGCCTTCACCAGCATCCAAGGGCAGCACCGGTTTCACCTCCGTAGTCTCGAGCGGCGCGCCGGCCAGACTTCCAAAGTCCTCGACGTACTCGGCACGCTCCATCTGCAACAACATCACATCACTCAGCAAAAACCACACATACCCACACACACAACCACACAAAAAATGACCTTCACCTGCTCTCTCGCCCGGTCGGATCGCTCCCTGACCGCCTCCCGACCATGCGGCCCCCACATCCTATCGAAAAGTGTCCCCGCTGACTGCTTCAACATAGGGTCGTCGACCTTGAAGATCTCACGTTCAAAGTTCTCGTCTGATTGGTCGAAGACCTCGTAGTGCCTGCAGCCCTCGCGGGACAACGCATTCACGGCCCCCTCGTAGGTGACGAGGGAGGCGAAGGACATGAAACCCTCCACAATGGTCGGGGAGCATAAGCAGCTCCTCCTGCAACCATTCGAGGAAGCGAAGGCCTGCTTCCCGGTCGGGTACTTCGAAATCAGCAGTCCGCGCACCCAGCTCACGGTATGAGCCCACGAACTATGCGTGCGTCCGCTCAACTTCCGAGCACGTAGAGGCCTCGGCCTTGTCCACGCGGCCGCGCAAGGCGTTGAACCTCGCCTCCAGCTCTTCGGCGCGTTGACTGGCGAGACTGCTCTCCGCCCGCGCCACTTTGGCCTCCGCTTGCGCAACCTGCGCCTCAGCGATGGCCTGGTTCGCCTCCCTCCTCTCTCCTCCACCAGCTGGCGCCGGAGGTCCGTCTTCTCGGCCTCCAGGGCGGCCACTTTCTCCGCCAGCCTACGGTTCTTGCTTTCCACCGCCGACTTCTCGACTTCGGCAGCCACGTCCGCAGTCAGGACACCCGACACCACGTGGTTGGCGAAGTCGGCCGCCTAACAAAAACACATGAGACCCAAAACCTCATGCAAACAACAAACATCAAAGTCCAACACAATTTACCTGCTTCAACTGCTGCGACAGCTGCTGCGACATCTCCCTCAGCCACTGGGACATGGAGGCGGCCACATCCTTGGCGGCAGCGGCCGACGGGATCTCGCCGCTCGCGCAGAAAGCGGCCCACGGGTCTCGCGCGGCACCCTTCGCCGCAGCCTCCGCCGTTGGCAACGCGGTTGTCGCCGAAGGCGGGACAACAACTAGCTGCCCTTCACCCGACTCTGCGACATATCACCGGTCAAAAAAACTTACCAACAAAATAATCTTCGACACTGATGTCCGTGCTGAAGTCGCCAACACGTCTCCCCGGCGAAGGCAGCTCCCGTCCTTTCACGGATCTGCCCGTGGGAGGCTTGGTTCTGCTAGAGGCTGCAGTCTTCGCGCTCGCCGACTCATTGCTGGATCCGGGCGCTGCCGGTTTCGCAGCCGGCATCGGCTGGCTGCTGCCGGAGGCGGCAACCTTCACGCTCCCCCGCGCCCTCTTCGCCTCACGCCTAAGATCTGCGATCCTGACGACCGGCCAGCGCTTCTGCGTAGCTTCTTGACGGTCCTTGTTCATCACTGCCGACACAACAGCAGCAATATTCCATCCGTAAGGAAACACCTTCAAGTCACGGGCCATGCGAGACGTAAAGAAGTCCTCGCCAGCCGCGCGGGGGATCGAAACATTTAGGCCATCGACCCCCGGTAACCTCCAGCATTCGCGCCGAAGACTCGCGGAGCTCGGGCGAAGACATCCGTCCCCCGAGGGCTGCGCACGTCCCCATCAACTCCACAGCGAAACTATCAGAAACCCCTAGTTCCCCCACTGCAGTACCTAATTTCCTCTTCTTAGCGGCTGGGGCGGCCTCCTGCGGGGGTCTTCTTCAGTCGCGGCCACTAGACTCTTCCCGCGGCGGTCGGTGGCGTCTTCCCGGGGATAACCACCGTACGGCAAGCCGTTCAATTCGAAGATCCGATTCAATCTATCGTTGGCCCCACGAATATCCCAGCTCCGCACACCCTCTGTCCTCGGCACATAGCGCCCCACGATCCTAGCCGCACCGTCTTCCGCTTCACGCACGAATGCGGCGGGATCCCGACCATGCAAATCCAACGCGAAGGCTGGACTTCGCACCCGCTGCTCGCCCCGGGAAGGCATCTCGCGAGGGCATACTTCGCCCAGTGCCCAGCCATGCGCCAAGGGCCATACCCATAGCCGACAAATTCCTCCACTAAATCGCGCTCGCTACTCGTGCGGGCAGCGCACCGAAGGGCCCCCTCGCCTTCATCATCCTACGCAACCTCAAACTGGGTACGCCACATAATAATGGGAACACATGACGGCCATGGGCAGTCCTGGGTGGTCTTCAACTGCGCCTTCAAACGTAAAACCAGAAATCCCACCAGTTGCCCCACTTATTGCGGGCGCAGGGAACCAATTCCACGACTTCCATCGAAGTCTTGCCCGTCCTAGGCGTAAACGTGCACAATCCAAACTATACAATCTCATGTCCAATTTTCCTCTTTTGCCAATGCAGACAGTAATGCTTCGCGAAGACCTCCACAGAGGGCTGACCACCATACGAAGTCACTGCCCAAACATACTTCGCCAGGGCCACCACGGCATTCGGCATCAACTGGTGGACCTGGACCTCGAATCTCCGCAGCACCTCCGCCACGAATCGATGTGCAGGCAGTCGAAGGCCAGCGGTGAAAAATGCTTCAAACACGACCAACTCGCCTTCTGGCTCGGGGACCTCCTCCACCCCCGGAACACGCCCCACTCCGCTGCCAAAATATCCAAGCTGCTGCATATCCTGGACGTGGACCGAGGAAATCCACGACACGCCAAACTAAACTGTATCACCAGGACGGAGCTCCTCCGCCGCCACGTCGCTCAGAGTGTCCTCAGACGGTGCGCCGGTCGGTGGTGTATTTGCAGCAGATGAGGAAGAGGACGACATGGCTACATACTATTGGCGGCGGCGGGCGGTCTGCTTGACGCGGGCCAGATCTCCGACGAGCAGGAGCAAGGAGGGCAGTCGAGCGGACGAGCGGTCTCAAAAGGGGGCTAGGGTTTTGTGGCGCGCAGAAAGAGCCTGGCCCGCGCCGCCCCGCCCCCCTTTTATACACAGGACGCGACGCTTCGGGAAACCCATAGTCAAACAGTGCCGCGTCCATCAACGGTCACATCAAAAACCCCCGAGGAACCATTTCGAGCGAGGCAGCGTCTCCACCATCTAGCGATGTTTTCGGCACCAGATGACTTAGTGAACTGGTCCCTCGGAGGGCAAATGTTGGGGCGAAGGCGAAGACGCTACCCTCCGCTCCAGCCTTCATCTATCTCGCTGCGACGACAGGAAGCAGAAAGACCGGCGAGGTCCACCCTTCGCCTATCTCGCTGCGCCGACATGAAGTAGAAAGACTGGCGAGGTCCACCCTTCGTCTATCTCGCTGCGCCGACGGTCGAAGAAGAACGACCGGCAAGGTCCACCCTTCGTCTTCTACGCTACAGGACGAAGGCCTACGGTGATGTCGCCCGTCCCACATCCTCACTCCGCCTGGAGGCCCACGTGGGATTCGGCCCATTGTAGCGGGCCCCGCTCGGATAAGTGTGTTACGGGCCCGATTTGTAACAGCTTTTCTGTAATGATAGTCTGTAACCCTCCTTTATAGGATTATTCCGGGGATAGACTGGGTTCCTGAGGGCACATGCGTCCTTACATTGAAACGTTGGGCACTCAGGCACCTATAAATACCCCCGTACAGTGCCCTTGAGAGGCTGGATTAACAGAGCAATTGCTGCCTCGAGTTAAACTGTGTTCACATCCCACTCACTCACCGTTGGAATCAATCTGCCCGGGAACAAAAGTTCCAACAGATGCCTACCTTTCTTTACCAAAATGTAGCATTAGCTCCCAAATACATGAAAATATGAGACATTGGGTTTGTTACCAGTTAGGAGTTCGTATGAGGTCTTGTTGAGGAGGCGATGCAAATAGAGCTGGTTTATGGCATGGCAAGCTGTGTTCACAACTTCCGACCAAAACCGCTCATGCGTCTTGTATTCTCTAAGCACCGTCCTTGCCATATCAATTAGTGACCTATTCTTCCCATCTACTACACCATTTTGTTGTGGTGTTGTAACGCCCTGAATTTGGGGGTAGAATTTTTTCTTCTTTTCTCTCACCAAATTCAGGCGTTACCCTTTTCTTTCCCTTTTCCCCTCGCTAAACCTTGATCTTTTCCAAAGTCATAGCGGGTTTTGGCTTTAGACCTCGTGTAAAGCAAAACCTTAAAAAATTTATTTTGTGTGATGCACCATGCTGAACCATGCATATTTTTGATTGATTAAAAATGTGAATGCTTTCATCTAGAGGAAATTAGATTTTAGAAAAAGGAAAACCTTTTTCTCCTCCCTCCCCCTCCCCCGCCGTGGGCCGGCCTGGCGGCCAGCCACGCCCCCTCCCCCTTTGGGCCCAGCCGGCCCAACCGTCCCCCCCCTTTTTTTTTCTTTCTTTTTCTTTTTCCAAAAATCCCCTCCCTCTCCCTCTCTCTCTCCCTCATCCTCACCCTAACCCTAGCCGCCGCCGCCCCTCACCCGCGCCGCTGCCGCCGTCCTCCCCTCCGGTGAGGTTTCTCCCTTCCCCCCTCCCTCCTCTCCTTCCCTCCCTCCTCCTTCCCTCCCACCGGCGTCCCCCGCTCCCGCGCCATGGGCGCGCCCGCCTCGGCCCCGGCGAGCTCGGCCTCGGCCCCGACCCCGGCCACTCCGGCCGCCCGCCCCGACCCGCCCGGCCCCGGCCACCCCAGCCGCCCGTGCCCCGACCCCGCCCGGCCCCGGCCACCCCGGCCGCCCGCGCCCCGACCCTGCCTGGCTCGGCCACCCCGGCCGCCCGCGCCCCTGACCCCACCCGGCCCCGATCACCCCGGCCGCCCGCGCGAGCCCCGCCCTCGCCTGCGCGAGCCCCGCCCTCGCCCGCTCGGCCCCGCCCCGCACCGCCCCAGCTCGGCCGCCCGCCTCCCGGCGAGCTCGGCCGCCCCGGTTCAACCGCCCCGGCCCCCGGCTCGGCCGCCCGCGCCGCCCCTCCCCCGCGCGGCCCAACCGCCCCGCCCGACCCCGGCTCGGCCGCCCCGTGCCTTGGCTCGGCCGCTCCCGTCGCGCCCCGGCCCGGTCGCCCCGCCCTCGCGCCCGGCCTCGCCCGACCGTGTCCTCGCCCCGTCCGTGCCTCACTCATAGTGGTCCGTGGCGTCCTCGCTCGCCCGTGCTCGCTTGCCCTGGCATGTTTGCCCGCTCGCCCCACCGTGCCTTGCTCGCGTCGTGTCGGCCCTCGACGTGGCTCGAGCTCGGCCCAGTGTGCCTATGATGCGTGGCCTTGAGCTCGGCTAGCGCACGGCCCCGACGTGCGCATTGTTAGCTCGTGGCGTGTGCGTGCGGCCTCGCGCGCGTGCCCGCGTAGTGCGCGTGCCTTGGCACGACCCGTCGTGCCTTTGTCTACCCCCCGTATCCTATGCGCGCTAATCACGTTGTTTATATTAATAAGATAGGAGTCTCAATTTGGAAATTGGTTACGTTAGTTAAATTGTATAGCTAATCGTCTATCTTATTCAATGTTAATCTACTAAAAATGGTCACGTTACATTAGTGCATGTAGCTAATTCTTATCATTGAAGATAAGTAGACCTGGAGCACGTAGCATTTAGTTGTTCGTCTACCCGTAGTGCGTCTCGGGCATAAGCTTTAACCCTCGCGAGACCTTTCCCGCCTCTTTCTAACCATGGTAAATTCATCATCGTATGTGATATTCTATGCATATTTACTTTATTTGTTCTTTCGTAATGGTGTACTGTTTGTTTCCTAATTTGAATGGATGGATGTATGTATGCTTGCAATCGCATAGAGAACGATCCGGTCGAAGAGCCCGAAGAACTCGCAGGAGAAGCCCCTGAGCAGCAGTCGGTTGGTGGAGGCAAGTGTCCTTTGACCTATCTCTGCCCTAATCATTCTTTAATTCACCTCCCGCATTACACATTTATACTTAAGGATTGACTAGCTTTTGTTATCCATGTCCTTGTTTACCTATTTGGGTCGGATTATTATTGTTTAGCTTCATGCTATTGCTCAACTCTAATCAATGAACATGATGAGATTATATATGATACGCTGTTTTCCCTTCTCTTATGATGATGTTGTACTTGTGGCCTTTAAGGGGGGCTCGAGCAGTTTCTCGAGTACCTCTCCGTAAGGACCTGTTCTATGGATGACCGCCCGGGAAAACAGTGCAACCATGAGGGTGGAGTGGGACGCCCTTAGCTGAGTAATTAGAGGATCCGGGTGTAGTTCGCTTCGCCATCGTGCCGTCAATGGGGCTCGGTGTATGCGGCTCGCTCTGCCAAGGTTGATTTGTCCCTTGGGGAGGAGTGCGGTACATTTAGGAAACCTAACGGCGGCTACAGCCTCGGGGAATCTTTGTAAAGGCTACGTAGTGAAACCCTGCCTATTCACCTTGGTAGTGTTTAAGGGTTTGATCGGCCCGAGGCAAGAGGGAATCACGGCTTGTGGGTAAAGTGCACAACCTCTGCAGAGTGTTTGAAAACTGATATATCAGTCGTGCTCGGTTATGAGCGGCCAAGGGAGCTCCAATGATTAGTGGTACTTGATCAGAGACATTTTGGTTTACAGGTGGCAATGAGACTGATGGTTTTGGTTACGTCTATGGTGTTGGTAAGTGGTATTCTTTCCGTTTGGAAAGGGTACATCGGGCTAATAACTTGGGTTAATGTTAAAACCTGGCTTTCTACTAGTAAATAATAACCTGACCAACCAAAAGCAACTGCTTGACTTACCCCCACATAAAGCTAGTCCACTACAGCCAAACAGGATACTTGCTGAGTATGTTGATGTGTACTCACTCTTGCTCTACACACCAAACCCCCAGGTTGTCAGCATTGCAACCACTGTGTTAGGGCTATGCTTCGGCGCCGAAGGTCTTACACGAAGAAGCAGCTTCGGCTGAAGTCGTCCCCAGGAGACGGCCGAAGATTCCTTTTCATGGAGCTTCAGCGTTACAAACCGACATAGAGATAGAATGACCTTTTTATCCATAGAGGTCTGAGTCAATGTTGTAAACTTTTGTAAGGGGCATAATTGTAATTTGTCACAGGCTGTGACCTGTGTCTATAAATAGATGAACAGTACCTCTGTACTGTTCACGCGAACCTGTCATTTGCCTTCGCATCACACTTGTATTTCTCGCCTTCCTCAGGACCGAAGGTACGTTTGTAATTTGAAATCATTTATATTCATTCATGTTAGTAAAAATGGAAATGATTCTATGATAACATTTAAACGTTTATTGTATACCTCATGATCTATACGAATACTTCGTCCCTCGTTATTATGTTTACGAAGGTACACCCTTCGTAACCTTCGTCCGAAATTCTTTATATCCCAGAAGGATATAAGTGATGTAGGACGAAGGACTTTAACACTTAACATTTTCTGTGTGCCTTGTTCTTAACTCTTAGCATTTGAGAACAAGCCCCCAACATTGGCGCCCACCTCCGGTGAACTCACTTCCACTTTTCTGAGCTTGATGGCTTCGTTCAACAATCAAGCTGGAGCTGCTTCGGCTTCGAAGCTGGTGCTCCCGATAACAGGCGGTTCTTGCTCAGAGCCGGCTAACAAGAAGCAGAAGAAGGAGGCCCAGAGAAGGGTGCAGCATGTTGGAGTGCAGGGACCCTTCATCAAGTCAAAAATGGTCCCACATTCCAATTACTTTCTCTCAGGAAGACCTCAGCTTAAGGATTATCCTCACAATGATGCCATGGTTATCTCTTGCGTGATCAAAGGATTTCTGGTCCACAATGTCCTAGTTGATACAGGCAGTGCAGCTGATATTATATTGCTAAAGCCTTCAGACAAATGCAAGAGCCCAAAGACAAGATTCATGATGCTACGCACCCTCTTTGTGGCTTCGGAGGGCGACAGATTGTAGCACTTGGGAAGATTACCATGCCGGTAACCTTCGGATTCTGTTAACAACACAAGGACTGAGCAAATTGTGTTTGATATTGTTGACATGGAGTATCCTTACAATGCTATCATTGGCCGTGGTACTCTTAATGCCTTCGAAGCAATTCTTCACCCAGCTTATCTCTGCATGAAGATACCTTCGGACCTAGGGCCTATTGCTATTCATGGAAGCCAGGAAGCTGCTAGAAGGGCCGAAGGAAGCTGGACTGACTCCAAGGCAATCCATAACATAGATGGAGCTGAAGCTTGTGAACAGTACAAATTCAGAAGGGAGAAGGCAGCTTCAGCGGATCAGCCGAAGCCCATGTTATTGTGTGAAGACATAGCAGAGCAGAAGGTGTTGTTGGGCTCGCAATTATCTGAAGACCCAGGAGAAAACCTTGATAAGGTTTTTATTCAACAACAAAGATGTTTTTGCATGGTCAGCTAATGATCTCTGTGGAGTAAACCGGGATGTTATTGAACATTCGCTCAATGTTGACCCATCCTTCAGACCCCGAAAGCAGAGGCTTCGGAAAATGTCTGATGACAAGGCCGAAGGGGCTCGCAATGAAGTAAAAAGACTCCTCAGTGCAGGAGTTATCAGAGAAGTAAAGTATCCAGAGTGGCTAGCTAACACTGTTATGGTGAAGAAGGCCAATGGCAAGTGGAGAATGTGTATTGATTTCACAGATCTCAACAAGGCTTGTCCGAAGGATGAATTCCCGCTGCCAAGGATAGACTCTTTAGTCGATGCAGCAGCTTCTTCAGAGCTCATGAGTCTCCTAGGACTGCTACTCAGGCTATCATCAAATTTGGATGAAGAAGGAAGATGAGCCAAAAACTAGCTTCATAACCCCAAGTGGTACATATTGCTATCTTCGGATGCCTGAGGGGCTCAAAAATGCCGGAGGGAGTTCAGCCGAATGACAGCGAAGGTTCTCCAGTCTCAGATAGGCAGAAATGTGTTGACTTATGTCGATGACATTATTGTAAAAAGCACGAAGCAGGAAAATCATATTGCTGATCTGTAGGAGACCTTCGCCAGTTTCAGACAAGCTGGTCTGAAGCTGAATCCAGAAAAATGTGTCTTCGGAGTGAAGAAGGGTAAATTTCTTGGATGCTTGGTTTCAATAAAGGGAATCGAAGCTAATCCAAACAAAATCGAAGCTATACTTCGAATGGAGCCACCAACCACAAGAAAGGGGGCTCAAAGATTAATAGGAAGGCTGGCATCTCTCAACAGATTTATATCCAGATCAGCAGAAAGAAACTTACCATTCTTCGAGGTGCTGAAGTCAGCTGAAGTCTTTCAATGGGGCCCAAGTCAACAAAAAAGCCTTCGAAGAGCTGAAGCAATACTTAATAGATCTAACAACATTAACTCCACCAACGCCAGGGGCTCCTCTGTTGTTATATGTGGCAGCTTCGCACTCAGCAGTAAGTGCGGCACTTGTCCAGGAGAAGTTTGATGGACAAGTCAAGAAGCAGGTCCCAGTATATTTTGTATCTGAGGTCCTTAGTGTCTCAAAGAAAAATTATACAGAGCTGGAGAAGGTATTGTATGCCGTTTTAATGGCATCCAGGAAGCTTCGGCATTATTTTCAGGCATACAACATTATTGTTCCTTCTTCGCAGCCGTTGAAGGATATCATGAGAAATAGAGAAGCTACTGGGCGTATTGGAAAATGGGCTACGGAGCTCAATGAATTTTACATTGATTATGTGCATAGATCCTCATCCAGTCCCAAGCATTGGCAGATTTCATTGCGACTGGACGCCAGGGGCTCAGGACGAAGAAGCAAATAAAGATGCCGAAGTATGGACAGTGTTTTGTGATGGCTCTTGGGGAACCTTCGGAGCAGGTGCAGCTGCTGTGTTGGTCTCACCATCCAAGGTTAAAACTTGCTATGCAGCAAGACTTGACTTCAGCTGCACAAATAATATAACTGAGTACGAAGCCCTGCTCCTGGGTCTTCGGAAACTAAAGGCAATGGGAATCAGAAGGGCGATTCTTAAAACTGATTCCCAGGTTGTTTCGGGTCATATTGACAAAAGTTGCAAGGCTAAAGACCCGAAGCTTGAAAAATACCTAGACACGGTCCGAAGGATCGAAGCTTCCTTCGAAGGATTTTCTGTCAAGAATATCCCTCGAGGGCAAAATGAGCATGCTGATTTACTAGCCAAGTCTGCAGCACAGGGGCTGCCGTTACCTTCGGATGTGTTCTTCGAAACAATAAAGGCACCTTCAGTAGAGCTTCTTGAAAGAGCAGTCCTCAACATTTCTCCTGTTTACAGCGAAGATTGGAGAACGGAAATAATCTCTTACCTTCAGGGTAAGTTCTTTTCAGATGACGAAGCCTACAATAAAAGAATAGAGGCAAGAGCTCGTCCGTATATCATGATAGAAGGGGAATTATACAAACATGGAGTTTGCGCTCCGCTGCTCAAGTGCTTATCTAGAGCCGAAGGTATAGAGTTGATGAAAGAGATACATGCAGGCCTGTGTGGATCCCACATCGGATCCAGGCCGTTACTTGGAAAAGTGTTCCGCCAAGGATTTTATTGGCCGAAGGCAGCTTCGGATGCAGCGGAGTTAGTTCAAAAGTGCGAAGGTTGTCAAAAATGTGCAAGAGATCAAAAGCAACCTTCGTCTTTGACACAGCTGATACAACCCATCTGGCCATTGCAAAGGTGGGGCCTTGACTTGTTGGGTCCATTACCACCGGCCCAAGGGAATCTAAGATATGTTATAGTAGCTGTGGAGTATTTTTCCAAGTGGATTGAGGCGAAGCCATTAGCCACAATAACTTCGGCCACTGTCCAAAAGTTTTTCTGGCAGAATATTGTCTGTCGCTTTGGGGTACCGAAGGCCATCACTGTAGATAACGGAACGCAGTTCGACTCCGAAGCTTTCAGAAATTTCTGTGATCAAATTGGAACGAAGATCCATTTTGCATCAGTCAGGCATCCGGAGTCGAATGGGCTTGTTGAAAGGGCCAACGGCATCATAATGACAGGAATAATGAAGTTAATCTTCAATCAACCAAGGGGAAAGTGGCCAGATCAGTTGACCAAAGTGGTGTGGAGCCACAATACAACAACATCAAGGTCTACAGGCTTTACCCCATTCAAATTATTATTCGGTGACGAAGCAATAACTCCGGAAGAAGCTAAAGCTGGGTCAATAAGGGTAGTAGCTTCGGCAGAATCAGGCCCCGAAGATGCTTGCCTTGTGGAAAAAGATACTTTAGAGGGGATCAGGCTTCAGGCCGTGGAGAATATCAATAAATATCAAGCTGAAACAATCAGGTGGCGAGATAGAAAGGTCCGCTTAAAAAATATTGAGCCGGGACACTTGTGCTTCGGAGAGTGGCCAACCCAGATACAGTGGGCAAATTACAATTGAAGTGGGAAGGGCCTTTCTTAGTAGCATCCTCGTCAAGGCCTGGTTCGTACAGATTAAAGGACATGGATGGCAACGAAATTCCAAGATCTTGGAATGCAGATGAGCTTCGGAGATATTATGTATAACCTGATGTAACTTTTTATGTTTTTCTTTTTTCATGGCACCCTTTTCCTTTCTAAAGGGGGAGAAAGGTTTTTAATGGGGCCATCATATGTAATTTCCTTTTTAGTTTTATAAGAGCAAAATCCCCCAAAGAATGTAAATGTAAAAGCTGAGAACGCACCATCGAGTGCCGAAACTGAAAAAAAAAAGAGAAGAAGCTCCAAAGACGTCCCTAAGGGGATGCAGAGCTCTGATTCCGCCGAAAGTAAAAGGCGAAGAAGCTCCAAAGACGTCCCTAAGGGGATGCAGAGCTTACAGCGAAAAGTCAACGCTGATACCGCCTAAGTAAAAGGCGAAGGAGCTCCAAAGACGTTCCTAAGGGAATGCAGAGCTTATACCGCCTAAGTAAAAGGCGAAGAAGCTCCAAAGTCGTTCCTAAGGGAATGCAGAGCTAATGTGTGGTTGGTTCTAAAGAAATAATGGCTGAGAGTGTGGCTTCGGACATATGTTTTGGACATTCATTCGCACATTACATCACATCATGGCATTTGCATGCATAAGCATTCATTCATAGCATTTATATACCAAAGTGGTTTTTTATGATTCGTTATGTAAAAGAAAAGCTTCGGCAAAAAGAAGAATTGGTCTCTTATGCTTTGTTGTGTACAAAAAAAAAAGAAAAGCTTCGGCAAAAAGAAGAAGTGGTCTTTTATGCTTTGTTGCTCGGCAAAAAGAAGAATTGGTCTCTTATGCTTCGTTGTGTACGAAAAGAAGGGAAGGTGTTTTTTCGCCCTCGGCTCAAAATACTGATTTCGTCCACATCAAAGCGCCTCAGTAGAAGGGTAAGGATATATTACAAGGTATGTACAAAGTTCCTTGAGAACAGTTTAATTGTATTTACAAAAGTTGTTACAAAAGTATCCTTCCTATAGTATACTTCTACTGATCTTCATTAAGCTTCAGCTTCGGCGACAGCTTCGGCGACATATCTTAAGCATCATCTTCACCTTCGTCATCCTACATAAATCAAGGTATCGTGAGTAAAAATCAAGTGCAAAGGAGAAGGTAAGTACGAAGTATCATTTCTTACTGGTTCAAGATGACTTCGAGCTTCGTCTCCAGCCTTCTCCCGCCCGCCTTTTGTCCATATCATTTTTATGAATCTATTTGAGATGCTTCGGGCGAGGTCAGGTATATCGTCCAGGATTGATGGAGACAGGGTGAAGTTGGGCCTGTTGACGATTTTCCCATGCTCGCAGCCGGCCTTCAGGAACGCAGCAGCGGTACCCCGAGAAGCTACCCAGGCACAGAAGTCACCGTGCCCGGCTATAACTTCGTCAAGTTCTTCGATTTCAGCTTCAATATGATCGAAGGCTTGTGGTAAATTTTTCGCTGAAGGGTTAAATTTCCCGCTGCTGGCTCCAACAGAGTAAAATATCTTTTTTAATCGTTCAATACAATTATTGCTAAATTTCAAGCATTTGTCTTGAAGGCTTGTTAATGATTTCTTCAAGTCTGAGTTGGCCTGGACCTCGGCTTCAAGTTTCGAATTAAGCTCTAGCTTCTCCTGATCAAATTGTTTTGATTGACTGATAAGCTTCGAATTCAATTCTGATACTTTAGCTTCAGTCTCAGCCAGCAAGCCTTCGGTCGATTGGAGCTCGAAGTCTTTCTTTTCAATGATAGCTGATTGTTCTTTTATCTTGCTCTCTAAATTTTCAATTATAGCTTCGTGTTTTTTGTCCTCCAAATCTTGTTGCATCTTCAGAGCCTTGCTCAGTAGCATGCTCTGCACAGAAACAACTTTTGTTAGTAACATTTTCATTATTAACAACAATAAAAACCAGAGAAAAGATTCTTTACCTTGAAGTTGGAATAAAATAAGCTGCCGACGATATGTTGTCGTCGGTAGCGGCTGATATCTGTCTCTAGCTTCGGAAAACCGATACTCTTTGATAGAGTACCGATGACCTTAGCTCCAGTTTGGTCTCGAATGCAGCCCAATTTTTCGTCATCAATGCCTCCAAATAGAAGGGCTCCTGGCTTGTAGCCGCAAGATTTGGCATAGTCCTTAAGTTCTTCCATTTCGGCCTTCGACAGTTTTTGCCCAATTAAATTTTGAAATGTGTAAGCTTCGTCGTCCGAAGTATCTTTGGCCATTTCTTTCCCCTTCCCAGGCACTGTGGCCATGGTTTTTTCAGCAGCAATGGCAGTTTCTTCTGCAGCCATATCTTCCAAAATTTTGTCAATGTCCTCAATAGTAGTTTCTAAGTTCACATCTTCGGCTGTAGCGGCTTCGGTAGCCGCGACCTCCGAAGGTGCGACTTCGACGTTTGTTGTGCCTTCAGCAGCTGCCGTTTTCTGAATTGACGCCCTCGGCGGCGTCTTATCTATAACTTCGGTCACTGCAATAATTCTTTGCCGCTTTGGTTTGGTTATCTTCGTTTGTTCCGGCTCTTCTACCTTTCGAAAAAGCTTCGTCAGTTCAGGCCCTAGTGGACTTAGCTTCGTGGGCACGGGTTCAGTCATTACCTTTAAAATTTCCTCCACGTCGCTGGTAGAAGGTGGTGTGGGGGTCCCCTCTTCTTCGGATAATTTTCGCTTCGCAGTTGATATTTTTCTTTTCTTGGGAATTTTCTTCTCTTTTGCTGGCCTTTCTTCATCCTTGTCCAGAGCTTCGGCCACTCTTTTTCTTTTTTGGCCCTCAGCACCCTTGTTCAGCCGTTCATAGTCAGTGTACTCGAAGCCCAGGGCATCAAGCACTCGGTTCAGCCTTCGCTTCGGACGGGTGCCGAAGGCCGCTGTCATTAGTTGATCTTCTTTTTTGGAATAATTCCCCAGAATTTCATTACACATCACCTCAACTGTGTCCAGCCACTCTTGGCAGGGCTTCTTAAAGTATTGCTTGAATTTGAAGTGATATGGAAGCCGGACAAGTTCCCCCTCCTTCTTCTCCCCCTTCAACTTTGGCATTTCCCATTCTTTTAGAGTAGGGAAGACTCTGAATGCCAAGAATTCTTGAACCAGATCCCTGGTACTGATATGTTCTGCAATAATTCCGAATTCATCCATTGCCTGTTGTGTTTGACCCTCTGGTGTCATGTTGCAGCGGGGTCGGGTTTCTCCGAAGATCAGCTCGAGTGGACTTTGCACAAGCTTCTCTTTGTTGTCATCAACCATGACATAGAACCATTCTGATTTCCAGCCTGCTGGCCATTTGCTTCGGTAGCTGATCACAGGAAACTTTGCGGTTTTCCGGTAGGCAAAATTGTAGCAGCCGAAGTTATCATGTAGCCCATCTTTTCTGGCCTTTGTTTGATAATGTAACTCATGAACTCGACAGAAACTGTCGGCAAATGGCTCCACTGCTTGGCTTCGGAGGGCCCAAATATAAACGCTAAGCCTAACGATAGCGTTAGGAGTTAACTGGTGAAGATAGATACCAAACCTCTTCAGTATCTCCGCAATAATCTCGTGAAGAGGGAATCTCAGCCCAGCCTTTAAAAAGCTCTTGAAGATAACAATCTCGTCCTTCTCTGGCTTCGGGGTGGTTTCTTCTCCCCCGAAGCGAAGTAGCTTCTTCTGATTTTCATTAAAATAACCTGCTTTCACCATCTTCGAAAGATCAGCCTTTGAAACAGTTGATTTCCCAAAATCCAGGTGGCTGGGTTTGCTGGGCATGGCAATGCGATAGTCGTCTTCGGGATCAGTCCCTTCAATATTCTCTTCTTCTCCTTCGGCAGCTGTCGGGTTTGCTTCAGCAGTGGGCATGTCTTCCGCAGTCACCAGTCCGGAACGCTGCATCGCTTCGGAGATGGGCACAGTATTCGAACCTTCGGCTTCGTCTCCCTCACGTGCAACTTTGGCAGTAGATCGCACTCTCGTCATTTGATTCTGAGTTTGGGGAAGTTAGATACTTTTTTTCTTTTTTCTTTTCTCCCGAAGCCCTTCTTTCTGACGAAGCAGACGTCGAGGTGGACCTTCGATTGATTCTGAGAGTCAAGCTTCGGCTATGGTTAAAAATTTTGGCAGCAAAACAGTGCAAATAGCAATGAATGCTGTGGTAACTTCACACCTACCCGTCTGTTTATATAGTGCTGCAGGAAAGAAGGCGAAGCGGCAGGATTTTTACACCAAGCGGGCAGTCACTTGTACTCGCTGTGCAGTGGACCGCAAAGATCAAACAGTAACTCTGCAAGGTGGGCCTGGCACGCGCTCGGAAGCCGGATCGTCTCTCCGCAACGAGCTCAGGGAAGGTGTTTTTTGGACCTTCGGCTTCCCGAAGCTGAAGAGGCTTTTTTCACGGGTCAAGCTCGTTACGAAAAACAATCTAGCACCGCGAAAGGGGCTACTGTTGGGGCTATGCTTCGGTGCGCCGAAGGTCTTACACGAAGAAGCAGCTTCGGCTGAAGTCGTCCCTAGGAGACGGCCGAAGATTCCTTTTCATGGAGCTTCGGCGTTACAAACCGACATAGAGATAGAATGACCTTTTTATCCATAGAGGTCTGAGTCAATGTTGTAAACTTTTGTAAGGGGCATAATTGTAATTTGTCACAGGCTGTGACCTGTGTCTATAAATAGATGAACAGTACCTCTGTACTGTTCACGCGAACCTGTCATTTGCCTTCGCATCACACTTGTATTCTCGCCTTCCTCAGGACCGAAGGTACGTTTGTAATTTGAAATCATTTATATTCATTCATGTTAGTAAAAATGGAAATGATTCTATGATAACATTTAAACGTTTATTGTATACCTCATGATCTATACGAATACTTCGTCCCTCGTTATTATGTTTACGAAGGTACACCCTTCGTAACCTTCGTCCAAAATTCTTTATATCCCGAAAGGATATAATGTGATGGAGGACGAAGGACTTTAACACTTAACATTTTCTGTGTTGCCTTGTTCTTAACTCTTAGCATTTGAGAACAAGCCCCCAACACACTGCTCAGGAGAAGATGAAGCTGTGGAAGGAGACTTCCAGGAGTTCCAAGACTACGACGAGTTCTAGGTGTGGGTTAGCGGCAACCCCCAGTCGGCTGCCTGTGAAGGCCGCGGTTATCTACGTTTCATTTTCGCACTTTGATTTATTGTAAGGACTATATGGACGTCTCAGACGTATGATGTAATCGACTATTTCCCCTTTTAATACTATTTTGAGCACTGTGTGATGATGTCCATGTTATGTAACTGCTGTGTACATGAATAACTGATCCTGGCACGTACGTGGTTCGCATTCGGTTTGCCTTCTAAAACCGGGTGTGACAGGTGTGTAGGGAGCGGAGAATTCATGCTTGATGCCTTCCTCCTCAAGATATTCTTCAACTTGAAGATTCTTGAACTCTGATCCATTATCGCTCCTTATCTTCTTTACCTTTAACTCAAATTTATTTTGAGCCCTCCTTAAGAAGCGCTTTAGTGTTCCTTGGGTTTCAGATTTATCCTACAAAAAGAACACCCAAGTGAAGCGGGAAAAATCATCAACTATAACAAGACCATACTTCCCCCGATGCCGAGATAGGCAATGGGCCCGAAGAGATCCATATGTAGGAGTTCCAGTGGTCTTGACGTTGTCATCACGTTTTTGATATGATGAGTACTTCCCACCTGCTTTCCTGCTTGGCACGCTGCACATGGTCTATCTTTCTCAAAATAGACATCGGTTAGTCCTAACACATGTTCTCCCTTTAGAAGCTTATGAAGGTTCTTCATTCCAACATGTGCTAGACGGTGGTGCCAAAGCTAGCCCATATTGGTCTTAGCAATTAAGCATGCATCTAGATCGGCATTCTCTTTTGAGAAATCAACTAAATAGAGCTTGTCGTCTAATACACCCTTAAAAGCTAATGAACCATCACTTCTTCTAAAGACAGATACATCAATATTTGTAAATAAATAATTATTAGCCCATATGACATAATTGACTGACAAACAATAAATTATACCTGAGCGATTCTACTAGAAACACATTTGAAATTGAATGCTCGGATGTGATGGCTATTTTGCCTAATCCCTTAACCTTTCCTTGGTTCCCATCTCCAAAAATGATAGTATCTTGGGAATCCCTGTTCTTCACGTAGGAGGTGAACATTTTCTTCTCCCCCATCATGTGGTTTGTGCATCCGCTATCAATGATCCAGCTTGAGCCCTATAACATCCCAATTTTTGATCCCAAGGTTAGAAACCCTAAACTCCTAAACCCCCCTTTTAACTCTCTTAAGACCTCATATCATGAGCATTTCATTCACCATATGCATACACCATGACTTCTAGTAGCACTTCACATTTAATATTTCATTTTGGCACCTAGAAAGCATAAATGAATATTTGTATAAAAGAGAAAAAGGAATTATGGAGAAAAGGAAAAGAGAAAATAAAAAAAGGAAAACCCTCTCGCCCTCCTCGGCTAGGCCGATTCCGGCCCACTTCCTCTCCCTCCCTCTCGCGCCCGCGTCTCCCCCCTCCGCCCACGGCCCAGCTCGGCCCAACCGTGCGCGCTCCCTCACCGCGCCGTCCTCTCTCTCGCTGCTGCCTGGCCCCACCCGTCAGCCGCACCCGCTCTCGCTCTCTCACGCCCGCTCCCTCTCTGGCACGTGGGCCCCAGCCGTCAGTCCCTTCTCCCTCACCCGTGATCGGCATCGACACAATCGTCGCCAGCCACCATCCGCCCGTCTCCTCACCATTACTCGCTCACTAGTGAAGTTTGACACCGATTCATCCCTGTACACTGTGACTGGGTGACCGCTCACCACCGTCTGCACCGAGCCATCCCATCGCCACCACTGTGCCGCCATTATCGCCGTTGCAATGGGCCTCGTCGGTGCCCGCCAGCCTCCACCCCTCCCCTCCTCCAGATGCCTATAAAAGGGCCACCCTGAGCCCCCCATCTCCTCACACCGGCCTCGACCATCCCTCACCCTTCCCCCGAGCTCAATCGAGCCAGCGCCGCCGCTCTCTCCCTCCACTCCAGTGAGTTCCCCTCCCTTCTCTAGTAGCCTAAGGTCCAATTGAGTTAGCTCACGAACTTCACCACCTCTCCCCGAACATGACGCACCACTTTCGCCTCCCCTGTCACGTGCAGTGGCCTCACCGGTGATCACGCCGCCGCGGAGCCCGCCACCTCCTCGTGGTTAGTCCCTCCTAGAGTGCCACCAGCCCAATTTGGTACCGCTGCCATGTTCGCCTGGGTCTGGCCACGCTAGCCCCCCTCCCTGACCCCTGAGAATCGGAACCACGGTGGAGAACCACCGTGGAACCTCGTCGGCGGTCGGTTTTCCCCGACCCCGGCCAGTTCGCCCCTCCCCTGTCAGCTGCCCCACGCCGTCGGCCCTCCCCCTTTCTCTGACGCGTGGCCCCACGCTCACGGCGCCGTCCCAGCGCCCGCCCGCACTGTTTCCTCGCTCGTGGGCTGACTCACCCGCGCGTTGGGCCAAAATTCCCCCCCGGCCCGACTAACCGAGAATCCCTTCTCTTTTTTCCTTTTCCTTTTCCTATTTTCATATATATATAGATATTTTATGCACCAAAAATAGTCCAAAAATTCTTTAAGTCACAAAATAATAATACTTAGAACTTGACACACTATATTAGCCAAAAATGTTTGATGTATTGTTATTGCCTGTTTTTGCAAGGCAAAGAGGGGTCCGACCCTCCAGAAATCATAGCTCCGGAAGAAGGGCAGGAGCCCGACCTCCCAGAAATAGAGCTTTTGTGCCAAGAGAGCTTCGACGGAGGCAAGTCCATTCTTCCCTTGATGCATAAATTACCTACACTTTCTACCACTGCCTAAGCCAGGATATGGGTTGGGTTCTATGCATTGTGAGTCGAGTGATAGCCTACATTAAAGATTATCTTTTGGGTACGAAAATGTGGGTCGAGGCAATGGTGGTTTTTCTAAAAAGAGAAATGTTTTCAAAGAGTGTATTATGAAGGGTATTCACCCTTATCACCAATTGAGTGGGATGGTCAGGGACTCCCTGGTTTAGGGGAGGGCCTCAGGTGTTGGCTCAGCCGGGTTAGGTGTGAGCATGAAGGATCGTCCCCTCATATAAGGACCGGTTTGTCATCCTTCACTACTTGTACTCATGGCAAGTACAACCACTCATGACTGTATGGGAAGTCACTCAATCTGAACTTGTACGGTCCGAACCCCAGGGTTATGATGGCTCGGGAGCACCGGGGGATAAGGAGGGGGAAGGTTTTGTCCGGTTTGGGCATCATGGTGGCCTGACTCCTTCCAGTATAATTGTTAAGGTAAGGACATGAAAGGAAGGAAAGAGTTTCGGATTCGGGTCTCATTGGCCATGGGATTGCAGAGCCGAACTAGTGGGTAAAGTGTACACCTCTGCATAGAGTTTAAAAACCTATTCGAATAGTCCATGTCCACTGGTATGGACGAGTCTAGTGTGGTATGGGAATTAGTGTTTTTGATCTTCGTAAAAAGGGCAAGTGTGTGGGTGTTTTTGGAAATAAAAGCAATGCCACGGGAGTGGGAAGCTCAGTGGTGGTTAAATGTGAAAATGTGCTACTCCTCTCTTTTGGGTAAAACATCAAGTATCGCCCTTCTCTGAAAAATAAATGAGTGACTTTAACTCCACCATACCAAGCATGTACCATATAGGTCTCTCTCTTTTACGGGCGGGATGGGCTTGCGGAATACCTAGTGTATTCACCCATATTTATCTATGTTTTTCAGCTACTGAAGACTTCTTTTCTACTATGCTCAACTAGAAGGGGGATGTGTCTGCACCCAGTCTACCTGTGGCTTGGGCTAGATGATCTTCCGTTGTGCTATGTTTCCAGGCTCGCTAGAGCTTGCATTTTGGTATTGTAATAACTACTATTTCGAGATCTGTACTATTTGAAGAAATGAATGTGTTTACTAGCCTCATGGGACTAGTAATTGTATCACATTTGAGTCCTAAAGAATCGGGACGCTTAAGGTGGTATCAGAGCCATAGAACTGGCCGTAGACCGTAGCCCTAACCTAAAAAGCTTTCCTCAAAAAGAAAGACCTCTTAACCTCTTAAAAACTTTCTCTCCTTTCCCCAGTATTAACAACCCTTCTTCTCTTGCTACCAGATGGAAGGCACCTTTGTCCTTAAGACATCCAATTGCTCAGAGGTGGAGGGATTCCCTCACCTTCTTCGGAGTTGTGCGCTTCACATGGGGATCCGCAAGAAGCTGGAGTATGTCTGGAAGGAATACCGCGAGAACGGGATTGAGAAATGCTCTATGGCGGTCTACCTGGGAGAAAGCTGAAGCTACCCCAATCATCCTCCCTTTCAGATCACCGCCATTGGCCACCGCTTCCTAGATACTTGCCAGAATGCTTCCCAAAAAGCCCTCTGCCAGCTATGCCAAAACTACAGCAGGGAAGTCTGTGAGACACCCCTCCGCAATTTTCCACCTAGCAACAAAAATACCCCTACTTGGAGGAAAAGACTCCAGGCTTTGTTAGGAAGAGATCATAATGAAGATGACCCTACCATAATATACATGGTCGGATATCTCCACACCCTTAATAACCACTTTGACGACCTTTTCTACCACTGCACCCACTTAAACTCCTGGGTGGAAGGCTTAGAGCAGCAAATCAAGGAATTGAAGGAGGAAAAGGCGGCTCTTCAAGGCAGTCTCGAGATGGCGGAAGGCAAGGAAGCCAACACTCGTGAGGCATACTGGACCCTAAAGATGGACTATGCTTGGAGGCTGAAGAAGCTCACCCCCGTCAAGAAGATCCGAAAGCGTTTTAAGAGTCAAGGATGCCAGACTGACCCAAAGGAAGAAGCCCCGCCAACAATACCTTCCCTAGGGATAGAGAACTTTTCCGACGTCGAGGAAGTGTCCTTGTCTAGCCTTGATGATCTTCTTAGGGAGTTTGGGGACACTTCAGTGGATAACACTCATGCGTTGTGTAATCTATTGTGGTTGTTATGCTTGTAATGAACTAGAGTGCTGAATAAAATAACATGTTTGAAAAAATGATGGCATATTCATAGTAGTAATCCTTTCTCCCCTCTGGCAGATGGCCTCGAATAAAACCGCGCCTACCGCCTCGGGAATTGGAGCAAGGACTCCCCTAGGTATCGAAGGAGAAGTCGGTGGAGAAGGGAGTGAGACCCACCTCCCCGCGCCTCCGGAGCTGCCACTAGACCTAGCCCAAGTTCTAGCCAACCAAACCCGACTCATTGAGGTCCTCACTAGAAGCCTCAAGAACCAACGCCTGATTGGAGGAAGACCTCAGGACAGAATGGGAGAGTTCCTAAGGCTCAAGCCTCCCATGTTTGTTGGATCTAGCAACCCGCTCGATGCTGATGACTGGCTGCGCACAGTGAAGTGGAAGTTAGAGGCCATTGGATGCCCTGAAAACCAACGTGTTCACCTAGCTGCTCATCAGCTCTCCGGGATGGCCCTATCCTAGTGGGATACTTTCAGCGCTACCGTAAGAGATGCTACCTGGGCAGAATTTGAGGCTGCTTTCTGAGAGCATCATGTGCCCTTAGGAATCGTCCAGCTCAAGGAAGAGGAATTTCAGGAATTAACTCAAGGAGGGCGATCCGTCAGTGAATACATCCACAAATCCACAGTACTTGCTCACTATACACCTGATGATGTCAGCATAGAAGCCAAGAAGATGGCCCGTTTCTTAAAGGGATTAAGACTAGAACTCAAGACCATCCTTGCCAGCCAAGACTTCCTCAGTTTCTCGCACCTCTCGAACAAGGCCATCCAGGTGGATAGAGCACGAGAAGAAGAAAAAGGTCACCTCAAGAGGAAATTTCAAGTTCTCCGAGCTCAACAACAAGACAGGCACTAGAGGGTTCGATCTTTTGGGTTCTCTTCCAAAGGGTCAAACTTCAGCAAACCAGCAGGATTCGCTCCGTCACGTCTCAACCAGCCTGGTCAAAGTTCCTTCCGCACCCAGTCTGTTGCAAGCAGCCAACCTCCAATCAATGTTTGTTGGCACTGTGGAGACCCCAGTCACTTCAAGAATAATTGTCCATAGTTGAAGACATCTGTACCTGCCTACTCCAACTCGGTGAATGGCCCTAGGAATATTTCGGCAACCGCCTCCAAGGCACCCTCCACTAATAGCTAGCTAAGTAAGACCCAGTTTCACGGCAGGGCTCGAGTGAACCACGTCGACGCCCAAGAAGCTCAACAAGCCCCTGGAGTAGTGCTCGGTGAGTTCCTAGTCGAATTTACCCCGCTGCTGTGCTTTTCGATTCTGGAGCATCTCATTCTTTCATCGCCACTAGTTTTGTGGAAAAGCATGGCATCCCCACTACATCTTTAGAAATTCCTTTGGTCACCCGAACCCCTGGGTCAGACCTTCTATGCCACCTCAAATGCTCCCACGTCGGAATTCTTTTAAGTGGGGTAGTATTCTTGGTGGACTTAGCCGTACTACCATCCCACGGAATTGATGTGATCCTAGGAATGGATTGGTTGACCCAGCACAATGGCATAATAAGCTACGCAGATAAGACTATTCTTCTCACTGACCACCAAGGAAAATCAGTTTCGTGTAAAGCTCAGCCACCAGCCCAAGATCCAATGGTGTTCAGCCTAGCAGCAGAAAGTATATTTGTGGTAGAAGAATTCATGGATGTGTTTCCGGAAGAGTTGCCAGGAATGCCTCTGGAAAGAGAAGTAGAATTCTACATTGATATCCTCCCAGGCCCCGCACCAATCGCAAAGAGACCATACCACTTGCCCCCACAGAATTGGCAGAACTAAAGCTTCATATCACAGAACTTCAACAGAAAGGGTATATTCGTCCTAGCTCATCCCTTTAGGGAGCACCAGTATTGTTTGTCACTAAGAAGGATGGGAGCATGAGAATGTGCATTGATTACAGATCCTTAAATGAAGTTACAATCAAGAACAAGTATCCACTACCTCGGATTGATGACCTTTTTGACCAACTTCAAGGGGCCAAGTATTTCTCCAAGATTGATCTAAGATCAGGATACCGTCAGTTGAGAATCAAGGAAGCAAACATTTAGAAGACAACATTTGTTACCCGATATGGTCAGTACGAGTTTACAATGATGCCCTTTGGACTAACCAATGCACCCACCTTCTTCATGAATCTTATGAACAAGGTGTTTATGGAAGAGTTGGATAAGTTTGTCGTAGTCTTTATTGACGACATCCTCATCTACTCCAAGAATCGTGAGGATCATGAACATCATCTCCGGATTGTCCTTGGGAGACTTAGAGCACATCAGCTCTATGCCAAGCTCAGCAAATGCGGATTTTGGTTGGAAAAGATAGCCTTCCTCGGGCATATCCTGACTGCAGAAGGGATAGAAGTGGATCCATCCAAGGTAGAAGCAGTATCCAAATGGAAGCATCCATCAAACGTTAGTGAAGTTCGAAGCTTTTTGGGAATGGCGGGATATTACCGCTGTTTCATCAAAGGATTTTCCAGCATTGCAAAACCATTGACCGAACTCCTCAAGAAAGACAACAAATTTGTGTGGACCCCAAAGTGTGAAGAAAGTTTCCAAGTCATAAAGAAGAAACTAACAACCGCACCAGTGCTGACATTGCCGGATATCCACCAAAGCTTTGTCATCTTCTGTGATGCTTCAAGACAAGGTTTGGGATGCGTGCTAATGCAGAATGAGAAAGTCATTACCTATGCATCTCGCCTACTCAAGCCTCATGAATAGAATTATCCAACCCATGATTTGGAATTAGCAGCCATAGTGCATGCTCTCAAGATATGGAGACACTACTTGATTGGGAACAAATGTCACATATTCACATATCACAAGAGTCTGAAGTACATCTTTACCCAACTAGATCTCAACCTCCGTCAGCGAAGATGGCTAGAGTTAATTAAGGACTATGACATCGAGATCCACTACCACCTAGGAAAGGCAAACGTAGTGGCGGACGCCCTCAGCCGGAAACCTTTCGGGAAGAAAGCAACAAACTTCTTGGAAGACTAGAAGAGAGAATCGACTCAACTGAATGCTTATTTGGGAGAAAATGGCAGTATAGAAGTTAAACCGATGCTGGAAGACCTCATTCGCAAAGCTCAGCGTTTGGACGCCGAGATGGCAGGACTTGCAAAAAAGCCTAGCAAGGAACAACTTCGGATCTCAGGACAGATGAAAAGGGGACCCTTTTGTCGGTGTTTTGGGTCCGACCGCACACCCGGGGTTGCTCCTCAAGGTGTTTTTAGGAGTAGGACGGTGTCGACGACTGTAGCAAAATGGTTCGTGCCGATCGCACGAGGGACAGTGGACAAGGTTTACAGGTTCGGGCCGCTTGGAGATGCGTAACACCCTACGTCCTGGTATGCTCGGTGAATGTGGTTACAAGAGAGCTCTCTGGATCGAGAATACAGAGAGTTGACGTGGTGGCTAAGTAAAGGGTCGATCGTTCTGAAGGGGTGCTCCCTAGGCCTTATATACTCAACCGTGGGGCAGTACACGCGGATAAGATAACAATAAGTAGCTAAAAGATAGTGAACCTCTTGAGATTATCCCTACATAACCCTCGCCGACTTATCCTCGCATGGCTTCGTTGCATGGAGGCTCTAGTGCGGGAAAGTCGGATCTCTGTTGCAGTCACTCGCTCGACGCTGTGGGCCGTCCGGGTTTGCACCAATCCGGCCTCATGTCGTTCTGCTTTGCTGGTTGTTTCTCCCCAGGCCCACGAAAGAATGACCTTACGATTTATTGGGCCCTTGGGCCTTTCGTGAGGTCCTTTGCTCTTTTAGTGGACCCAGGGGATATCTATCCCCCACAAGCCCCCGATCTTTGGGTTAATTTAGAGGTAATCAACCCAAAGATCCCAGGTTCAGCTTGTAGGTGATTTGAAGAAAGATGGCTTCCTGTTGTCTTCTCCTGCTCCAATCACTCGTTGACCAAAGCCTAGTTTCGTGCCTGTGCCTTAGAGGTCGGCATTCCAATTTGTAGGATTCTGAACTTCATTGGGTGCACCGGAGGTGCACCCAATGGGTGTAGCCCCCGAGCTTCGAGTAGATTTTAGAAAATAATCTACTCGAAGGTCTTCAGTAGGGATTATTTCCGTTTGTGTTTCTCCACTTTGGTTGAGGGTTGGCTTTTTAATCTGTCCCACGCTTTAGAAATCAGCACTATCTCGGCTTGGAATGATAATCCATGGGTGCACCGGAGGTGCACCCAACGGGTGTAGCCTCCGACCTTCAAGTGGATTTTTGAGGATAATCCACTCGAAGGTCTTTCTTTTGCGTCTTTTTGCTGAAGATTATCCTTTTTGCTTGTAAAAAATTGGCATGATGTCATCCGCACTATGTCATCAATATTATGCTTCAGAGGTCAGCATGCATTTTTGTCTTTTGCAGCCGAGTTCGCAATCCATCCATATCTTGATGGGTAGTGCAATTTATTTGCTCTGTGACTGATTGGACATTTGATGGACGTTCTCTGTCTAGTCTTCAAGTCATTTCTGTCGACCATATTTTGTACTCCACTGGCTATATTTGGCTTCCCTCTAATTCTCACTGATATCTCATTTTTGTCCTGAGGCATTCACTGTGTGCCCTGCACAGATGTGACCAATTTGAAAAGTATACTGATAATTCCTGGGCGTCCCCCCCAATGGGTGTGGGCAAGGGACGGCTTGGTACGCTGAGTGTTTTAGCCGGCTGCTTCTGAGTAGTAATGTGATGTGACGGCGAGTGTAATCATATCCTTCGCGCTGTTGACTGGAGTCCCAATGGGTGTAGTGTTGCGTGAAACGGCGTCAGCCGCCTGATGTGTCTTCAGACGAGTGGAAGTGCTTATTGAATGCTTTGCGACTGTTCAGT
This sequence comes from Zea luxurians, assembly GCA_029449295.1. Classification (NCBI taxonomy): domain Eukaryota; kingdom Viridiplantae; phylum Streptophyta; class Magnoliopsida; order Poales; family Poaceae; genus Zea; species Zea luxurians. The sequence continues at coordinate 57,133 of JAOPSE010002483.1, read as the reverse complement.
GACCGCGGTTGGAGGTGAGCGGTTGCCTTCTCCCTTTATAAATAACGTCGTTGCCTTTCTGGTTTTTTCACATCTCCTCGCTGTTCTTTACTGCTTCCTTCTCTTCTCTCCCGTCTGCTTCCGCCATGGGCAAGAGTAACAAGCGCAAACGCGAACCGACTCCTCCATCGGAGGATTTCGGTGACTCGGAATACTCGGAGGAGGAGTTCTCCTCCGGGTCCGAGGGATCTCCGGCTCCCGTCTCTCCCCCGGCGTCGTCCGATGACTCGGACGACTCCCAGGGGATAGCCACGGAAGTCTGGACATACATCTGGGCCGTCGAGCGCTCCGGGCTTGAGGGCTCGGATGAGACGGAGTACTCCTCGGATGAGGAGGACTCGGACGGCGGCGGCGAGGACGAGCACGACGACGACGACGACGACGACAACGACGACGGTGGCAACGGTGACGGCAACGGCAGCGGCAGGGGCAGCGGCGACGGCGGCAGGGACGGTGACGGTGGCAGCAGCAGGGGCAGCACCAAAGGCGGCAGAAGCAAGGGCAGCACCAAGGGCGGCGGCGGCGGCAGGGGCAGGGCCAGTGGCTAGACGCCACTGGTCTTCTTGGATATTAGTATAGTATAGTATAGTATAGTTAGAATAATGTAGTAGTAATGTAGAGTAGTATAGCGTAGTATAGTAGTAGTAATGTATTGTAGTAAGAGTAGGGAAGTATCAACTCGCGAAGAGTTGATTTGTAAGTTTATTAACTTCCCTTTGAATGAAAGAATGACGTTTGGCTTCTCTTTTGATGACTGTCCTGCTTATTTGTGAGTCTAATTCCTTTGAAAGAGTAAAATGAAATACTCGGGCATTGAACTGGAGTTTTCTGAAATGGTTGCCGAGTAACTTTGTAGGTGGTGTTGGCGCTTATAGAAGTAACTATCGAGTAACTGAAGATTGTGTCGGCGTTTTTAGAAGCAACGCCGAGCAACTAATCATTGTATCAACGTTTTAGAGGCAACGCCGAGTGACTGAATATGATATCAACATTTTTAACGTCGATTGACTGGAAGTCGGCATCGGCATTTTAGAAGTAATGCCAAGCAACTGAACATGAAAACAGCGTTTTAGAGGCAACGCCGAGTGACTGGAGGTCGATGTCGGCATTTTAGAAGTAATGCCGAGCAACTGAATACGAAATCAGCGTTTTAGAGGCAACGCCGAGTGACTGGAGGTTGATGTTGGCATTTTAGAAGTAATGCCGAGCAACTGAATACGAAATCAGCGTTTTAGAGGCAACGCCGAGTGACTGGAGGTCGATGTCGGCATTTTAGAAGTAATGCCGAGCAACTGAATACGAAATCAGCGTTTTAGAGGCAATGCCGAGTGACTGGAGGTCGATGTCGGCATTTTAGAAGTAATGCCGAGCAACTGAATACGAAATCAGCGTTTTAGAGGCAACGTCGAGTGACGGCAGGCCGTCCGAGCCACTTTAAGGATGATGGCCGAGTGATGAGGTGGCGCATCAGTGTTCTGGGGATAACTGCCGGGTGACCACGTGGCACGCTGGTTTTGGAAATAACCGCCGGGTGATGACTGGGCACTTTTTGAAACGGTATCTGGCTCGAGAATATCCCATAAGAGCTGCGCTTTTAGCCGTCTTTGCTTTCCGTGCCCTAGTTCTTGCATTCCCGCTTCCGAATCCTCTCTGCTGCTCGCCTCCACTTTGCTCGCTGGTAGAATTGAGATGGCGCCCAAGAGGAAGACCGCGAGCTCGTCTGCTGTGGTGATTCCTCCGATCGATCCCAACAGCCAGTTGCCTTTTGCAGGTAACCACATGTCCATCATTTCCGAAGCTGAACTCCTCCACCTCGTGTCCATCGGGGTTCTTCCTCCGCAGGAACTCTGTTCTTGGCGGATTTGCCACGGGACTACTGTCCCGATAGAGGATACCCACGAGTCTGTAGTTTACGCCCCTTTTCTTCTCCGTGGCCTTGGCCTTCCCATCTCTCCCTTTTTCCGCGGTCTCCTTGATTTCTACCACATTAACCTGACCCATCTGAACCCTAACTCAATTCTGCAAATCTCCATCTTTGTTCACTTATGCGAAGCCTTTCTTGGCGTGCTGCCGCATTTCGGCCTATGGAAATACCTGTACCATTGTCGCCCTGGGATGGCCGGGGGACAACATCAGTTGGTCGGAGGTGCCAGTTTGGAGATGCGCCGCGGGCGGAAGACTGAGTATCTTGAGATTCCCCTCAAAGACAGTATTAAGGGGTGGCGTTTAGAGTGGTTCATAGTTGATAATTGTGGAAATTCTCTCCCCTCCTGGTCGGGAAGACAGCCAGACGTTCGCACCCCAAGCTGGACCGAGTCTTCCACGGATGAGGAGGTAGCTGAGGCGAGTGTGTTGCTAGCTGAAGTTGGACTGCTGAAAGAGAGAGGTCTAATTGCTGAAGCTGTGGTCACTGACTTTGTTTTCAAGAACATTCAGCCACTGAAAGATAGGGCCTACCCAGCTTATCTGTATCGAGGGCTAGCCGACTCAACTCGGGTTACCAACAGGAGAATCCCCTCTGCTGACTTGGTGAGCCGACTTGAAATGATTCTCAGGGGCAAGGTGTCCAATGTTGGTGCTCCAGTGGCGTACTCGGCCTGGAACTTGCCTCCTCCCAAAGCCTTCACCCTTTTCGTGTCAAATCCACCTGTGACTGATGGCAATTTGGGCCTTAGAGTGCGACCCTCTGCTGAAGAAGTCAGTACTTTGGTTGCTTCGCTTGGGGAGATTCCTGATGACGAACGACAAGTCCATTTTGAGGTGCCCCTGAACCCTAGTGATGCAGATATAAATGCCATGCTTGATCTGCTAGCTGAGGATTCTTCCGACGCTGCTCCTGCTGGTACATTGGCAGTGGTGCCCCTCCCAGGGGTTGATACAACTTTGGATGTTCAGAGACCTGTCGGTACTCGCCCGAGGCGCCCTAGCCGAACCAATCAGCCTGAGCCTTCTGCTGATGAGCAAAAGAAGAAGAGAAGACGCCTCCGGCGAGTATCCAGTTTTGTTGAGGATGCTGGTACCTCAGTTCCTGCTGCTGAGGAAGTGCCTGCAACTAGACTTACTGACGCTGACCCCAATGGGTGTACCCAAACTGCTACTGATCCCAATGTGGGTGCTCCATCTGTTGCTGACCCCAATGGGTGTGCTGCTTGTGTTGTCACTGTAGAAGATGAGGAGGAAGAGAATGAGGCTCCTTTGACTCGGAAAAACAGTCGGCAGTTCATCGCCAGCGGTGAAAGTAGTGGAGTTCCTTCTCCTGCTTTGTCTGCCCTCATTGGTCTGCAAGAATTGTCCCTGGCCAACTTTGATCAAACTCTTGAGGATATGGTCCCAGAAGCCTTGTTATCAGAGCCAGTGGATGATGATGCAACGGAGGCTCGCGCTGCCGTGCCTGATGCTGGACTGAGGTCATCCTGTGCCTCGTCGACCTTAGAGCGCGATCTCGAGGGTCGGGAGACTGACTTGGATCATCCTGGTCCTATGGAAGTAGTTGAGGGTCCATCAACCTTAGAGGTGGTTACTGCAGAGAGCCTGGACCTCAAGAATGGTGCTGACACATGCCCAGCCCCCGAGGATGTCGCCGGGGATGACTTAGCTCGGGTGAAGAGTGTAAGCCACTGCCCAGCCCCCGAGGGTGCTGCCGGGGATGATCCGGCTCAAGTGGGCAGTGCCAACTATAACCCAGCCCCCGAGGGTGCCCAAGAAGAGTATCCTTCCTGTACTTCCATGGACGCTCACGCGGGATCTCCTCCACACTCTGGCTGTATGGTGGTAGCCCAGAATTTGGATCAAGGAGTCGCTTTAGAGGGCAGCGCCCCTGCTGACCGAGTGTTGGGCTCTGTTGAAGGTACTGAGTTGATCTCTGCTGATTCGTTGCAAACTGCTCCGGGTGGTGGCCTTACATCTGCTTATCAACTGGTCTCTCCTGATTTGGGGATACCTTCGTTCTTTTCCAACCTCCAGGTACTGTGATGTATTTTAGCTTGATTTTTACGTTGCCTGAACTTCTGTCATTATACTCATTTGTTCTCCTTATCAGGCTTTGGTGGATGGGATGGCTAGCCAGCTGAGGCTACAGGGTGCTTCCGCCCCAGAGGTAGCTTCATCTCTTGCATGTTGGAATCCAGTGTCACTTCAACGTCGCGTCTCTGAATTGGAGGCAACCAACGCTGGTTAGTGCTTTTTTGCTTCTCTCTGCCTTCGCTGTGGACTGCCTTACCTTCTGACCCCATTTTGTTTGATTATCTCTTGCTAGGAGTGACTCGGCAGATTTCAATTCTTGAGGAAAAACACTCCCGAGATCTGGCTGAATTGGTTCAGCGGTGCACTGACTTTGAGGAGAAGTACTCTCAGGGCCAAATTGAACTGGGTCAAGTCTCTGCTGCCTTGGATGACGCCAATGCCCTGAGTTCTTCTCTTCATGCTCAGCTTGATTCTGAAAAGGTAGTTTACAAAACTGTGCCTTGCCTTACTGTGCTCCTATTACTTGCTTAGTTTTTGAAGGAGCTGACTTTTGCTCGCAGGAAGAAAAGCGTATCCTTGCTGCTTCTCGTGACAATCTTGACAGATTATATCGTGATTCTAGCAACTCGCTGACCATCTTAGAGAGGAGTCACCGCTTTACCATGGAGGAATTGGACAATCAACGTTGTAGGCTGAAGGAATCCGCGGACGAAGTGACTCGCCTCAAGCAATTGATATTAGCAAAGGATGCCACCATTAAAGAACTCCGAGCTTCCAAGAAATCCATTGTCCAGGAGTTAGAGACTGCTCGACTGGCTGCTAAAGTTGCCGAAGAAACTTCTGTTACTCTCAAAGCCCAGCGTGACAGAGCTATGGATAAGGCTATTCGGGCAGGACGAATACTGATGAGGAGACCCGGCGTGGTTGTTCCTGAAGACATAAGAGCTGATGTGAATGCTGCCCCTGATTCCTCGAGTCGTCCTTCTTCGTCGGTCGCTCCTGAGAAAGACTTTGCAAAATAAAGAAAAACTTTTGCATGCTTTGAGTGCGTGGTTAGCATAATCGAGTATTTGTCAGAGGACATTAGTTCAGCGTTCGAATGATATAATGACTTTCTTATTGTATTAGAATTCATCAGTTCGTAAATTTATAGTAATGAAATGACGCATTATGAAATTTGTTTGTGGGATATGGAAGTCATCCCCTGAATTGTTGAGGCATGTTGCATCAGCTTAAGTCGTTGCCAATTTAAGTCCACTGCTCTGTTTGTAGGGCATAGTGGTCACCCCAAGTTAAGTAAGTATGAGCATGTTGCACCGCCTTAAGTCGTTGCCGACTTAAGTCGATTGCTCCGTTTGTAGGGTATAGTGGTCACCCCGAGTTAAGTAAGCGTGAGCATGTTGCACCGCCTTAAGTCGTTGCTGACTTAAGTCGATTGCTCTGTTTGTAGGGCATAGTGGTCACCCCGAGTTAAGTAAGCGTGAGCATGTTGCACCGCCTTAAGTCGTTGCCGACTTAAGTCGATTGCTCCGTTTGTAGGGCATAGTGGTCACCCCGAGTTAAGTAAGCGTGATCATGTTGCACCGCCTTAAGTCGTTGCCGACTTAAGTCGATTGCTCCGTTTGTAGGGCATAGTGGTCACCCCGAGTTAAGTAAGCATGAGCATGTTGCACCGCCTTAAGTCGTTGCCGACTTAAGTCGATTGCTCCGTTTGTAGGGCATAGTGGTCACCCCGAGTTAAGTAAGCGTGAGCATGTTGCACCGCCTTAAGTCGTTGCCGACTTAAGTCGATTGCTCCGTTTGTAGGGCATAGTGGTCACCCCGAGTTAAGTAAGCGTGAGCATGTTGCACCGCCTTAAGTCGTTGCCGACTTAAGTCGATTGCTCCGTTTGTAGGGCATAGTGGTCACCCCGAGTTAAATAAGAATGCGAGTCAATCGTAAACGAGTTGAGCGTCTTTGAAATCTCTTCTTTATTGACGACATATTTCCACTTTACAGAATACATTGTTGCCCTAGCAGTTTTGAAATACAGCTAGGGATAAAACTTTCTGAGGTGCTCTATGTTCCAGGAGTTCCCAACTTCTGTGCCATCCATCTGAGTGAGGCGATACGATCCGGGTCTAGTGACTTCTGTTACTATGAAGGGTCCTTCCCATAAAGGTGATAACTTGTGCCGTCCCTCCCCCGTTAGAATTCGGTGGAGGACGAGGTCTCCTACTGAAAAGAACCGTTGCCACACAGCCTTGTCGTGATAGCGCCTTAGAGTCTACTGGTACCGTGCTGATTGGATTACCGCATTCAGCCACTCTTCCTCAAGTACATCAATGTCCTCCAGCCTGGTGGCCTCAGCTTCTGCTATGCTTTCGAAGATCAACCTTGGCGCCCCAAACTTGAGATCAGCAGGTAGCACTGCCTCCGACCCATAGACCATGAAGAAAGGAGTGTTTCCATGCAGGGCTCGGCTAGGTTGGGTTCTTAGGCTCCAAACGACATAGGGCAATTCCCTTATCCACTTGCCTGCAAATTTTTCATTCTTATCGAAGACCTTTTTCCTGAGTGCCTCCAATATCATCCCGTTGGCTCGCTCAACCTGCCCGTTGGCTCTTGGATGGGCTACAGATGCATACTTGATCTGAATGCTCTTTTGCTCGCAGAAGTCAAAGAATTCTGAACTTGTAAAGTTGGATCCTAAATCAGTTATGATGCTGTTTGGTATCCCGAATCTGAATATTATGTCTTGTATGAATTCCACGGCCTTAGCAGAGGTTAAAGAGGCAATGGGCTTGAACTCTATCCATTTAGTGAATTTGTCAATCGCTACCAATACATGAGTGTATCCCCCTTGAGCTTTCTTGAAAGGTCCAATCATATCCAGTCCCCAGCATGCGAAAGGCCAAGTTACTGGTATGGTCTGCAGTTGCTGTGCTGGCATGTGTTGTTGCTTTGATAAGTATTGGCAGGCTTCGCACCTCTGAACTAACTCGGCTGCATCGTTCTTCGCTGTCGGCCAATAGAATCCTGACCTGAAAACCTTCCCGACTAGTGTTCTGGATGCTGCATGTATTCCACATTGCCCTGCATGGACCTCTTCCAGAAGTTGCTTCCCAGTGGTCGGGAGAATGCACTTCATGAGGATGCCTGATGCGCCCCTTCTGTACAGTATTTCCCCAATGAGTGTATAGTGAGCCGACTGTCTTGCAATGCGTTCTGCTGAATTCTTGTCGTCTGGTTCTTCTTCATTCTTTATATACTTAATGATCGGCCTTCTCCAGTCGTCAGAGTCTGACTCGGGTTGATCTATGATGTTGCACTCTTCTGTTTGACCCATTGAGATACTCGGCTGCAGAATTTCTTGCACGAAAACTCCGGGTGGTACCTGAGTTCGACTGGACCCTAGCTTGGACAGTACATCGGCTGCTGTGTTCTGATCTCTTTCTACATGATGAAATCTGGACCCTCGAATTTTTCTTCCAGCTTTCGGACGGCAGTGCAGTATTTTCCCATTGAATCGTTTGAGCAATCCCACTCCTTGTTTATCTGGCTGATGACTACCAGAGAGTCTCCGTATACCATTAATCTTCTGACGCCCAATGATATGGCAATGTTCAATCCATGGATCAAAGCTTCATACTCGGCTGCATTGTTGGAGGCCGGGAATAGCAACTGGAGGGCGTACTTGAGGTGTTCGCCTCCAGGCGCAGTGAAGAGAATCCCTGCTCCTGCTCCCTGCAGCTTCAGTGAGCCGTCAAAATACATTCGCCATACTTCTGCAGTCTCCGGGTTGTCGGGTACTTGTTGTTCGGTCCACTCTGATACGAAATCAACCAGTGCTTGAGTTTTGATGGCAGTGCGAGGTCGGAACTCGATGTCATGAGATCCCAGCTCACAAGCCCACTTGGCTATTCGACCAATGGCTTCCTTGTTGTGAAGAATATCCCCTATTGGAAAACTTGTAACTACTATGACTTTGTGGTCGTCAAAGTAGTGACGCAGCTTGCGGGCAGTTAGAAGTACTGCGTATAATAGCTTCTGAACTTGAGGATACTTTTTCTTTGAGGGGCCTAGGACTTCACTAATGAAGTAAACAGGATGTTGTACTGGATAGGCATGTCCTTCTTCTACTCGCTCGACTACCAACGCGGTGCTTACCACGTGAGTCGTGCAAGAGATATACAGTAGCAAATCTTCAGCTGGTTGAGTTGACGTAGCTCGCCGGGGTGGTTTTAGTACTGGTGGTGTTGTCAAGAATTTTTTCAGAGCATCTAGAGCTTCTTGTGCTTCTGAAGTCCATTGAAACTTATCCACCTTCTTGAGTAACTTGTAAAATGGCAAACCTTTTTCTCCTAGCCTGGATATAAATCTGCTCAAAGCTGCCATACATCCAGTAAGTCGCTGAACCTTCTTTTGCGATCGAGGTGCTTCCATCTTCATGATAGCTTCAATCTTATCTGGATTAGCCTCAATTCCCCGATGGCTGACGATAAACCCGAGCAACTTTCCTGCTGGTACCCCGAAAACACATTTCTCGGGATTAAGCTTCCATCTATATCGCCTCAGACTGTTGAAAACCAGTTGTAAGTCTTCGATGAAGTTTTTTGAGTCCTGCGTTTTGATTACCACGTCATCCACGTAGGCCTCCACACGCTTGCCCCAGTGATCGGCTAAGCATGCTTGAATGGCTCTCTGGTAAGTTGCCCCAGCGTTTTTGAGGCCAAAACGGCATGGAGGTATAACAGAAAGCACCAAACGGAGTAATGAATGCCGTTTTTTCTTCATCTTCCTTTGCCAGACTAATCTGATGGTATCCGGAATAGCAATCCAGGAAAGACAGCATAGAACATCCAGCGGTGGAGTCCACCACCTGATCTATCCTTGGGAGCCCGAAAGGATCCTTCAGACAGTGTTTGTTGAGATCAGTATAATCAACACACATGCGCCAATCCACTTTATTCTTTTTGAGTACAAGAACAGGGTTGGCTAACCACTCGGGATGTAATACTTCTCTAATGAATCCAGCCGCGACCAAGCGAGCTAACTCGGTGCGAATGGCTTCTCTCTTGTCGGGTGTGAAACGACGCAGTTTTTGCCGAATCGGTCTCGCCTGGGGATAGACCTTCAATTTGTGCTCGGCCCGTTCTCTTGGGACCCCCGGCATATCCACAGGTTGCCATGCGAATACATCTCGGTTATCTTGCAGAAACTGGACGAGCGCGCTTTCCTATTTGTCGTCCAAGCTGGAGCTGATGATAGCCGTTTTGCGCTCATCAGCGAACCCCAGGTTGATTCTTTTGGTTTCTTCAGTCGGCCGCATAGAGGTCGCGGTCTGAGCTTCGCTTGCCGGTACTGCGAGGTCTTCCTCAGGCTTAGAGTTCGCCAGTGTGGAAGGGGCCGTCGATGGCTTGGCGGTGAGAGCTGCTTGAATAGCCACTCGGAAACACTCTGCGGCGCCTTGGAAGTCGGCGCGCACAGTTATGATCCCTTGCGGTCCTGGCATCTTCAGTATCATGTATGTGTAATGCGGAATGGCCATGAACTTGGCCAATCCAGGCCTCCCGATGATGGCGTTGTACCCGCAGTCGAAGTTCGCCACTTCAAACCTCAGGAACTCGGTTCTGTAGTTCACCGGAGTTCCGAAGGTGACTGGCATGTAGATGTGGCCCAGCGGGTACTCCCCTTCTGTCGGCACGATGCCGAAGAAAGGAGTGTCCGACTCACGGAGCTCTTTGAGGCGAACCCCTAAGCCTTGAAGTGTCCGGGGGAAGGTGACGTTGATGCTGCTCCCCCCGTCCACCAGCACTTTCTTTACCTGGCTTTCTCGGATCACCGGATCGACGAGGAGCGGATATTTGCCTGGATGGTCGAAGTTGAGCCATTGATCTCCCCGAGTGAAAGTGATCGGGTGTTCCGACCACCGGTATGGGGCGGGAGGACTGGTGGTTGCCACCAGTATCTGGCGGTTGTTGAGCTTTTGTTGTCTTTTGCTCTCCTGCGACCCATGTCCGCTGAAGATGACGTTGACCTCCCTGTCGATGCGTGGGAAAGCTCCTCCCCCTCCTTCCTCCTGCCGATGAGGTTGTCGTGGTTCATCTGGTCCTCCTCTCGGTGGAGGAGGAGGTAGAGGTTGGAAGGGTCGGCCATGCCCAACAGAGTGCTTGAAGTCCCGGCAGTTGCGAAGAGTATTGTAACACCCGGTTTTAAAGGACAAAGCCGGGTGCATCTCATACATGCGCCAAGAAGACAACACATATAATAACAGAGTGTATAGAGATAAATGTCATAAACATCAGAGTACATATTACATAGCGGAAGACTTACAAAAATAATAAAAGATAAATATAACACGAACTAAGGATCGTCGGCGCCAATATCGACTGGGAAACGCCACCTAGATCAGATCAAACTCCTCGATACTTGACTCCACTTGAAACCACCTGTTCTTCTCCTGTGGGGGGGGTGTGAGACAGCAAGAGTGAGCTCACATACGATCATAGCTCAACAAGTCGTGGGGAATAATGTGGCATGAACTCACCAAAGGTGGGAGTTCATGAAGTGTAAGGCTGATCAATAAAATAAAGGCTGTGGCTGAGCATTGCTTTTATAAGTTGGTCAAAATTTTATTAGCAGTTACTAAGTGTAAGTAAATACCAAACCTTAATAATAATAAAGAACAATAATAGTAAAATAATCCCAAATGCGATGCAAATGTCAAATTAAACTTAAGTTCCATATTTAATCATGTGAGGGTCCGAGCCGCTCATGACCGTGAGCACGGCTAGTATACTAGTTTTACACTCTGCAGAGGTTGCGCATCTTTACCCACAAGTCATGTTACCCATCTGCCAAGAGATGGCCAATCCCATACACCTCTACCGAGGAGGCGAGGCAGGGTAACACTACGAGGCCTTTACAAAGTTCCACTAGCTTCAGACTACCCGCTACAGTTTATGGGAAGATCCAGTAAAGGGTTCCTGGCTGATAGCCATCGCAGCAAAATCAACCAGGGACCTCCCCGCACTGACCTCTCCCCTACTGCCCTTGCCCCTTTCGGGTAAGGTAGCCCTCCCCTAGCTTTCCTAGTTAATCAGCCAAGGGCGTCCCATTCCACCCTTGTGGTAGCACTGTTTTCCCGGGTGGTCGCTCCATGTTCCCATTAACATAATGATCTTAACATGAACAAGGAATAATAAAACAGATAACAATAAATAGTATAACAATGAGTGAGGAATATCTCTATACCCAAATCCACATAAAGCAATAGCATGTACTACCCAAAACTTTAGTAGTAAAACCAGTGGTGAAGCAAGGTATAAAGATAGTCAAATCTAGGGTATCCTATTGGGTCCCAGCAAAATTATCCTATGCAGATCATTATGAATAATAAGAACATGAATGGGTAAAAGAGGTGATCAAGGGCACAACTTGCCTGGCACTTGAGAATCCAGGTACCAACTTGCTTTTCAGATGTCACGTGTCCTCGTGCTAGACGTAGCAATACAAGCAAACATGGTATACACAAAATTAACATCACACCAAACATAAGAATATACTGCATAATAATGATCTACACGTTGCTACGAGACTAACGCAACTTGAACGAATCAAATCAGAGGAGATACGAATTTCCTAAGGTTTAATGTGATTAAAATAGGATTAGATGATAAATTAATTTTCTAACCGAGTTCATGTCAACACAGTGATACTAAATGATAAAGAATATTATTATAAAATTTTAGAAACTGGAATGGTTCAATTTGGACCAAAAATGGAATTTCTATGGATTTTACAAGTTTCTAGATTTGTTTTTGTATTAAAAATGAATTTCTAATACTATTTTTCTGTTTTTAAACGTCTCTGGACTGGGCCCCAATTTATGCAAAGCTCAGGGGTCAGTTTGCAAGTTTTCCCGAGACTCAGAAAAATACCCACAGGACGGCGGGTTATTTTATAAAAATAACAGGGACTCTTAAGCAAAACGTCCACGGCGAAGGGGTATCTCTATATCTCGGCCGTCCGATCCCGGCTGAACGGCCCAGATTAGAAACGCATCCATCCGAACGGGTACGTAATCTCAGTCGATGGATTCGCAACCAATGGCTCAGATTCAACATTCGCGGTATCAAACTCTAGACGCTGGATCCGAATCCAACGCTCCTAGTTAATTCAGCCGAAACGGCACCACGAGCTGATCCTAGCCGCTAACTCCCAATCTGACGGCTATCCAATCCTCGTCACCACCCGATACCCGAGCTGTCGCGGCCGCGACGGATGGTGGCGGTCTTCCCCCCCTCCGGCGAGCAATTGCCAACGAAACAGACCCCCAAATTTCATCCCGGCAAGACCTACTCGATGATTACAGTCTAGTGAATTGGGGAAGACGAAGATTACCTGCTAAAATTCGACGTTGAGCCCAGGTCACGATGCGCAGCGGACATGCGGTCAGATGCAACACCGACGACAAATTCCCCGGTCCCTAGCGACTAATTCTTGGTGGCGGGTCTTTGGAGACCTTTCCCCCGGCAATGCGAAGCTTGCGGGCGAGTGGATGGCACACCAGCGGAGGCGGTGATGGGAATCCTATGGTGGCGGCCCCAATCGCTCCCTCACCCGGTTCGGCGTGTGCGTAGACTACCAGTACGAGACGGCAAAGGGCGCGCGACGGCTGAGGGACTTATAGCTGAGGTGTGGCCGAGTCAAACGCAGCAAGTGGGGGAAATTGGTTGAACGGAACCGCGAGGTCACGGCAATCTCGGATCACGCCCGCGGCGTCCGCTGTTTTGGTTGGGGAAGAAGGAGATAGACTCGATAGATGGGCCCCACATGACGGCGTCCGTTCCTACGCGAGGGGAGACAGAGCGGGGCGCGCAAACAGCCACCGGCCAGCTGGGTCAGTCAACGCAGAGAGATACTCACGGAGCGGGATTCGCGAGAGAAAGAAGACCACGCGAGGAAGAAGACCGCACCCGTGAATGACAGGGCGGGCCCACACACAGAGAAGATAAGGTGCGGCTGGGTGGAGGGAATACGGGCCGCGCGGGAGTAAACTCAAATTGGGCCGGAAAGAGGAAACCGGGCCCAGGTAAGCTTTTTCTTTTTCCCTTTTTATTTTCTGTTTCCTTTTCTTTTATTTTTAACTCTTTTTAAATCCAAATTTAAATTTTGGATTGTGAGTTTCTGTTTTGAGTCCATGATACAAATTCACACCCTAATGTTGGAATAATGTATCTTCATTTACATATTTTAATCCTTACATTATTCATTTCTTTCTCTCTTTCCAAATTTTAGCATTTCCTTTAGGATTTAATTTCTCATTTGGATATTTAATGTTTTTCTTGTCACAAAATGCACACCAAAAATAAAATATCCAGCATGATGCAACAATTTAGTAGCATATATTTTTATTGATTGTTTTTTTGGACATGGTGTTCTCATATGATGATGCATAAAGATCATACTCATATAAAGAGAAATTGTTTCTCTATTGGTATTCTCTCTAGCAAATACAAAGTAGGTGTTACAAATCCTACCCCCCTTAAAAATAATCTCGTCCTCGAGATTTAAGAAGGACTAGGGAAAAGATGGGGAAAATCTATACGAAGCTCTTCTTCTCTTTCCCAAGTTGCTTCATCTTCGCCGTGGTGACTCCATTGTACTTTACACTTCTTTATCACCATATTTCTTGTAACTCGTGTCAAGTTTCCAAAATCTTGATAGGATACTCCGTGTAAGTCAAATCACCCTGAACACTGAGCTCTTCTATTGGTAACTGTTCCTCAGGGACGCGGAGACACTTCTTGAGCTGAGACACGTGGAACACATTATGTACGTCCGATAGGCTAGCAGGTAGCTTGAGTTGATAGGCCATCTCTCCAACTTGCCTAAAAACTCAGAATGGTCCAATATAGCGAGGGGACAATTTGCCCTTGACTTTAAATCTCCTCATTCCACGAAGTGGTGACACCTTGGGGTACACATGATCACTTTCCTCAATTCCAGTGGTCTTCTTCTATTATCTGCGTAGCTCTTTTGCCTGGTTTGAGCTACCCTCAAATTCTCTCGAATTATACGAACTTGTTCTTCTGCTTCTTGAATCAATTCAGGCCCAAAGAACTGTCTTCCTCTAGTCTGATCCCAATATAGAGGAGTACTGCACTTCCTTCCATATAAAGTCTCGAACAGTGACCTCTTCAGACTAGCCTAAGAACTCAGCATAAGGTAGACTCTTGTCCCAACTACTACCATGCTGAAGGGCACAAGCTCTCAACATGTCTATCAATACTTGATTAGTCCATTCAGTCTGTCCATCACTCTGACGATGGTAGGCCGAACTAAAATTCAACTTCATATCCATTTTCTCATGAAAACTTTTCCAAAACCTTGAGGTAAACTGTGATCCTCTATCCAAAACGATCTTCCTCGGTACTCCATGTAGAGACTCAATCCGAGACATGTATAACTTAGCCAATTGTGATCCATTATAAGTGGTCTTGATCGGAATGAAATGAGCCACTTTGGTCAGTCTTTCCACCATAACTCATATAGAATCTCATCCTCTCGTGGTGCGAGGCAATCCAGTCATGAAGTCCATACCAATCTTTTCCCACTTCCACTTGGACATCTTCGGTGGGTGTAATAGTCTAGCTAGTCTTTGGTGTCCAGCCTTAACTCTTTGACACACATCGCACATAGCCACATGTGTAGCCATATCTCTCTTCAATCCATACCACTAGTATTTCTGCTTCGAATCCTGATACATCTTGGTACTACCAGGATGAATAGAATAATCCAAGTCATGGGCCTCCTTTAAAATAGTCTCATGAAGGCTTTCAATCTCCGGAACACATCTCTTGTATCTTAGTATCACCAATTTGTCCTTTGCGGAATTCTCTTACTCCAAAGTAGATTCTGCCTTAATAGTAACTCCTTTAGTGTGAGTAACTATCCCCAGGTTAAGTCTCCTGAAATCCTCAATAATCTCATGAGGTAGCTGGGCAACAACAGCTGAATGGACATGCTCCTTTCGACTCAAGGCATCTGTAACCAAATTTGCCTTGCCCGGGTGATAGTGAATTTCCAAATCATAACCCTTAATAAGCTCCAACCAACGGTGTTGCCTAAGGTTGAGATCCTTCGGAGCGAATACATACTTCAAACTCTTGTGATCCATGCATACTTGGCACTTCTCGTCCCACTTGAATTCTCTTTCCTTCACCAAAAGCGAGGTCATAAGCTTAGCAATCTTAGAAAATCCTTCAATAAATCTCCATTAATATCCTGCAAGTCCCAAGAAACTCCAAATCTCACTAACGGTAGTGGGTATGCTCCACACCACTATCTCCTTAACTTTAGCAGGATCCACTGATATCCCTCCATAGAAATGACATGTCCAAGAAATGGCACCTCGCCAATCCAAAACTCGCATTTACCGTACTTGGCGTAGAGTTGATTATCTTAAAGCTTCTGTAGCACCAACCTTAGATGTTCTTCATGGTCACTCTCATTCTTAGAATAGATATGGATATCGTCGATGAACTCCACGACGAATCTGTCCAAATACTCCAAAAACATCTTATTCATCAAATCCATAAAATAAGCTGGTGCCTTAGTTAATCCAAACGACATAACGATGAACTCATATAATCCATATCGAGTCGAGAAAGCCGTCTTAGGAATATCTGATGGTCCAATCTTCATCTGATGGTACCCCGATCGGAGGTCAATCTTCGAGAATACCCTGGCTCCTCTCATCCGATTAAATAAATCCTTAATGCGGGGTAACAGAAACTTGTTCTTCGCAGTGACATCATTAAGGGTCCTATCATCCACGCATATCCATTGCAATCCATCTTTCTTCTTTACAAACAAAACTGGTGCTCTCCAAGGTGAATACTCGGTCGAACGTACTCAGCCTCTTGCAACTCCGTTAAGTGCTTCTTAAGTTCTTTTAACTCTTCCACAGACATTCTATACTGCTTGGCTCCAATATTATAGCAGTAACTCCAAATTCTCTACCCATAAAGGTCAATGTCAATCTACGTGTCATTTGATTCGCCACAACAGGCCCTTTAGGTGTAATTACTCTCATGGGTTTTCTCATATTGTCCAACACATTTGCACAAACCCAAAATCTCAGCATGACGCATAATTTTATTAGCAACTCATGGGGACAAATAGACCTTTTTATTCCTCCTAAAATGGTATCATACCGAATACTAACTAAAGGAACATGTAGATCCTACAAATAGTAGTAATTTACATATATGTTTATGTAGCTCGGTGGAGCCGCCGGTGGTGGAGATGGTGGTTGCTCTTGTTGTTGTCTCTCCAACCGTGATTGCCTTATTTCTTGCTGTATCTCCAGACGGGCCTGACGTATTTCCTCGCGTTCTTGTCTTATCTGGCTTTGCATTTCGGTCATCATGTCTGTCAATTGCTGTATTACCAGCCTTTGGGTTGCGATCACTTGCTCGGTTTCAACAGGTGGGGGATTTGGAGGATTCATTTCTGCTTGCTGTTGCGTGATAATCTTTCCTTTCCTGGTATTGACCATCTGAGTTAGATACATAAGGTAAGAAAGAGCAGTAGACAAGGTAGTAATTACGATCATGTTACTTTGGGGGACTTATTAGCTAAGTAGATTAGTGTGTCACCTACTAAAGCTAATACAATACCTTATAGTGGTACATGCTAAAATGCCCATCAATACTATTTCAATCAATCAAAGAAGCAAATCCGGCACTGATCATCAGAACAATCAACCAACATTTTTAAATAGAGAAAATAGTTTTGATGATTTTTTTTTTGTCTTAGGCCTCCTATCTCTTAAAATGTCATAGGGATAGGGATTCCAAGGTTTGAAATCCATCTTGTCTAAGAGTAGAAAGGTAAGAATGACCAGAGTAGATCAGTAGAAAGTGAGACAGGATCAAGGTGAGTGTAGAAAGAATCAGAGTAAGGTAAGTAGGTAAGGGTTTCGTCCATTTCTATCTAGGTCTCGTCCTACAGTCAACATTCCTCTGATACCACTTCTGTAACACCCGGTTTTAAAGGACAAAGCCGGGTGCATCTCATACATGCGCCAAGAAGACAACACATATAATAACAGAGTGTATAGAGATAAATGTCATAAACATCAGAGTACATATTACATAGCGGAAGACTTACAAAAATAATAAAAGATAAATATAACACGAACTAAGGATCGTCGGCGCCAATATCGACTGGGAAACGCCACCTAGATCAGATCAAACTCCTCGATACTTGACTCCACTTGAAACCACCTGTTCTTCTCCTGTGGGGGGGGTGTGAGACAGCAAGAGTGAGCTCACATACGATCATAGCTCAACAAGTCGTGGGGAATAATGTGGCATGAACTCACCAAAGGTGGGAGTTCATGAAGTGTAAGGCTGATCAATAAAATAAAGGCTGTGGCTGAGCATTGCTTTTATAAGTTGGTCAAAATTTTATTAGCAGTTACTAAGTGTAAGTAAATACCAAACCTTAATAATAATAAAGAACAATAATAGTAAAATAATCCCAAATGCGATGCAAATGTCAAATTAAACTTAAGTTCCATATTTAATCATGTGAGGGTCCGAGCCGCTCATGACCGTGAGCACGGCTAGTATACTAGTTTTACACTCTACAGAGGTTGCGCATCTTTACCCACAAGTCATGTTACCCATCTGCCAAGAGATGGCCAATCCCATACACCTCTACCGAGGAGGCGAGGCAGGGTAACACTACGAGGCCTTTACAAAGTTCCACTAGCTTCAGACTACCCGCTACAGTTTATGGGAAGATCCAGTAAAGGGTTCCTGGCTGATAGCCATCGCAGCAAAATCAACCAGGGACCTCCCCGCACTGACCTCTCCCCTACTGCCCTTGCCCCTTTCGGGTAAGGTAGCCCTCCCCTAGCTTTCCTAGTTAATCAGCCAAGGGCGTCCCATTCCACCCTTGTGGTAGCACTGTTTTCCCGGGTGGTCGCTCCATGTTCCCATTAACATAATGATCTTAACATGAACAAGGAATAATAAAACAGATAACAATAAATAGTATAACAATGAGTGATGAATATCTCTATACCCAAATCCACATAAAGCAATAGCATGTACTACCCAAAACTTTAGTAGTAAAACCAGTGGTGAAGCAAGGTATAAAGATAGTCAAATCTAGGGTATCCTATTGGGTCCCAGCAAAATTATCCTATGCAGATCATTATGAATAATAAGAACATGAATGGGTAAAAGAGGTGATCAAGGGCACAACTTGCCTGGCACTTGAGAATCCAGGTACCAACTTGCTTTTCAGATGTCACGTGTCCTCGTGCTAGACGTAGCAATACAAGCAAACATGGTATACACAAAATTAACATCACACCAAACATAAGAATATACTGCATAATAATGATCTACACGTTGCTACGAGACTAACGCAACTTGAACGAATCAAATCGGAGGAGATACGAATTTCCTAAGGTTTAATGTGATTAAAATAGGATTAGATGATAAATTAATTTTCTAACCGAGTTCATGTCAACACAGTGATACTAAATGATAAAGAATATTATTATAAAATTTTAGAAACTGGAATGGTTCAATTTGGACCAAAAATGGAATTTCTATGGATTTTACAAGTTTCTAGATTTGTTTTTGTATTAAAAATGAATTTCTAATACTATTTTTCTGTTTTTAAACGTCTCTGGACTGGGCCCCAATTTATGCAAAGCGCAGGGGTCAGTTTGCAAGTTTTCCCGAGACTCAGAAAAATACCCACAGGACGGCGGGTTATTTTATAAAAATAACAGGGACTCTTAAGCAAAACGTCCACGGCGAAGGGGTATCTCTATATCTCGGCCGTCCGATCCCGGCTGAACGGCCCAGATTAGAAACGCATCCATCCGAACGGGTACGTAATCTCAGTCGATGGATTCGCAACCAATGGCTCAGATTCAACATTCGCGGTATCAAACTCTAGACGCTGGATCCGAATCCAACGCTCCTAGTTAATTCAGCCGAAACGGCACCACGAGCTGATCCTAGCCGCTAACTCCCAATCTGACGGCTATCCAATCCTCGTCACCACCCGATACCCGAGCTGTCGCGGCCGCGACGGATGGTGGCGGTCTTCCCCCCCTCCGGCGAGCAATTGCCAACGAAACAGACCCCCAAATTTCATCCCGGCAAGACCTACTCGATGATTACAGTCTAGTGAATTGGGGAAGACGAAGATTACCTGCTAAAATTCGACGTTGAGCCCAGGTCACGATGCGCAGCGGACATGCGGTCAGATGCAACACCGACGACAAATTCCCCGGTCCCTAGCGACTAATTCTTGGTGGCGGGTCTTTGGAGACCTTTCCCCCGGCAATGCGAAGCTTGCGGGCGAGTGGATGGCACACCAGCGGAGGCGGTGATGGGAATCCTATGGTGGCGGCCCCAATCGCTCCCTCACCCGGTTCAGCGTGTGCGTAGACTACCAGTACGAGACGGCAAAGGGCGCGCGACGGCTGAGGGACTTATAGCTGAGGTGTGGCCGAGTCAAACGCAGCAAGTGGGGGAAATTGGTTGAACGGAACCGCGAGGTCACGGCAATCTCGGATCACGCCCGCGGCGTCCGCTGTTTTGGTTGGGGAAGAAGGAGATAGACTCGATAGATGGGCCCCACATGACGGCGTCCGTTCCTACGCGAGGGGAGACAGAGCGGGGCGCGCAAACAGCCACCGGCCAGCTGGGTCAGTCAACGCAGAGAGATACTCACGGAGCGGGATTCGCGAGAGAAAGAAGACCACGCGAGGAAGAAGACCGCACCCGTGAATGACAGGGCGGGCCCACACACAGAGAAGATAAGGTGCGGCTGGGTGGAGGGAATACGGGCCGCGCGGGAGTAAACTCAAATTGGGCCGGAAAGAGGAAACCGGGCCCAGGTAAGCTTTTTCTTTTTCCCTTTTTATTTTCTGTTTCCTTTTCTTTTATTTTTAACTCTTTTTAAATCCAAATTTAAATTTTGGATTGTGAGTTTCTGTTTTGAGTCCATGATACAAATTCACACCCTAATGTTGGAATAATGTATCTTCATTTACATATTTTAATCCTTACATTATTCATTTCTTTCTCTCTTTCCAAATTTTAGCATTTCCTTTAGGATTTAATTTCTCATTTGGATATTTAATGTTTTTCTTGTCACAAAATGCACACCAAAAATAAAATATCCAGCATGATGCAACAATTTAGTAGCATATATTTTTATTGATTGTTTTTTTTGGACATGGTGTTCTCATATGATGATGCATAAAGATCATACTCATATAAAGAGAAATTGTTTCTCTATTGGTATTCTCTCTAGCAAATACAAAGTAGGTGTTACAAGTATGGCACATGTCCTTGTGGTATGGGCATTGGGCGTCGAGGATGTCGTCCAGCGTGCGCTCGCCTCCGCGAGGTCCTCCTCGGGCGCGAGAGGCAGGTGGTCCAGCGGCGTGCACTTCTTTGCGAGGCCTCTTCTCCCAGTGTTTGTCGGGTGGCTGGTTCGCGTCGTGTCGTGGTGCTGCCGGTGCAGGCTTTGCTCCTCCGATGAGGTCCTGAGCTCGCTCGTCGGCGGTGATGTAGAGGTCGGCTTCCCGGAACAGCTCCTCGGAAGTAGTCGGCGCTTTCTGTAGTATGGCTCTGACAAAAGCCGAGTCGTTGGATCCTCTGTAGAAGTCCTCGATCACGGCCGCCTCCGTGACCTCGGGGATACGATTTCTCATGGTCTGGAACCTTTTGAGGTACGATCGAAGAGTCTCATCCCCCCGGCGCTTGATGGATTTGAGGTCCCACGGTTGCGCCGGCTTGTCGGAGAGGGACTGGAAGTTGGCGGTGAAGCGTCGACTGAAGTCCCCCTAGTCGTCGATGCAGTGTCGGGGTAGATGTCGCAGCCACTGCAGCGCGTCTTGCCCAAGGACGATGGGTAAATAAGCGGTCATCACGTCTTCGGATGCCCCGGCAGCCCGGGCAGCGGTGGTGTAGACGGCTAGCCAACCCCCTGGATCCTGCTTAGGTTCATATTTGTCGACATTGGATACCTTGAAGTTGGGAGGCCATTGGACGGCCCTAAGGCGCGGAGTAAGAGCGGACACTCCGCACGTGTCCTCCTGTCGTCGGGGACGATGTCCGTCCCGGGGAGAGGAGTTGCGATTGTGGTTCCTCGACCGTCCCCGGGTGGTTCCGCCAGTTGAGGCCGTTGCCGACTCAGTTCCGGTGGCTTGGCTCTGAGTCGGGATGCCATGATCCCTGTCGTACTCCTCCCGACGGCGAATCTCGTTCTCATGCCGCCGCTCGCGCGAAGCATTGATGGAGCTTCGCGCGTCTCGGCGACTGTTGATGGCGTGTCGTAGATCGTCCGGCGGGTGAGCAAGCGGTAGAAGATGGTTGGCCGCCTGGGTGAACAGTCGTCGGTAGCCCTCAGCGTCAGGAGTTCGAGGAAGTCCATCAGCTATCCGAGCCAATACCCCTCCGACTTCGCTCGGTGTGTTCATAGCTCGGGCGAAGTCGGGGTTCAGGTTACGCCCAAAGAATGGATTCTCCCAGCGTTGCCTTGCATCTTGCTCAGCCTGTTCCTGAGCTCGTCGGCGATCACGTCGTCGGGAGTTCCTTCGTTCTCTGAAGACGCGTTCTTCCGGGGTTTCTCCTATCTCTGAGACCTCGTCTCGCGAGACAGGCTGTTCCGGATTCCGCTCTCCGACCGCGTGATGTCGTCGAACGTTCCTGCGCCGGTTCCTCCGTCGTTGGGACTCTCGTTGAGGCGGTTCTTCCCCAGGTACGGTTGGCTCGTCGTCGGAGATGATAGGCGACTCCACTCTCCCGATGAAGAGGACGTCGGGGTAGAATGGCGCTGCTGTCGTGGTGAGCTTTTTCCCGTTCTCCTTTGAGGCATGAGGAACGGAAAGAGCAACTCGCTTCTCCCTGGTTTCCTTCTTCCTTGCGATCTGTGTCCACTCTTTCGTCGGAGAGGTAGGCAGTGGAGTTCTCCGGGTCAGCGAGCTCTCAGCCCCTGACTTTCTGGAGGCGATCTTCTTCCGGAAAGCTAGAGGTTGTGTTTCTCCGGTATTTTCGGAGTTCGTTGGGAGAGACTTCTTTTTCGGCGGATCCACGATACGGTGCAGAATTCCTTCTTCATCTGCTATGGATGAGATTGTTCCGAAGCAGAATACGGATCCGGGACGCAGGGTGATCTTGCTGTAGAAGGTGACGGCCATTGAGCTAGCTTGGATCGTCGACACACCCCCTACCTGGCGCGCCAGCTGTCGGTGTTTTGGGTCCGACCGCACACCCGGGGTTGCTCCTCAAGGTGTTTTAGGAGTAGGACGGTGTCGACGACTGTAGCAAAATGGTTCGTGCCGATCGCACGAGGGACAGTGGACAAGGTTTACAGGTTCGGGCCGCTTGGAGATGCGTAACACCCTACGTCCTGGTATGCTCGGTGAATGTGGTTACAAGAGAGCTCTCTGGATCGAGAATACAGAGAGTTGACGTGGTGGCTAAGTAAAGGGTCGATCGTTCTGAAGGGGTGCTCCCTAGGCCTTATATACTCGACCGTGGGGCAGTACACGCGGATAAGATAACAATAAGTAGCTAAAAGATAGTGAACCTCTTGAGATTATCCCTACATAACCCTCGCCGACTTATCCTCGCATGGCTTCGTTGCATGGAGGCTCCAGTGCGGGAAAGTCGGATCTCTGTTGCAGTCACTCGCTCGACGCTGTGGGCCGTCTGGGTTTGCACCAATCCGGCCTCATGTCGTTCTGCTTTGCTGGTTGTTTCTCCCCAGGCCCACGAAAGAATGACCTTACGATTTATTGGGCCCTTGGGCCTTTCGTGAGGTCCTTTGCTCTTTTAGTGGACCCAGGGGATATCTATCCCCCACACCTTTGGTTCAAAAATGGTATGTGTGTACCGAAGGGAGAGGCACGAGAAATCCTGCTAGATGAAGCCCAAAATTTAGCATATTCTATCCACCCAGGGTCAACCAATATGTACCTAGACCTCAAGACCAGATACTGGTAGAGAGGAATGAAAAAGGAGATAGCTCAGTATGTGGCCGAGTGTGATACTTGTCAACGAACTAAGGCAGAACATCAGAGGCCCGCAAGCCTACTGCAACCCCTCCTAGTGCCCAAATGGAAGTGAGAAGAGATAGACATAGACTTCGTAATCGGACTGCCCTAGACCCAAAAAGGGAACGATTCTATCTGGGTTATAATTGACCGTCTTACCAAGGTAGCTCACTTCATTCCAGTAAAGATTACCTTCGGAGGAGCCACCCTCGCCCGGATATACCTCAAGAAAATAGTCAGACTTCATGGCATTCCACGAAGAATAGTGTCAGAGGGGAACACAATTCACCTCAAAGTTTTGGTTGAGTCTCCAGCAAGCTATGGGTAGCAAGCTAGATTTCAGCACCGCCTACCACCCCCAGTCAGATGGACAGATGGAAAGAGTCAATAAAGTCCTCGAAGATTTGTTGAGAGCCTGTGTGTTGACCTTCGACAAAGATTGGGAGTCCAGTTTGCCATATGCAGAATTTTCGTATAACAACAGTTACTAGGCCAACATCAAGATGTCACCTTTTGAAGCCTTGTATGGAAGGTAATGCCAAACCCCTCTGATGTGGTCAAACGTAGGGGAAAAGACCATAGAAGGACCCGCCTTCATCAAAGAGGCAGAAGAGAAAGTTGCCCTGATCCGTAAGAGGCTACTCGAAGCCTAGAGTCGGCAAAAGAGTTACACAGACAACAGGAGAAGAGAATTCAGTTTCGAGGAAGGTGATTTTGTCTACCTCAAAGACTCCCTAATGCGTGGAGTCAAAATATTTCAAGCAAAAGGGAAGCTAGCTCCGTGATTCATCGGCCCCTACCCTATCATCGGCAGAATAGGGCCAATAGCTTACCGTCTTCAGTTGCCATAATCCATGTCAGATATCCACAATGTTTTTCATGTATCCCGGCTCCAAAAATGCTTAAAAATACCAGAGTCACATCGCAAAGGAGTCAGTCCAGATTCAGAAAGATCTACAGTACTGAGAAAAGCTAGTGAAGATTCTCGATTTAGCCGTTCGAAAGACCCGAAACTCAGAAGTAAGGCTCTGTAAAGTCTAGTGGAGCAGAGAAGGAGAAGAGGAGGCTACCTGGGAGAGTGAGGACTCATTGAGGAAGGAGTACCCTTACCTTTTCCCAAACCTAGCCTGAATCTCGAGGGCGAGATTCTTTTAAGTGGGGTAGGTCTATAACATCCCAATTTTTGATCCCAAGGTTAGAAACCCTAAACTCCTAAACCCCCCTTTTAACTCTCTTAAGACCTCATATCATGAGCATTTCATTCACCATATGCATACACCATGACTTCTAGTAGCACTTCACATTTAATATTTCATTTTAGCACCTAGAAAGCATAAATGAATATTTGTATAAAAGAGAAAAGGAATTAAGGAGAAAAGGAAAAGAGAAAATAAAAAGGAAAAGGAAAACCCTTTCCCCCTCCTCGGTTGGGCCGATTCCAGTCCACTTCCTCCCCCTCCCTCTCGCACCCACGTCTCCCCCTCTCCGCTCACGACCCAGCTCGGCCCAATCACGCGTGCTCCCTTGCAGCGCCCTCCTCTATATCGCTGCTTCCTAGCCCCACCCGTCAGCCGCACCCGCTCTCTCTCTCACGCCCGCTCCCTCTCTAGCACGTGGGCCCCAGCCGTCAGTCCCTTCTCCCTCACCCGTGATCGGCATCGACGCAATCGTCGCTGGCCACCATCCGCCCCGTCTCCTCACCATTACTCGCTCACCAGTGAAGTTTGGCACCGATTCGTCCTTATACACTATGATCGGGTGACCGCTCGCCACCGTCTACACCGAGCCATCCCATCGCCACCACTGTACTGCCATTATCGCCGCCTCAGTGCGCCTCGCCGGTGCCCACCAGCCTCCACCCCTCCCCTCCTCCGGACGCCTATAAAAGGGCCGCCCTGAGCCCCTCATCTCCTCACACCAGCCTCGGCCATCCCTCACCCCTCCCCCGAGCTCAATCGAGCTAGCGCCGCCGCTCTCTCCCTTCGCTCCGGTGAGTTCCCCCTCCCCTCTCTAGTAGCCTAAGGTCCAATTGAGTTAGCTCAAGAACTTCACCACCTCTCCTCGAACACGAGGCACCACTTTTGCCTCCCCCGTCATGCCCAGTGGCCTCACTAGTGATCACGCCGCCGCGGAGCCCGCCACCTCCTCATGGTCAGTCCCTCCCAGAGCGCCACCAGCCCAATTTGGTCCCGCCACCGTGTTCGCCTAGGTCTGGCCGCGCTAGCCCACCTCCCCGACCCCTGAGATCCGGAACCACGGCGGAGAACCGCCACGGAACCTCGTCGGTGGTCGGTTTTCCCCAACCCCGGCCGGTTCGCCCCTCCCCGTCAGCCGCCCGACGCCGTCGGCCCTCCCCCTTTCTCTGACGCGTGGGCCCACGCTCACGGCGTCGTCCCCACGCCCGCCCGCGCCGTTTCCTCGCTCGTGGGCCGCTTGGGCCGACTCGCCCGCGCTAGGCCAAAATTTGCCCCGGCCCGACTAACCGAGAATCACTTCTCTTTTTTCCTTTTGTCTTTTTCCTTTTCCTATTTTCATATATATGTATATATATTGATATTTTATGCACCAAAAAATACTCCAAAAATTCTTAAGTCACAAAATAATAATACTTAGAACTTGACACACTATATTAGCCAAAAATGTTTGATGTATTGTTATTGCTTGTTTTTGCAAGGCGAAGAGGGGTCTGACCCTCCGGAAATTGTAGCTCCGGAAGAAGGGCAGGAGCCCAACCTCCCGAAAATAGAGCTTTTCTGCCAAGAGAGCTTCGACGAAGGCAAGTCCATTCTTCCCTTGATGCATAAATTACATACACTTTCTACCACTGCCTAAGCCAGGATATGGGTTGGGTTCTATGCATTGTGAGTCAAGTGATATCCTGCATTAAAGAATATCTTTTGGGTATGAAAATGTGGGTCGAGACAATGGTGGTTTTTCTAAAAAGGGAAATGTTTTTAAAGAGTGTATGATGAAGAGTATTCACCCTTATCATCAATTGAGTGGGATGGTCAGGGACTCCCTGGTTTAGGGGAGGGCCTCAGGTGTTGGCTCAGTCGGGTTAGGTGTGAGCATGAAGGATTGTCCCCTCATATAAGGACCGGTTTGTCATCCTTCACTATCTGTACTCATGGCAAGTACAACCACTCGAGACTGTATGGACAGTCACTCAATCTGAACTTGTACGATCCGAACCCCAGGGTTATGATGGCTGGGGAGCACCGGGAGGATAAGGAGGGGGAAAGTTTTGTCCGGTTTGGGCATGGTGGTGGCCTGACTCCTTCCGGTATAATCGTTAAGGTAAGGACGTGCAAGGAAGGAAAGAGTTTCGGATTCGGGTCTCATTGGCCATGGGATTGCAGAGCCGGACTAGTGGGTAAAGTGTACACCTCTGCGTAGAGTTTAAAAACCTATTCGAATAGTCCGTGTCCACTGGTATGGATGAGTCTGGTGTGGTATGGCAATTAGTGTTTTTGATCTTCATAAAAAGGGAAAGTGTGTGGGTGTTTTTGGAAATAAAAGCAATGCCACGGGAGCGGGAAGCTCAGTGGCGGTTGAGTGTGAAAATGTGCTACTCCTCTCTTTTGGGTAAAACATCAAGTATCGCCCTTCTCTAAAAAAGAAATGAGTGACTTTAACTCCACCATACCAAGCATGTACCATATAGGTCTCTCTCTTTTACGGGCGGGATGGGCTTGTAGAATACCTAGTGTATTCACCCAGATTTATCTATGTTTTTCAGCTACTGAAGACTTCTTTTTTGCTATGTTCGACTAGAAGGGGGTTGTGTCTGCACCCAGTCAGCCTGTGGCTTGCGCTAGATGATCTTCCACTGTGCTATGTTTCCAAGCTCGCTAGAGCTTACATTTTGGTATTGTAATAACTATTATTTCGAGACTCTGTACTATTTGAAGAAATGAATGTGTTTACTAGCCTCTTGGGACTAGTAATTGTATCACATTTGAGTCCCAAAGGATCGTGACGCTTCAAGCCCCCGGATGCATAAACCTGCAAGGTAATTAAGCTTGGGTTTTAGGTACCCAACTCTTGTTGGGTCCTACAAGGTTAGTTACAACAGATTTTGGAACCCAAATGCAAGTTTTGTTTCTCTTGCATTTAGATCCCAACTTTCTAGCAACTACTTTAGCATTTTACATGACAATACAAAAGAAGCATTACATGTCTGAAAATAGTAGTTGGACCAGTGCATACTTTCCTAGGCGTATGAGAAACAACATGATTACGCCTAGGCCTACTTCTACCATGAGCATGAGAGGAGCTAATTGCAAACATGGCATGAGAATCATGATAAGTAGGTAAAGTAGCATGATTATAACACCTATCATGATGAGCAACATTTGAAGTATTCTTGACATGAGCATAAAGATAAGCATGGTTCTTTTGGTCATGTGAAGAGTAAGAGCTACTAGCCATAGGAGCCTTCCCTTTCTCCTTGTTGAGACTGGAAGTCCTTTGGCTTGTTAAGTTCTTGGTTTCTTTTCGGAAACCAAGTCCATCCTTAATAGAGGGGTGTCTACCAACGGTGTAGGCATCCCTAGCAAATTTTAGTTTATCATAATTATCTTTGTAAGTCTTAAGTTGAGTACTAAGACTTACAACATCATTGTTTAACTTAACGATAGTAGAAACATGTTCATTACAAGCATCAATATCAACATCTTTACACCTATTGCAGATTACAACATGCTCTACACATGAGCTAGCCACATTAAGTTTTTCTAGCTTAGTATTTAAATCAACATTCAAATTCTTTAGACTAGAAATAGAATCATGATAGGTAGACAATTCAGAAGACAACAGTTCATTCTTCTTGATTTCTAGAGCAAGAGATTTTTGAACACTAATAAACTTATCATGTTCCTCATAGAGTATATCTTCTTGTTTTTCTAGAAGTCTATCTTTTTCATTAAGAGCATCAATTAATTCATTTATCTTATCTACCTTAGATCTATCTAAATCCTTTAAAAAGATTACTATAATCTATCTCATCATAATCAGAAAGTTCCTGATCGCTAGAAGAAGTGTACTTAGGTGTATCTCGTGTACGTACCTTCTTCTCCTTAGCCATGAGGTATGTATGGCGTTCGTTGGGGAAGAGGGAAGATTTGTCAAAGCCGAGGCAGCTAGTCCTTCATCATCGGAGTCGGATGAAGAGCAGTCGGAGTCCCATTCCTTCCCAATGTGCGCCTCGCCCTTCGCCGTCCTGTAGTTTTTCTTTCTTTCCTTCTTCCCTTTTTTTTCTTGTGCCTGGTCATTGTCATTATCGAGACATTGTGCTATAAAATGACCAGACTTACCGCACTTGAAGCAGGAGCGCTTTCCCCTTGATTTGTTCTTGTTGGGATACTCCTTGCGTCCCTTCAAGGCAGTCTTGAAGCGCTTGATGATGAGCGTCATCTCGTCCTCATTGAGCCCAACAGCTTCCACTTGTGCTACCTTGCTGGGTAGCGTCTCCTTGCTGGTGGTTGCTTTGAGAGCAATGGGCTGTGGCTCGTAGACAGGAAGTGGTCTGTTTAAGGCATCGTCCACATACCATGCTTCTTTCACCATCATACGCCCACTCACGAATTTTCCGAGGATTTTCTTGGGCGTCATCTTGGTGTACCTGGGGTTCTCATGAATAAGATTTACAAGATGGGGGTCAATAACAGTAAATGACCTTAGCATGAGTCGGACGATGTCATGATCCGTCCATCTTGTGCTTCCGTAGCTTTGAATTTTGTTGACAAGGGTCTTGAGCTGGTTGTATGTTTGAGTTGGCTCTTCTCCCCTTATCATGGAGAATCTCCCTAGCTCGCCTTCCACCAGTTCCATTTTGGTAATCATGGTGGCATCATTACACTCGTGGGAGATCTTGAGGGTATCCCATATTTGCTTGGCATTGTCCAAGCCGCTTACTTTGTTATATTCATTCCTGCATAGAGATGCTAGAAAAACAGTAGTGGCTTGGGCATTTTTATGTATTTGTTCATTGGTAAATACAGGATTATCAGTGCTATCGAAATGCATTCCATTTCCAACGACTTCCTAAATACTAGGATGGAGGGAAAATAAGTGACTACGCATTTTGTGACTCTAAAATGAATAGTCCTCTCCATTAAAGTGTGGGGGTTTTCCCAAGAGGAATAGATAGTAAATGGGCATTCAAATTGTAAGGGATGCAAGAATAATCAAAGGAATAATTTTGATTAACAGTTTTCTTTTTCAACGAAGAGTCTTTGTCGTCGTCATCCCTTGGTGAAGAAGAGGAGGCGTCGCTGTCGTAGTAGATGATCTTCTTTATGCGCCTCTTCTTCTTTCCATCCTTCTTCTTGTGACTCGAGCCTGAGTTAGTGGGCTTGTCATCTCTTGGCTCGTTGAAGAGAGAATCATTTTCCTTGTTGTTGATCACCATCCCCTTACCCTTAGCCTCAGGATCCATCTTTTCAGGCGGTTAGTCCCTTAAATAAAGAGTACGACTCCGATACCAATTAAGAGCACCTAGAGGGGGGTGAATAGGTGATCCTGTAAAATTCAACACTAAATAGTCCAAACTTGGTTATGAAATGTTAGTAAGATTAAAACCAAGTTGCTCAATAGAGAACTCTTCACTTGATTGTTCCTTTAGGATGAGTATTGAACTTTGGAACTATAGCACAAGTGATTAAGCGAGAACTCTAGAAGAAAAACCAATCACAATGAAAAGAGACACGAGACACAGTGATTTTATCCCGTGGTTCAACCAATGCCTACTCCACGTTGTGGTGACCTCCTTCGGTCAAGGATTGCACTCAATCCCTCTCAAGTGATCCAATGATCAACCTTGAGTACCACCGTTTTCTTCCTTAGTAGTCTTTTCCCGTTTGTGAGGAATCTCCACAAGTTGGAGCCTCTCACCCTTACAATGTTTATCACAACAAAAGCCACAAGAGTAAGGGAGGGAAAAAAATACACGCAAGAACTAGAATCACAGCAATCACACGCACACAAGTCAAGAGATGAGCACACAAACACAGCGCAGGGAGTTCGCGACTCAAGAAGTGCTCAAATCTCAAACACGATGATCCGAATGCGTGTTTGTGGAGTCTAGGCGTCTTAGAATGTTCAATGGAGGCTTAGTGTAGTGCTCCATGCGCATAGGGGTCCCTTTTATAGCCCCAAGGCAGCTAGGAACCGTTGGAGCTCCATTTGGTAGGCAATTCTTACCTTATGTTCGTCGGTGGACCGGAGTATCCGGTGGCGCACCGGACAGTGAACAGTACGAGACAGAGAATCCCCTGATTGGCTGATTTCCTTTTCTGTGGGGGCACCGGACCGTCTGGTGCGCCATATGACCGTTGGCGCTTGTCGACGTGGCAGGTAGCCATTGCACAGCTGGAGCACCGGACTGTCCGACGCCTCGCGCGGACTGTCCGGTGATTTATAGCTGACATAGCCAGGGAAAAACTCGAGAGCGTCGAGTTGCGCAGACCGTGCACCGGACTGTCCGGTGCACACCGGACTGTTCGGTGAACGGTGCGGGATCGTCTGGTGCTGCGCCCTTTTCTTTGATCCTTTGTCCGCCTTCCTTTGACTCTTTTGGTCTTTACTTAGCTGAGTCCCTGGCACTTAGACAAGAGTGTTTAGCATATAAAACTATTGACAAAGCGTCTAGATCTTACCTTTATTCTTTATTTGCATCTCTTTAATATTTGGCGCACATCACTTTAAAACAATGTGTGTTGGACATCTAATCATCAAAATATTTATAGAAATGGCCCATGGGCACATTTCCCTTTCAGACACTGTCGTGCCTGCGGTATCCTCGGAGTGTCACGTGGAGTCTGCCGACCGTGGGGGCGGCGAGGGGGAATTGGTGGAAGTGGCGTCGCGCCCTCTGGTTTCCTTGGTGTCACCAAGGCACCGCGCGGAAAGAGCCCGTGGGAGCTTCCTCCTCCGCGACGGGAGTGACAACACTTTTGGTGGCGCTGCCACCTCCGACGCCTCTAGCGGTCACTCGGAAGAAGGTGACCACCCAGAAGCGCTACTCGCAGCATGTCTGGTTATCTTGCTCTTCTTGTCTTCGATTTTGGTCTTCGTTCCCTCTCCTTTTCTCTAATTTGTCTTGGTCAGCATGTATGTACCGCGTAAGTCGGTGAAGGACGCGACTTTTGCGACGAGGGTTGGGATCATGACTCCCTCGGCCCTCGCGCCTCCGTCATTGGGTGAAGCGGCTCCTTCGGTCGTCGTGGTCGTTCCGCCAGTTGACGTCGTGTCCTCCACACCAGCGCCGATCTCCCTGGTTGCCCTGAAGGTGCTTGGAGCATCGGCTCCTGACATTGTCCTCCTCGAGCTGCCGTCCCCCGCGGCCGTCCCTAGGGAGGCCTCAGCGACTGGGTGGTTGTCGTTGGCGAGACCTCATCTTTTTTTTGCGGTGGTGCTGTCGTCCCCTTTACCCCAAGCACCGCGAGCCAGCGGTCAGCCTGTTCGTTGCCCTACTTGCTATTCTTAAAGATCTAAAATCAAATACCACATTTTAGGGATGTGTTTGGTTTCTAGGGGCTAATTTTTAGTCACTCCATTTTATTCTATTTTATTCACTAAATTACCAAATACAGAAACTATATATTTATCAATTTAGAGGCTAAAATATCATAAATAGAGAAACTAAAAATTAGTCACTAGCCAAAACACTCCTTAATAATGTTCTCTGGCAAATTTTGCCAAATGTCAAAGCTCCTGCTCCAGAGAAAATTAGGACAACGTTTGCTTCACCAAGAGAAAACGACACAGGTTACGCGCCTCTCAGCTAACTTGACATGAATCACACCTAAACCATTTTGTCGTCGTCGTTCCAGCTGCAGTCCAGAGTTGGAACCCAAGCGCACGCAGCACCGTCGTCGAACTCTTCCCTTTTCGGCGGCATTGGAGATGGCGGCGAATCTAGAGGACGTGCCGTCTCTGGATCTGATGCACGAACTGCTCCGTCGGATGAAGTGCAGCTCCAAGCCCGACAAGCACCTCATCCTCATCGGTACGGGAGGCCCTCTCCTTCTTCCTGCTCCTCGCCGGCGGCGGCGGCTCCGCGCTTTCCTGGAGCCGCCGGGAGGGAAAGGCTGCGGCTTGCCGCGGTTCGCTCTCTGGATCCGCCGTACTTTCCGTGAAATCTTGGTTATTTCCTATTTTACTTCTTGCAAATAAGCAAATTTGCCTTTGCAGTTGTAGCGAAGAATGGCTTCGCTTTGCAGTGACTGGATTGTCTGTAATTTCTTAACATACCGAAAAATGCACAATTTTTCATCCGCTTGTAGATTAGCCTTGGACATTCAGGTAGCTGATGCCTTCTGCTGTTTGGTTTTGATGATTTTGTCGTAATCTAGAATTCTTCAAGGATTCAACGATTAACTGTACTCAGCTTAGCCTGATGTGGATGCCTTTTCTTCATGACGATAAGATATGGGTGCAACTTTGTGCATGAGAGTAGAGATGTAGATCTCGGCAAATGGTAGTCTGACTGACCTGCCTTTTTACTTAACATTAGGATGCCTTTTTACTCAATATATTATTGTCACCCAAACCTTATGCAATTTTATACTTTTAGTTTTTGCTGCTAATGATTAAGCATTTACATCACAAATAGATACCTGCATTAAAGCATCTCCAATGCTCCTTAAAATTTACTTGGTAAACTAATGATTATGTTAAAATAAATTCGGAGCTTTTTTTTTTGACTTTCTTCAATAGTGTCCAATAGTCAGCTTCGTAAAAGTTGAGAACCAGGTGGGAGGAGAGGAAAACTGCAGTGAAGGGGGTGCCCAGACAGATAGCAAGCGCAGAACCCACACGTATACTTGTGAGTTGAGGACAGAGATTTTCCAAGTGCTTATCTTTAGAGAGTTCAGATACAAAACTGTTGGAGGGCTGATTAGGGAGTTCTTTAAGAAGCCCTTGGAGATGCTTTTAACGAAATGATACTAAACTGTGACACCAAACACAAGTAATTCACAATGTATGGTGTTTCTGCTATTTGGTATCTTGCTTTTCATGGTAGCCTTTGTTCCTTGCTTTGCTGTTTGACTTGATGTATTATTCTGGTAGGGTTGTATTGTATAGGAAGATGTAAGGTCATATTACTTTTTGTTAGGATTGTAGGTGGGAAAAGAGACACAGAGTTTAACGTGGAAAAAACTCCCCCAATGTGGAGGAGAAAAAAAACCACGTGAAAACAGATCTATTATGTGGTGTTCAAGTACAGGGTACAAGGGAGACCTATTTATATAGGCAAAGGAGATAGAGATAGGGGTCACATGATCTTATCCAACAAGGCAAAGTAGATAGAGATAGGGT
The DNA here is from genome assembly GCA_029449295.1 of Zea luxurians. Lineage (NCBI taxonomy): Eukaryota > Viridiplantae > Streptophyta > Magnoliopsida > Poales > Poaceae > Zea > Zea luxurians. Next base: position 23,717 of record JAOPSE010002483.1, on the reverse strand, counting down.
CACATGATCTTATCCAACAAATCTCCCCTTGACACTAAATCTATAAAACTATTTCCCTAAACATCACTAGGATGCTAAATTTGAATATCAACCAAGTCTAAGAAATCATTAGACTTGGAACTGGAGCACGGTTCGTATCATCAAAATAACCTCTCTTTTGGAACGCAATAGAAACAGCTCCAGCATCAACTGTTGAACATTGCAAATAATAGAGATTATTCAAACAGTTGCCCTTCAAGATAATACGGTTGCCACGAGAAACCTTAAGAACACCATCAATAGCAGCAAAATTGAATCCCATTGCTTCTAAAGTGCTCAAAGAAATAAGATTTCTCTTCAAATTTGGAACAAAACGGACATCGATAAGTTTCTTAATACTGCCATCATGAACTTGGATATAAATAGAGTTGATTCCAATAATCTCACATGTGGATCCATCTCCAATAACAACCTCACCAGCATGAGACTGAACATAATCAGAAAACCAATATCTATGCGAACAAATATGAAAAGTGCAAGCGGAATCGAGAATCCAAGAAGAACACTTTTCAACAGAGGCAACAAATAGAGCTTCTCCACTATCCAAAGTTTCAACAAAACTGCCTTCAGCAGAAGACTTATCCAATTCTTTTTTCTTTCTCTCCTCTTTATTTCTCACCTTAGGGCATTGAGAAATATGATGAGTATTTTTTCTGCAATAACGGCAATAAAGGTTGGATTTATGATCTTCAGATCCCCGAACAATTAAACCTTCACCTTTGGGTTCAGAACGAGAATCAACATCAAATTTTTCTTTGGACAACAAATTTGACTTAACATTCTCAAATGTCAGTGAAGTATGATTTCCATAGAGCATAATTTCCTTAAAATTCTTAAAAGAGGGGGCAACGAGACTACCAACAAAATTGCCTTATCTTCATCATCTATCTTCACGTCCAGACTCTCAAGGTCGACACAAATAGAATTAAATTCATTGAGATGTGATTGAATAGATGTACCTTCCGCCATGCGAATAGTATAAATGCGCTCTTTGAGACGGAGCTTATTAGCAAGACTTTTGGTCATATATAGCTCCTCCAATTTCTTCCACAATTCTGCTGCAGATTTTGCATTCATTACTTCACGCAGAACATCAGGAGATAAACTGAGTTGTAAGGCGGACAAAGCTTTTTCATCAATATCTTCCCATTTATCATCAGTCATATCAGCAGGTCGCTGTTGCAACGCCTTCCTCACACATAACTGAGTAAGAATAGCCTTCATCTGAATTTGCCAAATAGCAAAACTGATTTTGCCATCAAAATTCGGAATATCAATTTTAGTCGACATTGTAATCCGAAATAAAAAAAATTCAAGCGTAACAAATATGTGTGCGTAGTCTGATGAGTGCAAGGAGCAAAGGAATAAATAATTGATTCTTGGAAGACTGCACACGCGAGATTCCTTCGTGAGATTTTTCAAGCACGAGCAATGATGACCACAGTACTGGCTCGAGAGACTTGCGTCAGAGTGCACAATAGTTGGTCACGCTCTCCCGAACAGAAGCAGACTGCCAGAAGACGCCCACAAACACAGACCAGCCTGAGATCGCCTGGATTTGGATAAAGGAAGCGCTAATGCAGATGGCCGAAGCACGACCGCAGATTTGGATAAAGGAAGCGCTAATGCAGATGGCCGAAGCATGACCGCAGATCGCCTGAGGCCAGACAGGAGGTACGAGCGCAGATCTCCTGAGGATGACAGATCTGACGAGAATCCTTGGCAGCGACAAGTAGATCTGATGTGTTTAAACCCTAGCTCTAGATACCAATTGTTAGGATCGTAGGTGGGAAAAGAGACACAGAGTTTAACGTGGGAAAAACTCCCCCAATGTGGAGGAGAAAAAAACCACGGGAAAACAGATCTATTATGTGGTGTTCAAGTACAGGATACAAGGGGGGCCTATTTATATAGGCAAAGGAGATAGAGATAGGGGTCACATGATCTTATCCAACAAGGAAAAGTAGATAGAGATAGAGTCACATGATCTTATCCAACACCTTTTAATTTCCTCATTCACAATATTTTGAGTTTTTGTTTTTGTGCTCCTGATTTGGAGAGTTTGACACCTTCTTTACAAATCCTGTAGGCCCACCTGGCTCTGGAAAGGGTACTCAGTCTCCCCTTATTAAGGATGAATATTGCCTGTGCCATTTAGCCACTGGTGATATGCTGAGGGCTGCTGTGGCAGCCAAGACAACTCTAGGTATCAAAGCTAAAGAAGCTATGGATAAGGTAATTTTAGCAGAGCAAGGCATATAAATAAAATGCTAACTAACAGAAAAGGTTCTTTGTGACTCAATTGTCCTTCCACTTTTAGGGAGAGCTTGTTTCAGATAACTTGGTTGTGGGGATTATTGATGAAGCTATGAAGAAACCGTCATGCCAGAAAGGTTTCATTCTTGATGGCTTCCCTAGAACTGTCACTCAAGCACAGAAGGTCAGATGCTCAATATATGCATCAGCATGAAGAAACATCCGTACATCGTATTGTTATAGATTCTATATTTGATTTACTATAATTTTACCCTGAGCTGTTTTTTTTGAACATCCTGTACAGCTTGATGAGATGTTGGCAAAGCAAGGTGCTAATGTTGACAAGGTCCTAAACTTTGCAATTGATGATGCTATATTGGAAGAACGGATTACTGGCCGTTGGATCCACCCACCCAGTGGTAGGACTTACCATACAAAATTTGCACCTCCAAAGTCTCCAGGAGTTGATGATGTAAGTCGAGTACAGAGCATTTAGTTTAGCTGCTTATTTTATGTTTGCATGGTCTTATTTGTATTGTTGCTACTTTATTCTAGTCTTAGGGGGTGTTTGGTTCTGGAGACTAAATCTAACTATAAAACTAATTACACAATTGAAAACTAAACGACAAGACAAATTTATTATGTTTAGTTATACGGACTAAAGTTTAGCTCGTGTCACATTGAATGTTTGAATCCATATCACGAGTATTAAATATAGTAGAATTATAAAACTAATTACACAACTAAAGACTAAACAACGAGACACATTTTTATGTTTAATTAATCCACGTTTAACAAATATTTACTGTATTACACAACTAAAGACTAAACAACGAGACAAATTTTTAAGTTCAATTAATCCACGTTTAACAAATATTTACTGTAGCATCACATGATTGAATCATGGACTAATTAGACTTAATGGACTCGTCTTTTCTTATCTATGTAATTAGTTTTGTAATTAGACTATATTTAATACCTCTAACTAGTATTCAAACATCCGATGTGATGGGGCTAAAATTTAGCCCCCTCCAACCAAACACCCCCCCCTTTGGTATGGACGGTACTGCGCAGGTTGTATTGGTGGGAAACTGGGGGCCGGGGCGTAGTGGCTCGTCGCCTGGAAGATGGTCCAGGCGTCGTGGCTACCCGAGAGGAGAGGCAGGTATGTGAACAAGGGGCAGGGAGCAATATCTTTATTACTTCTTGCCTACCTGGCAGATTACAAAAGTCCTACTTATATAGGCCTATGGCCAACTGAAATCTCCTAACAAATAGGCTGATCTAATCAGCTTGAACTCCTATCTTAACAAACTATCCTATAGCAGACTTATCCCTTCAGGCGGCCTAGGACTCGCCATCCTTATCCCTTCCCTTGTATGTCTACCCGACTATAACATCTTTCCCCGCCTTCAAGAACAGTTCGTCCTCGAGCTGATGATCTGGGTACTGGTCATTGAACTTCTGCAGTGGTTCCCATGTAGCCTGCTCGGTGGTCATGCCTCCCCATTGGACGAGAACATGCCAAATGCCTCGACAAAGACTGGCTTGTAGGACCTTGTCTGGTATTGGCAATAAGCGGCCCTGTGCTGTTGGGGGCAATTGTGGAATCTCTGTTGACGGAGTGCCGTGAAATGCCTTTAAGAGTCTTTGGTGCCCGCTTGCTGTGTGTTTTGTCAACCAGGGAGCGCATTGGCATGCGTAGGAGTCGAAGCCAGACCCAGTCTCCTACCTCGAAAGTCACTTCCCGGTGATGGTTGTCATACCAATGCTTGGCATGCTGCTGTGCTTGAAGAAGACGGTTCCGCACCTCTGCCAGGAAATTGTCTCGGTCTTATAGCAGGTCTTCCACGGTTTGGGATTGCGCTATGCTCTGTTGGTATGGTACTAGTGCCAGAGGCTCACGTCCGTAGACCAATTTGAATGGTGTAGTCTGTAGTGCTGAGTGGAAGGATGTATTATAGCAATATTCCGCCCATGGAAGCCAGTCCAGCCAGGAACTGGGTCAATCTCCTGTGATGCATTGCAAGTACATAGCAATTGTGACTTCAGATTGACCATCTGTTTGGGGGTGGAACGCAGTGCTTAACCGGAGTTTGCTGCCAGTCAGCTTGAATAAGTCCTTCAATAGATGGCTAGTGAAGACCGGGTCCCGATCACTCACAATGGATGAGGGGATTCCATAAAGACGAACAATTTCCGCAAAGAAGATCTTGGCAACATAAGCTGTGGTGTAGGGGTGACTAAGTGCAATGAAATGGGCGTATTTGGAGAATCGATCCACTACTATCAGGATCACAGATTTTCCATGAACTCACGGCAATCCTTCAACAAAGTCCATTGAGATATCTGCCCACACCTGTGAGGGAATGTCCAATGGTTGTAAGAGGCCTGCCGGGTGCAAATGCTCTATTTTGTTGCGTTGACATGTTGTACAGGACTTAACAAAGTCTTGAACTCGAGCTTTGTCCCGTGGGATATAAAAATCAACCCTTAGTCGGGTAAGTGTCTTCTAAATCCCTTCATGGCCTGCATTATGGACTGTTTGCAGCAGCGCCGTCAAACAATCTGATGATTTTGGCACATAAATGCGTCGGCCATGGAGAATGAGACCATCCTGCATGCGCCATGGGGGAGGCAAGGTTCCCTCTCGAATCTGGGTGCACATGGTCTGGCAGTCTGGGTCCTGGGCAGTGTCCCTTCGGAGGTCATCATAGAGGGTAAAAGTTGGTCCCGATAGAGCTGCAGAGAAAAGGGTGTCCGCATCGCGACGGGAGAGGGCATTTGCTACTGTGTTGAGACGATCTGGCTGGTACTGGACAAAGAAATCAAACCCAAGGATTTTACTAATCCACTGGTGCTACGGGATTGTGGAGTCACTGGTTGAGGAGGAACTTGAGACTATAGTGGTCTGTCCGTATGATGAAGCTGCGTCCCCACAAATATGGCCGCCAGTGTCGTACTGCTTGTACAAGACCAATAAGCTCTCTTTTGTATGCTGCTAATTTGTGGTGTCTAGCTGCAAAAGGACGACTGAAGAATGCAATGGCTCCTGTTCCCTGATGAAGGACTGCCCCAAAGCCTGTGCTGGATGCATCACAATCAACCATGTAGTCTTTGGTGAATGATGGTAGCTGAAGTACAGGTGCTGCTGTTAATGCTGTTTTGAAGGCTGCAAAGGCCATTTGAAGCCTTCTTTGCGTTTGCGCAAAAGCTGTGTAAAGGGTGCCGCAATGATTGCGAAGTTATGTATGAATTTCCTGGAGTACCCTGCGAGACCCAGAAATCCCCGCAATCCCCGAACAGAGATTGGCTGCGGCCAGGTAATGACTGCTTCTACCTTATCTGGATTAATGGCCACTCCTTGTGCTGATATTACATGTCCCAAATATGCAATGGAGCTGGCCCCAAATATGCGTTTGGATCGTTTGACAAATAGGTTGTTGCTCCGGAGGGTGTCCATGACTGCTGCAACATGGCGTAAATGCTCGGTCCTAGTACTAAAAATCAGTATATCAACAAAAAATACGAGCACAAACCACCGTAGGAATGGCCCTAGGACTTCATTCATCAAGCTTTGAAATGTTGAGGGAGCATTGGACAGTCCAACCGGCATAACCAGAAATTCGAAGTGACCATGATGAGTGCGAAAAGCTGTTTTCTCCATATCCTCTGGATGTACCCGTACTTGATGATACCCCGAGCAGAGGTCCAATTTGGTGAAGTAGTGTGCCCATGGAGTTCATCTAAGAGCTCATCAACCACGGGTATTGGGTATTTATCTTTTATTGTGCAGTCATTCAAAGCTCTATAATCTATACAAAAGCGCCAAGAATTGTCTGCTTTTTTACCAAAAGGAAAGGACCAGAAAATGCAGATGTGCTGGGTCGGATGATCCCTTGTGTGAGCATAGTTGTGCATTGTCGTTCCAATTCATCTTTCTGCAGTTGTGGATACCTGTACGGTCTAACAGCTACTGATTATGTCCCTGTTTTTAGGTGAATCCTGTGATCGCAGTGGTGGGCTAGGGGAAGTCCTTGTGGTTCTTGAAAAACCGATTCAAATAACTGCAATAGCTGCTCCATCATCCGAGGGTCTGCCATCTATAGTGAACGAGTAGCTGGTTCATGGATGTCATTGCGTGGTGACCCAAGTCCCTTCCAAAAGACCCACCGACCCCACGCCAGAATGCCATACAGAGGTCATCAAAGTCCCATAAGATTGGACCCAGCGTACGGAGGAAATTAACCCAGGATGACGTCGAACCTGTCCAATGGAATGGCGTAGCAGGGTATTGCGAAATGCTCGTGGCCGATGACGACTGGAATGCCCTCTGTGAATCCCTTGCAGGCCACTCTTTCGCCGTTGGTGACAGTCACCTGATGGCCTGGGCTTGGTCCCATAGTGATGTCCAGTCGCTTCAATGAGGCTAGGTCAAGGAAATTGTGTGGAGCTCGAGCCTAGCAATGCTGTCAGGTGATGGCCATGTATAGAGAGCACGGTCTGCATTGTGTCTTCTGTCCAGGTTCCCATAAAAGCATGGAGTGAGAGCACATGCTCTATTGTTGATGGGTCTTCTTCGGACGACATGTCCTCATCATAATCCGAGACCTCCAGATAGAAGAGACGCTGACAAGGATGCCCCCGGACATATTGCTCATCACAATTGTAACATAGGCCTTGCTTGCGACGCTCGGCCATTTCAGTGGGTGTCAGACGTTTGAATCTCTGTGTCGACTGCTGGGGGGTTTTGAGCTGGCTAACTGCTCTGAAACAGATGTTCTCGTGGTTGCAGGGTGAGGTGTGGGCCGTGGCTGCCTCTGTCCTGCTCACAGGTGGCCCCATGGCAAGCTCTGTGATCGGCGCTCGTATGCCCGTGCTGTTGCGAGTGCTGTATTGAGGTCTGGCGGATTGAGCAACTCCACGTCGATGCGAATCAGGTCAGGGAGTCCCGCGGTAAACAACTGCACCTGATGTTCTGGTGCTAGGGGAGCCACATGGCAGAGCAGGGCCATGAAGCGATTTTGGTAGTCTTCCACCGTCGTCCGGAAAGATAGCCGAGCCAACTCGCCGAGGGCATTCTGTCGGAGGGGAGGACCAAACCGCTGGTGGCACAAATTCTTGAAGCGTGGCCAGGACAGGGAAGGCTCCTCGCGCTCCAACAGATGGTACCATTGCTGTGTTGCGCCCTGCAGGTGATAGGAGGCTAACCAGATCTTATCTTGTTCAACCGTGCGCTGGCCGCGGAAGTATTGTTCGCATCAATTGAGCCATCCCAGTGGATCCTCTTTACCGTCGAAGAGGGACAGTTCCAGATTGTGGAATCTTGGAGTATGGGGCGGCGGCGCATGGCAGTTGGTTGTGGAAGTGCGAGGGGGTGTGGTGGAGAAGGTGGGCATCGGTGAAGGTGATGGCGGAAAGTTGATCTGGTGGATAGGAACAGAGGATGTGGTAGGGGCTGCAAGGGCGGTGGTTGGCGGCGAGGTGGTTCTTGGCGGGATGCCGCCGAATCCTGGCATCCTATATGGAAAACCTGGAGGGTTGGGAACCGACGGTGTTGAAGATGAGACCCCTTCCATGGCAGCCATCCGAGCTGTTAGGGATGACATCTGTTGCACCATCTGACGATGGAAATCCGTCATCATCCGCTTCAAATCCGCCATCTCGCTGGTCTGGGAGGCCACCGACGGAAGATCTCTGGCTTCTGCGTCCCCGACGGTGGTTGCTGGTGACGCCTCTGAGCCCGGCATCTCCGATACCAGGTTGGTATGGACGGTACTGTGCAGGTTGTATTGGTGGGAAACTGGAGGCCGGGGCGTGGTGGCTCGTCACCTGGAAGATGGTCCATGGCTACCCGAGAGGAGAGGCAGGTATGTGAACAAGGGGCAGGGAGCAATATCTTTGTTACTTCTTGCCTACCTAGCAGACTACAAAAGTCCTACTTATATAGGCCTATGGCCAACTGAAATCTCCTAACAAATAGGCTGATCTAATCAGCTTGAACCCCTATCTTAACAAACTATCCTATAGCAGACTTATCCCTTCAGGCGGCCTAGGACTCGCCATCCTTATCCCTACTCTTGTATGTCTGCCCGACCATAACACCCTTAAGTGTAAACCCTAATCCATGATTGGCAAATGTTTACTGTAGCATCACATGAGCGAATCATGGACTAATTAGGTTTAATAGGTTCGTCTTGTCATTTAGTTCCATCCGTGTAATTAGTTGTCATTAGATTAGATTTAATACTCTAACTAGCATTCAAACATTCGATGCGATGGAGACAAATTTAGTGAGAGGAACTAAACATGGCCTTAGTGTGGACCGATTTAGTATTTTGCTGTGTAAGTTGTTTATAAGTTATCCACTCAGCACATGTAGCATAACTTCTCCAACCTGTTGGATAATGAATTAGAGTAATCGCATCTTGACATGTATGGCTGGATGCCTGGGTGAATATTGACATACTGTTATGGTCTGAATCTGCTTGTGGATGCTATTATTTCTGCTTGGATGATGTACTGGTTAGTTTAAGCAATGGTGCACCCTGTTTCTCCCTCAAGGAAAACCATGTTCATATAAAATGCACATAGGTAAATCTTACAATTATTGCTATCTTTTTTTTTGTGCAGCAAGAAAAGAAAACTGCATTACGAAAACACTTATGCCTTGTATTCAACTATTAATAGCAAAAGTTTATGTGACTTTATCCAGGATATATTTATTCACTTCACTTATGATTTTAAATTCTTATCATACTATTTTCTCCTAGTTGGCATTACTTAGTGTTCATCATCCTCTGTTGTGTATTTGCTCTTCTTTTTCACAAAGGTAACTGGAGAGCCATTGATTCAAAGGAGGGATGACACTGCCGAGGTTTTGAAGTCAAGGCTTGAAGCCTTCCACAAACAAACTGAGCCTGTATGTTTTTCTTTAAAAGAATTATTTTTCTGAAAAAATATCTTATACCACTATATATGAATATATTAAAGTTATGTTAGTGTCTTACATTCTAAAACCTGGTTCTATTGTTTAAGAATAAATTTGGCTTGTCTTACATTGTTTCATTGATGATTTCTTTCCATTTAAATAATTATATCATCAATAATCTCATAGTGCTGCATAAAGTTCAGCGATTTGGTAGGCCCTGTGTGAGGTGCATTTTTTATGTCATTTATGGTTTTCATTGGTATATGTTTTTTGTGATCACGTAAGTCTTTTGGGCTATATCCACTTCTTATTCATAGTTCTGATTTATTTATGCCATGAGAGTCGCTTTGTATATTCTCTGTACTTATTAGTGACATAAATTTTTTAGGTCAATATTATTCCTAATTTGAAAGCAATTGTCTTGTCCCAGGTGATTGATTATTACTCTAAGAAGGGCTTGGTGGTAAATCTGCCTGCGGAGAAACCACCAAAGGAAGTGACTGCTGAGGTGCTGAAAGCCCTCTCATGATGAAATGCCCCTTTGTCTGAGTTTATTCAGGTTAAGCATGATATGTACCGAAATCCCTTTGTCTGGGTTTCTTCACACCAGCATCATGCAGTTTCCTTTTTGTGCGATTACACCATTTTATCATAGCTCTGACAAGCTCGGTAACTGTCTGAATAATCTGTTTTGAATGAGAGAAGTTGTTTTTCAGTACCAATACTGAGATGATTACAGCAATTCATGTTTGGGAAATTTTCCTTACTAAACTTGTTCCAGTTCTTACATCAATGCTATGTTACTGGCTATGGTAATAATCAGCAAAAACCCTGATATTCTGATTGCCCAGCACCTTCGTCTGTTGAGTGGTATTGATATGCTACGAGGTAAAAAAAAAAAAACATTTTTCATGGGCTGGGCTTGGACGGACGGACCAATGCACGACCCATGTGAAAAAAATAATTAATAAAAAATATTTAATCTATTAGATGTGCTGCTTTAAGATCCGTGCAATTTTTTTTAAAAAAGAAGAGTATTGGATCAGTTCGCCCTACTTATTTGTATTCGCTTGCCAAACTGTCCATGTTCTTAGGGCCCCTTTGGCAGGATTTCTTCTGCTCTAGCTTCACGTTTTTTTTCTCATAAGTCGTACCAAACAGCAGATTAGGAAATAGCTTTTACTAAAAAGCACTGCTCTCCCTTTATTGTAATGCTGAAGCCAAAATAATTGGCTCGCCATGCTTTGTCTCTCGTTACTTTTGCAAATATCACTTCCCACCAAATCAATCAAGATCTCAAACGTTATTATTTTTCTTTTTTTTCTCTCTCGTACTGCTTCTCCGTAGCAAACGCAGAGAAATTTACTATTTTTTCACTTTTTTGGTTTTCTATTATTATGTCATTCTGTGTCTATAAATAGTAAAACTATCTGTATGTATAATTTATGGGTCTGATGATATATAGGGCTACCTGACCGTACTGTTTTGTACATTTGATCTGATTGTTTCCGTATTTACAGAAAAATATGGAGACGAGACGGAAACGGAAGAGAGTTTATTCTGTCTATTTTTGCGGGATCCTATTTTTATCCGGATTGAGCCCGTATTTATTCCGTATTTGATAAATATGGGATGAGCCTAATATGAATTAGTATATAAACTAAAGTCTTGTGTCTTTAGGTGACAAATTATAGCATAAGTGGCCATTGCAACCATCGACTCTTTTCAATGACAAATGCTCTAAAGTTTTAAACAACATTAGATGTAGCTAAATATATATCATTAGCAAGCAAACAATAATAGAATGTTGCTTCTCTATATCTATTTGTTTTATTTTTTTGTTATGTTAATCAATCACTAGTCAAACATCAATATCATTTCTGTTTGTATTAAATTATGAATTTTCGTTAGTATTTTCGTTTTCGTTCGTTTTCGCAATTCCGTATATCCCGCTCCTATTTAAGTTTCGACTATTCTGGACCTGATTCCATTTATGATGATGAAATGTAGACACTAAAACAACAGACAGATTTTTCCGTCTGTTTTTATTGATATACTAGGTGAGTACCCGTGCGATGCAACGGGAACATATAATACCATAATAACTTATATATAAATGTGTATTATACTGTTATAAGAAAAGATCCTCAAGCACCAGGTTGGCCTAGGCGACTGTGATAGAGACGTTGGCAGCGTGGCAGCGCGTGAGGTCATGCCACCAGAGTGGGCTGTCACAGCCCTTAGAGTTGTCCCCGGAGGAGGTCGCAGCACCAAGGGCCGACGAGGTGGACCAGCAGTGCACGAGGTCGTGCCACCAGAGTAGGCTGTCACAGCCCTTAGAGTTATCCCCAAAGGAGGTCACAACACCAAGGGCCGATGAGGTGGACCAGACACCGTCGCACACCGAGAGGAGCCTATGGAGCAGGCCTAGCATGCTTCCGCCACATCGGCACCGACGGCGTCCTCAAGGCAGCACGGGCGAGCGAGGGGGGGGGGCAGTTTCGGTGGTGGGAGGCGAGGGTCACAATCAGCTGTGTACAAGAAGAATGGGGTAACGAAATGAAACGACGAGCGAGTCGAACGGGCGAAACTGTCGATGGTAAGTTCGCGCGGGGGGGGGGGGGAGTTGGGAGCGACGTCGAGGTTTCTAGGGGGACGAGCAGGCGAGGACGAGGGGGAGTCGGGGGGCACGACATGGCCTCGCCCCTGTGCACGCCCTCCTCTGCCTCTTAATAGTAGAGATATGATTTTTATGAATAATTGTTAGGTGCTCGTACGTTTTTACGGTTCATATATATCAGATAAATAAACCTTGTTTAAATGGGATAGTGCAATCCTACACTTAAAATCAAGCGGTAAAAAATTATGAAAGCAAAGGAGATCCATACAGACATGCTACTTGTGAAGGATGTGTTGAATATGCATTTGCGCAAATAAATATATTGGAAATTGGTATTGCCATTTTTATACAAAGGTTTTTATACCTTAAATTTTGCAAAACACCCGTAAAAAGAAGTATAGCTGTAATCATAGGGACCATCACCAACTCCTACTAACACAATGGACAAAGGCAATCCGCTGCAGACAAAAGGCAAAAGCTAAAACAATCAGAAGTCTTTCTGGCACATGAGGCAAAGAAAATTATGAAATGATGATGTCGTGGTTGTAAGTAATTGTGAAGACTCCATTTCAGCTAGAGTATTTTGAAACAAGGCAATGAAGGACATCTATACCTGGCCTTCACAATGGCTCAACAATTTTTTTGCTTTTGCAAACTCAGTTGTCTAGATGTAATATCTACACTCCTTGTAACCTGAGTAATATACAAATTAACAAGAGATAATTATTTAGCGAAGTAATATGCCAACGAATTCAACAACAAATGTGAACTGTTCAGCCAAAGGTTGCTATTGTCACTACTTGCTACTGACTATAGGATTCATAGTTGCAGACTAAGGGGAAAAAGAGAGTGCAAGTGAAAGGCATCAGAGAGAACACATCTTAAACATATATTATGATACTATAAATGCTTCATTTTAAGAACAAAATTCTATTTCATTGATGCATGTACTCGCATGCTAGATTCAGGCAATGGCAATATACAGGTAAGGAAAATGACTTGAAAAAGGATAGAGTATTCAGAGACATCAAATACTTGCATAACATCCCAATAAGATGAGTTAACATGGTACCTTCCAACCTACAATTATCAACAGGACGTGGTATTGTCCACCACTTTGCTTCACAATGGTCTTAGCCATCTCAATAATTGGTGCAAAGGATGTTGATCCTATTAAGAATTAGTGTAAACACATATGAACAGTGCAATTAAATGGATGAACAAGGCATAGTAGCTTACGAGCTAAACGCAAATGTGGTACAAGTTCCCTACATTGTCCAAAAGCTTCTTCAAATCCATTGCAAGGTTTCTCGTCAGGAGAGAAACAGAAGACGTCTTGATCATGTGTTGCCGCTGAAAGAAAAAAGTGCATGGTAAATTAGGATGTATAGACATTATGAAATAGTGTAAGAAACAGTCAGTCGTGAATGAAATCATTACCATCTCGAAATCCGAAACATGGAATCAGATTATCTTCATCGAATTTTGATAGTGTTCGCCCAATAATTGAGATGGCTTGTTCATATGGATTTGGTGTGTTGGAAAGAGAATTTGCCTGGTAGAATGAAGGAAGTCATTAGCATAAGGAGATGAGACGTTTCATTAAATTGTAAGGCAATGAAACAAGACAAACAATCAACAAGGAAATCATTAGCATAATATGTTCCCAATCAGGCTTCAATTGAAGGATTTAGATATTAGCTGATTTAAATTTATCGTCTGACAAATTACTAATTATCAGATATACTTAGACTTAATGGCTCTACCAGATGGCAGAAACGTTTTATGCATATATGGAATGCCCTCATATACCTACATAATCATTTTCTATGCAGTCGATTCGGGCTGAACCATGATTAGAAATATTACACATGCTAGACATATCATTAAAGCAGTAGAATGGAGATATAAGAAACATGATGAATTACACACCGGAATAGTCAATACAATATCATGGGTCTATATGCAGGAACTAAATGAAATGTAGGTCATGATTCTTACTTGTTTTAGTAGGACAGACTCAAAATCAGGATCAAAATCATCAAGCTTAACTTTATAGCTGGCTCTAGCCCAAGGAGTGTCCCAGAAATCATCAAGTAACTCTTGGACAATTCTATCCTCCATGATGGCATTTTTTAACTTGTTTACTGGCATTTATTTTAACTTAATTACTGGAAGGAGGAGACAGTTATGAGACTGGCCCTGCTTCTACACCACTATGTACCCAACATAAATGAAATGTTTATGAGAAAGTAGCCAATAGTTTTATGGAATAAGATAATGTCTGTGACTTGTAGTTTATATGAACTACCCCTTCTTCGCAACTATTAATCGAACGGGGTTTACCTGAAAAATATTGTCAACAAGCTGACACAAATCTAAGGTTAGAACTGTCCATGACAATTTCGTTCTATCAAGGCAGCATATCCGTGGAAACATAATTAATATTTCTAGTTTCACATTTTGTCCACTGGATTTGCCATGGTGAAACAACAATATAATACTTGTCTAATCATATCACAGTTACAAAACAGTTGAAGAAAAAATCGACCCTACCTTACCATAAAGTAGGGATCAATGTGTCAGGAAAGCAGCAACAACTCATTTGATTTTGTTGCTTTTAAACTTCTCCACAAGCATACAGAAAAAACCATCCAGGAACACTCTTTTCTATCTAAAGAAGAAATTAAAAAAAGAAATATAAAATAGTTGTCCAAATTGTAAAGAAAGATGGCATCATGGATCGCTAGTTTAGCTTACCATTACGACAATACTCTTTTTTATCTATGTGACATTTTAGAATAGATTTTTTTAGGGAGGGGAGGAGTGATGAAAGGATGTACAACTATAATCTGGCAGCTATTTCATCAAAACAGAAATAAATGCTAGTCATGTCTACCTCAGCAATTATTAAATTTTAAAATGCTACAGAAAGTATCTAAAGTGCAGTTGAAATATAGGAAACACTAAGGTAAAAACTACGCTTCAGTATTAATCTGTAACTTTACTGATTGTAGGTTATGTCTTCTTTTACTCTTGGTATAAAAGGAACTTGAGATCCTTCAACAGTCACTCATAAGCCTTTTGTGGGTATTACCATTAATTTTCCTAGCGAATATAGAACTGTGAAGAATTGTTCAATCTTATATGCAGTTCCTATTAATGTGGATCCTCCTAATGTTTCGATAAGTGACTTGACTCAATTTGTCTTTAACAACCTAAAAACATTAAAACAAAATTCACTTTACAAAGCCCATATATTTGGAATTTCGGATAGCCACTCTTCATACTCTCTAGCGAAATCCAAATCAAACAAAGAGGCCAATCCTACACATACACAAGACTGCAACCACTGAAACCTTTGCCTACTACTGTTGACAAAACCCAAATTTCACTAGAAATATGCTCCAAATATAGTGCCCTCCTACATCCCCAAGAACATGAACAACAAAGGCGAGAATCGCACCAGTTTGTCCATCTCCTTTAGCCCCTATCCATACGAGAGTCCATTCGAAATCCCCTTGAGAATTGCTCATTACCAGCACAATGAAACACATTAGCAAGATATGAGTAAGTAACGAAAGGAAGCCATAAGGGATTGAGAGGCATTTTTCTCGCCAGGAAGAAGCCACACCTCAGAGGCGGTCGATGGCGGAGAGGCATTTTTCCCAGCAGGAAGAAGCCACAGCTCGGAGGCAGCCGATGGCGAAGAGCTCGAACCAACTAGTCATTGTCTGACAAACTGACTTCACACAAGGTTACACACAATAAGCAATGTCACAAGAGTGTTAGATATTATTAGCCTTATAGATAGGGTCTGTTTGGGTGATAGTTCATGTTTTGTGTTAATGGTACAATTTCCTATTTGTCTGCATGATCCATTACGGAGGATAATTCATTTTACTTACACTCGTGGTGCAACAATAGCTTTTTCACTGCATGAAAAACTGTAAAAATGTAGTGCGGACAAGTCATAATATCTCATAAAATGAACTAAACTGATACAAATCAAATTATAATACAATGGGCCATCTAGCAAGAGCGGTAGAAGGTAGAACCTGTCTTCCAATTTCATTCATGACAACCATTATACGGAGAGAGAGCGGACCTAGCCACGTTATAACAGTAGTGATGCCCACATGTTGGCCAACCTTTTTTGTACATCATTAAGCACAGGTTCCAGAAGGGCCATACCAGACTGGATAGAGACTCCAAAGTGGTGAGGCATGACAGAAGATTGGAATATGCATGGTGTCGATATAATAATACAAAAATCATAATTTTCTGGTCACTGGAAAATGCTTAGTGACACCACTAAGACAAAATAATAATTTTGCAAGGTCTAATTCAAGCTACGAAGTCTTGTTAATCCTAAAGATTTTGTCCAAACGCCCACCACAAAACCAAGCCATTGCTCCCAGAGAGTTATTCACGATAGAACTCATAGCATGCCATCTGCTGATTAGCAAACACCAGAATATATCTCTACTATATTAAAGCAGCTGACATAAGGGTATTGCAACAACCAAACTAGAATTTTAACTTATATTTTAGAAGGAAATAAAACAAGGTACTAACAGTGGGATTAGTGACAAGGTCATCATCGACAATATGCAGTTGCTCTCCAATTTCTTCAGTCATCTTAGCATAGCAAACTAGTCATCCTGGACACCTAGTCAAAAGTATCTTCAATCGAAATAGTGAATGTCAAAAAACCTTTCTCATATTCTAAAATTTTAAATACAAACTAAGTAATGAAAAAAACCTTGCTCATATTCTTGCAATCTACTGTCAACCTCCTCCACTTCTACAGCGCAAAATTGCTTCCACCTTTATTCCTGCAAGAAAATATTCATATTTCAAAATTGTCACCCATATAAATACATATTACAATACACAATTTAAATAAGGCGAAAAGATAATGAAGTCACCTCTCCTTTGCCAGAATCAACCTTCCAAGCCATGACAGTACCATCAGGACTTCCTGAGAGTACATATTGTGTCTTCCTACCAAGAACTACAAGCCATGAAGGAAAAACATTCAATACAATGGAGAAAAAGAAACCTACACTCAGGATCAAACATATCTAATCTAGTGTTGTATATCTATAACTTGTTAGTTAACATCTCAAACATATCTAATATAGTGTTGTATATCGTCAACCAATCAGTTTACCAACTAAAACAATTCAAGTACATTGTCAGCATGCTGCACAAGCTCGTAGATATCAACCTTAGAGCAGTTGTCCAGTCAAGTCTCCTCCATGAAGAACATCTCTACCTTCATCTCATCAAACGCCCTCATGTCTGTAGTGGACAAGTGAATCCCATCAGAATCCCAACAAGCGAATCTAGGATATAAAGTTAGGGTGGTCCAAGCTTATAAAAATCAATAAATAAATGAGTTTGTATTTTAAGTCCTACAATATATGAGAATCAAAAGAAGCACATAAATCAAAATCATCTATATACTTTTAGCAGGATCAAAATCAGAGGGTGGGTCCATCCTGTCCACCCTCTAGATCCGACAATGCAGCCAAAGCATTAAAGAGAATGAATTGACGTAAGTTTTTGTTTGTGAGTTCATTTTTCTAAACAAAAACATGAACAAAAATAAGTGTGGGAACTAAGATCAAGTAAACCAAGATTGGAGCAGACTGTTCTTGCATATAATGCATGAAGCAAATAATCAGTTCTGAAGACTGCACAGCCTGAAAGGGAACTGAATGAAACAAAAACTGGATCACTGACCCATAACACTTTCCATTTTGGTGCCTCCAAAACCTCTTCCAATATAATGCACACATCAGTATTAGCCCTCTGAGTGTTGTCCCGACCTACAGTGGAGTCTTCATTTTCTGCAGAAAAAAGGTACTTGTTACACTAAAATTCTTCAAAAAAAAACACATACCGGCAAATGAAGGGGCCAAGAGCCGCTATCGGTTTCTTTTCCTTTCTTGGTAGCATTATGTGCCACTTTCCTCTTCTTTGTCGGTGTGCCCTTATTATCCACCTCAATCACACGGACAACTATGATATCAGCAACCTCTGGCTTGTATTTGAAAAAGGGGCAAAGAGAACAAGTTATAGGAAGTTTTTTGTTTGTGAGTTCATTTTTCTAAACAAAAACATGAAAAAATAAGTGTGGGAAATAAGATCAAGTAAACCAATATTGGAGCAGACTATTCTTGCCAAATAAATTGGAGCATACTGTTAAGGTACACCTTCTGATACTCTCAATGTGTCAAGGTACTTAAAGTATGTAACAACATTGTACCTATAGGCCCGTAAAGAAACATATAACCAACCTAAGTTTTGCAGGCCATAATACCAACCTACCACTAAATTCAGTATAACAATTTCTCAACTTAATTCACTGGATTTGTCCGATTGGTAAAAATCTGGGGACCGAAATCCATCACTATTTTGAGAGGAATAGATAAGCAAGTGGGGAGGAATACAACAACTCCAAAGACGGGTGGGGCGGTTGTAGATCTGAAGACAGGTGGGGGAAGAAGGGGCAGCGCCGTACAAATCTAAGCCGCCCACCGCCGCTGCTAGCCATAGTGGAGCACTTCTTCCCAAGAGCTCGTCGAGGTTCATCTGCTGCTGCCTACACTCCAAGCTCCAGAATGCCACCTCACCCATGTAGATGGTGTCATGGCCGGGGCCGAGGCGGCGCTTGTAGAGCCCACAGGCCTTCAGGAAGGTTGTCGTCTCCATGGTGGGGATGAAATCCACCGAGTGTGTCATCATCATCTCGATGCCCCACACGGTCCCTACCCCTGCCACCGCATCTCCCCTCTCCGCCCGCGTCTTGGGCCTCCCTGAGAGATCTGGAGGCGGCGTGAGGTCCGATAGGCTTGAAGTTAGACACATTGAGGACGATGATGTGGAACCATTGTTTTTCCTGGGACGCTTCCTCGTAGGCGCAAACTTGGTCACCTCGGACGGATCTCGCCACAGTGGCACCTTGCTGCCGTCGTTTTCTTTGGGAGCGTTCGGGGCGACTGGCGAGTGGTGAGGCTCAGGCTCTCTACTCTGGGGGGCGGTGGCTCGTGCAGACCTGCGCGGGGCACGAGGGTCATGGAGGCGAGGGCGTGCAGGGCGAGGATGGGGGAGCATTCACAACAGAACATCCCAAACCCGAGCGGATCTCGACGGCTGTTGCTGCTGCGCCAGAGAGGGGAGGAGAGGCTTCACGCCTCCAAGGTAGCGGCGCGGCGTGAGGGAGGAGGGAGGGGACGAGCCAGGATGTCACAGAGGTACCTTGGAGGCGTGAAGCCACTTGTGCACCTCCATGGCGGCGAGGTGCTAGCCAACGGGCCATGGTGCAAACGAGCTTGGTGCGGCGCGTGCTCTAGAACTCGTTCTCCCACAACTCGGCCTCCGTGGTGGTGTCCATGTCGATGGCGGGTCAGACGGGAAGATCCCGTTCGGATTAAGGGGGGAAGGCGGTGAGGTCGGAGGCGGCTGGGGAGGTGTATTAGAGGTGGAGGTGGTGAGGGCACCAAGCACATCGTAGAGACGGAGGACAGGAATGGGTGCGGGATGGGAGAGGGTCCGGATGACGCTGGAACTCGGGGGGCGGGGGCATATGGAGGTGTGGACGCGAGCGGAACGGAGCGGAGGCGGACCTTCCATCGACTGCGCGAAGGCTACCTTTCCGCCATTATAGTTGGGTGAGGAGGCGATAAGGCGGGGTGAGGGCGAGGGTGGAGGGCAGCGCTGATGACGTGGGCGGAGGAGGCGAGATTTCTGGGGGGGACGAGGGCGAGGGAGCGTGACTGCCATGGAAGGACCGACCTGGTGCGGAGGGAGCGCGGTGAAAGAGGCACGATTTGTGGGGGAGGCGCCCGTGCGCGGAGGGAGCGCAGTGAGGGAGGCGCGATGGCAGAACTGGCGCACGGGTGTGAACCCCTACAATAAAGACTTATAGAGTAGTAAAGATTAGTTAAATATATAAATAATAATGGTAAAATTGCCAATGTCTAGCGAACGCGGCGTAGGGCCGCATGATCGCTCCTCCTGCTCGATTCGTGGAGGCTGCAGAGCTGTGTGAGGCTCTTCGGCGGGCGGCGGGCCTGCCGTTACGTTAAGCCACGTCAACCACGATCTCCACCATCCACAAGCCCCATATTTCACCGGCGCCGATCTCGTGATGGCGACGCGCGGCCAGGCCACTAGCGCCGGCGAAGGTGACCGGCCAAGCCGTGTCCCGTCGGACTTACCGGCGCCGGCTGTGGAATCCTCACGATGCACACTGCTGGGCGACTACCGGACGTCAGCCATGGACATGGAGGATTCGTCGCGCCAAGATCAGGCGGCCATTGCCGAGGAACTGCATCAACTGTTTCGGTGTGGGTCTGTCCGAGCCCAATCGCCGACGTCTGCAGTCTCCATGGCACCGGCTACGAACCTTGACGCAGATACAACTCGATCCGTATCTCTCCGCCGATGACTGCTCACACGATCTGCATTATGTTATAAAAGTTACGTTCATGTTGCTTAAAAAAAGGCTTACTGTACATTCCCGTAATTCTTTTGCGAAAGTGGAAACGTTCAAGACAGATTTAATGGATATATATAATAAAAGCTATACATGGTTTATTTTGCAGCCATGTGACAAATGATTTTTAATAATGGATTTAGCTCATCGCCCGGATTACTACGAGCTATGTGAAAAGTTCTATGAGGAATCTATCTACATGCATAACATTAATGGATCTTATGTGACCTTAATACCCAAAACCAACTCCCCCTCCACAGTGGAAGATTACACGCCGATCTCCTTACTCAACACAAGTGTCAAAGTGCTAACAAAGCTTCTTGCCAACCGATTACAAACGTGTTATCACCAGCCACGTGCACAAAAACCAATATGGATTCATCAAGGAAACATCTATCCAAGATTGCTTGGCTCGGGCCTTTGAATATCTATCTCTCTACCAAAAGTCAAGAAAAGAAATGATAATATTAAAGTTGGACTTCGAGAAAGCCTTTGATAAATTGGAACATGCGGCCATTATTGACATACTAAAACACAAAGGTTTTGAAGTGTTGGGAGCCTTCGTCCTCCGAAGGTCCTCAAAAACATGATTTGACAATATTTTCCAAGTAAATTATATGAACAGGTATCTTCGGACTCAGATCATGAACATGGAGTACGGTCAGAACGAAGCCCAAGCTGTACGAAGCTGATTACCAAGCTGTACGAAGGATGGTGCACAACCGAAGCTATGCGCAGAAAGCTTCGTCGCGATAGCAGAAAGGGGAACCGACTTAAAGATGAAAAGACTACTTAGGCCTTAATAGATTCCCATAAGTCATTAGCAAAATGTAATGGACATGAATGTAATTTTGCATGGGCTACGTCCCACGCCTATAAATAGATGAACAGTACTCCCGTACTGTTCACAGCTGACTTGGCATTTACTTTCTGTCATCCTTGTACTTTTGCCTTCCTGCAATCCGAAGGTACACTTGTAATTTGAAGTCATTTCTATTTTTATATGATAATAAAATAGAAATGACGTTGTGATAATATTTAAATGTTTATATTACTTTTTATGTTGCATGTAAGCCCTTCGTCATAGTTTATTGTGCTTACGAAGATATGTTGTTTGTGACCTTCGTCCGGAGCACATTATATCCCGAAGGGAAATAATGTTTCAAAGGACGAAGGGCTTTATCATTTAACACTTTTTATGTTGCCTTGTTCTTAATCCGAAGCATTTGAGAACAAGTCCCCAACATTGGCGCCCACCTCCGGTGAACTCACTTCCACTCTTTGAGTCTTTGAGCGCCCTCGGTGATCATCAACCTTCGCTATGGCGCCGAAGAAAGCTTCAGCAGCTGGCACTGCAGCTCTCCAACCGCTGGACCACAATCAGGAGGACTGTCTCTCTTCGGAGGCCGAAGCCAGAAGAGGAAGGCTGTCAGCCCGACGCCTCAAGAGGATGAGCTAGACCAAGAGATCAGAGATATGCAGATGCTTCATCACACAGGTGCAGAGGAAGAAGGAAAAGATGGCAGGCTAGCTGACACTGCCAAGGCAGATAGACGAAGCTTCTGAAGAAGTTCGCTATCTTACTCACGATGAGCAGAACCGAAGGCCTCAACAAAAAGACTTCATCAGGAGGGTTCTTCAACGAAGATAGACTGGTATGATAATTTCAACATGAAATTTTGTTTTCGATGATGCTTCTCCCTTGTCCGCGAGCTGCAGGCTACACCTTGGCTCCGTCCTATAAGCCACCCCAGCTTCCCACATTCGATGGCCCTTCAGACCCTAAGCAGTTTTTGATGAGCTACGAAGCAACAGTATCTTCGTTTATGGTGGCAATGCTGCAGTCATGGCAAAGTCTTTTGTTATGGCTGTCAGGGAGTGTTGCTCAAAACCTGGTATTCCTCCCTTCGAACCAGGAAACGATCACTTCATGGCAAAAGCTGAAGGACATGTTGTTAACCAGCTTCCAAGGGTTTCAGGACGAAGCCGGTCACTCTGCTCAAGGCCCTGTTCCAATGTACTCAGGATCATGAAGAATACCTTCAGGCGTATGTCAGAAGGTTCTTGCGTTTGAGGGCGCAGGCACCAACGGTGCCCAACGAAATTGTCATTGAGGCCATGATCAAGGGACTTTGGCCTAGACCTTCAGCTCAATACTTTGCTAGGAAGCCTCCTCAAACTTTGGAGAAATTGCTCCAGAAGATGGACGAGTATATTCGTGCCGACAATGATTTTCGCCAAAGAAGGGAGGAGGCTTTCAGGTTTTCTGAAATGACCAGGGGCTTCGGAGGAAGATTCTATCCGAGACATGTCAGGTCCATCCACAACTCTACTCAAAATGATGATAAGGGGAGTCAGTAGAACAGGCCGCAGTGCTCCTCACAGGCTTCGGGGCAACAACAAAGTTTCTTCCGGCCACCAGCTCCAAGAGGCAGAGGCGCCAGGGGCTTCGGCGGAAGATTTGGAGATCAACCAAGGAGAGTATTTTGCTTATTCTGTGGTGAAAACAAGGGCCATACCACCAGGATGTGCCATGTTATCATCCAGAAGCAAAAGGAGATAGCCGAAGCTGCAGCGCAACAAGCTCAGCCGAAGCAGGTCATGCATACTGCTTCGTACCATCCGCCTTACATCCCAGAATACATAGGCAACCACCCTGCAGTTTCTGTTGCTTCGGCGAGTCAACCTCAAGCTTCCTGGCAACAGCCTCCGCCTCCACCACCGTTGCAACAAGGCCAACAGCCAGAAGGGAGCCAATATGCTCCACACCAAAGGGATCTCAGAGAACAATCCGAAGCTCGCACAGTCAATAGCACTGTGCCAGAGTCGAAGCACATCTATTGACAAATATCCTACCAGTTTTTTCCATTCAGTTCTATTTTTTGAGTAATAAAGGACATTGTTTAGTTTTCATGCAAAAGATTCTTTGCTTGCTACAAGGAAAATGTATTTTCTCAGGTTTAAGTTGTTGAAGCTTAAAAATTTGCGATAACAAGGAGGACCTTCGAATTATCAAAATCCTTCGAAGCAACAAAAAGTCGTTCTAAGGAACGCAGAGTAAGTTTGCTGAAATCACAAAAAGCCGTTCCAAAGGGAACGCAGTGTAAGTTTTCTGCTCCAAAGTCGTTCCAAAGGGAATGCAGAGCATACAGCGAAAAGTCAACGCTGATACCGCCTAAGTGAAAGGCGAAGAAGCTCCAAAGTCATTCCTAAGGGAATGCAGAGCTTACAGTGAAAAGTCAACGCTGATACCATCTAAGTAAAAGGCGAAGAAGCTCCAAAGTCGTTCCTAAGGGAATGCAGAGCTTATAGCGAAAAGTCAGTACTGATACAAAAATATTTTGTGTTTTACGGGGATATGT
>JAOPSE010002482.1:0-85167 GCA_029449295.1 Zea luxurians | reverse complement strand
AACAAAACTTCCCCGCAAGGGCCACCACACAATTGGTGCCTCTTGCCTTGGTTACAAATGAGTGTTTGATCACAAGAAAGAATGCGAAAGAAAAGAATGCGATCCAAGCGCAAGAGCTCAAGAGAACACAACAAATCACTCTCACTAGTCACTAAAGCTTTTGTGGAATGTGGGAGAGGATTTGATCACTTGGGTGTGTCTTGTATTGAATGCCTAGCTCTTGTAAGTGGTTGGAAGCTGGAAAACTTGGATGGCAATGAATGTGGGGTGGTTGGGGTATTATAGCCCCAACCACCAAACATGACCGTTGGCTGGAGGCCTCTGTTCGATGGCGCACCGGACAGTCCGGTGCACACCGGACAGTCCGGTGCCCCTGCCACGTCATCACTGCCGTTGGATTCTGACCGTTGGAGCTTCTGACTGGTGGGCCCTCCTGGGTGTCCGGTGCACACCGGACATGTACTGTTTGATGTCCGGTGCACCGGCATGGGCGATCCTGACGTCTGCGCGCGCTGCGCGCGCATTAAATGCACCGCAGGGAGCCGTTGGCGCCGCAGAGAGCCGTTGCTCCGCTGGCACACCGGACAGTCCGGTGCACACCGGACAGTCCGGTGAATTTTAGCGGAGCGGCTGCCGCGCGAACCCGAGGCTGGCGAGTTCCGGAGACCGCGCCTCCTTGGAGCACCGGACATGTCCGGTGCACACCGGACAGTCCGGTGATTTATAGCGCGCCGGCTTCCGAGAAATCCCGAGGACGGAGAGTTTGTGTTGAAGTCCTCTGGGCGCACCGGACACTGTCCGGTGCACACCGGACAGTCCGGTGCCTCCAACCAGAGGTGCCCTCGGTTGCCTTAGTGCTCCTTTGTTGAATCCAAAACTTGGTCTTTTTATTGGCTGAGTGTGAACCTTTTACACCTGTTATA
Source organism: Zea luxurians (assembly GCA_029449295.1). Taxonomy (NCBI): domain Eukaryota; kingdom Viridiplantae; phylum Streptophyta; class Magnoliopsida; order Poales; family Poaceae; genus Zea; species Zea luxurians. Next base: position 84,244 of record JAOPSE010002482.1, on the reverse strand, counting down.
ACTTATGCACTAGAGCAAACTAGTTGGTCCAAAGATTTGTGTTGGGCAATTCAACCACCAAAATTAAATAGGAACTAGGTGTAAGCCTAATTCCCTTTCAATCTCCCCCTTTTTGGTGATTGATGCCAACACAAACCAAAGCAAATGTAGAGGTGCATAATTGAACTAGTTTGCATAATGTAAAGGTCGCTTGGAATTGAGCCAATATTAATACTTACAAGATATGAATTGTTCTCTTGCTTATAATATTTTGGACCACGCTTGCACCATATGTTTTGTTTTGCAAATTCTTTTGTAAAACCTTTTCAAAAGTTCTTTTGCAAATAGTCAAAGGGTAAATGAATAAGATTTTGCAAAGCATTTTCAAGATTTGAAATTTTCTCCCCCTGTTTCAAATGCTTTTCCTTTGACTTAAACAAAACTCCCCCTAAATGAGATTCTCCTCTTAGTGTTCAAGAGGGTTTTGATATAACATTTTGAAAACACTACTTTCTCCCCCTTTTGAACACAATAGGATACCAATTTGATAAAAATCTTTGGAGAACACGAAGTTTTTGAAATGGGTGGTGGTGCGGTCCTTTTGCTTTGGGCTCATTTTCTCCCCCTTTTTGGCATGAATCGCCAAAAACGGAATCATTAGAGCCCTTGAAGTGCCATCATACCCTTTGGTCATGAATAAATGAGTTAAGATTATACCAAAGGCGAAGTCCTTTTCTTTGATGCTCATTTCTCCCCATAAAATAGAGAGTTGCTTGGAGTGATGGCGAAGTATGAGTTACGGAGTGAAAGCCTTTGTCTTCGCCGAAGACTCCAATTCCCTTTCAATATACCTATGACTTGGTTTGAAATAGACTTTTGATCCACGGACTTACCTCCCGTGTCGAGGTCGAGATGCCCATTAGTTCCCATGGGTGTCTTGATGGGCTTGGCATCCTTCATCCCAAACTTGTTTAGAATGTCTTGAGTGTACTTTGTTTGGCTAATGAAGGTGCCCTCTTGGAGTTGCTTCACTTGAAATCCTAGGAAATACTTCAACTCCCCCATCATAGACATCTCGAACTTTTGTGTCATGATCCTACTAAACTCTTCACATGTAGACTCGTTAGTAGACCCAAATATAATATCATCAACATAAATTTGGCATACAAACAAGTCATTTTCAAGAGTTTTAGTAAAGAGTGTAGGATCGGCCTTTCTGACTTTGAAGCCATTAGCAATAAGGAAATCTCTAAGGCATTCATACCATGCTCTTGGGGCTTGCTTGAGCCCATAAAGCGCCTTAGAGAGCTTATAGACATGGTTAGGATACTCACTGTCTTCAAAGCCGGGAGGTTGCTCAACATAGACCTCTTCCTTGATTGGTCCGTTGAGGAAGGCACTTTTCACGTCCATTTGATAGAGCTTAAAGCCATGGTAAGTAGCATAGGCTAATAATATGCGAATTGACTCAAGCCTAGCTACGGGTGCATAGGTTTCACCGAAATCCAAACCTTCGACTTGTGAATACCCTTTGGCCACGAGTCGAGCTTTGTTCCTTGTCACCACACCATGCTCATCTTGCTTGTTGCGGAAAACCCACTTGGTTCCTACAACATTTTGATTAGGACGTGGAACTAAATGCCATACCTCATTTCTAGTGAAGTTGTTGAGCTCCTCTTGCATCGCCACCACCCAATCCGAATCTTGGAGTGCTTCCTCTACCCTGTGAGGCTCAATAGAGGAAACAAAAGAGTAATGTTCACAAAAATGCGCAACCCGAGATCTAGTGGTTACCCCCTTTTGAATGTCGCCGAGGATGGTGTCGACGGGGTGATCTCGTTGGATTGCTTGGTGGACTCTTGGATGTGGCGGTCTTTGTTCTTCATCATCCTCCTTGTCTTGATCAATTGCATCTCCCCCTTGATCATTGCCGTCTTCTTGAGGTGGCTCATTTGCTTGATCTTCTACTTCATCAACTTGAGCCTCATCCTCAATTTGGGTTGGTGGAGATGCTTGCGTGGAGGAGGATGTTGATCTTGTACATTTGAAGGCTCTTTCGGATTCTTTAGGGCACACAATCCCCAATGGACATGTTCCTTAGCGCTATGCATGGAGCCTGTTCTTCACCTATTTCATCAAGATCAACTTACTCTACTTGAGAGCCGTTAGTCTCATCAAACACAACGTCACATGAAACTTCAACTTGTCCAGTGGACTTGTTAAAGACTCTATATGCCCTTGTGTTTGAATCATATCCTAGTAAAAAGCCTTCTACAGTCTTAGGAGCAAATTTAGATTTTCTACCTCTTTTAACAAGAATAAAGCATTTGCTACCAAAGACTCTAAAATATGAAATATTGGGCTTTTTACCGGTTAGGAGTTCATAGGATGTCTTCTTGAGGATTTGGTGTAGATATAACCGGTTGATGGCGTAGCAGGCGGTGTTGACCGCCTCGGCCCAAAACCGATCCGAAGTCCTTGTACTCATCAAGCATGGTCCTTGCCATATCCAATAGAGTTCTATTCTTCCTCTCCACTACACCATTTTGTTGTGGTGTTGTAGGGAGAAGAGAACTCATGCTTGATTGCCCTCCTCCTCAAGGAAGCCTTCAATTTGAGAGTTCTTGAACTCCATTCCATTGTCGCTTCTTATTTTCTTGATTCTTAAGCTGAACTCATTTTGAAGCCCGTCTCAAGAATCCCTTTAAGGTCTCTTGGGTTTGAGATTTTTCCTGTAAAAAGAATACCCAAGTGAAGCGAGAATAATCATCCACAATTACAAGACAATACTTCTACCTACCGCCGATGCTTATGTAAGCGATCGGGCCGAATAAATCCATGTGTAGGAGCTCTAGTGGCCTGTCGGTAGTCATGATGTTTTTTGTGTGGATGATGGGCACCAACTTGCTTTCCTGCTTGACATGCGCTACAACCCTGTCTTTCTCAAAATGAACATTTGTTAGTCCTAAATGTGTTCTCCCTTTAGAAGCTTATGAAGATTCTTCATCCCAACATGGGCTAGTCGGCGATGCCATAGCCAACCCATATTAGTCTTAGCAATTAAGCAAGTGTCGAGTTCAGCTCTATCAAAATCTACCAAGTATAGCTGACCCTCCAACACTCCCTTAAAAGCTATTGAATCATTTCTTCTAAAGGACAGTGACACCTACATCAGTGAATAGACAGTTGTAGCCCATTTTTGCATAATTGAGAAACGGAAAGCAAATTGTAATCTAATGAATCTACAAGAAAAACATTGGAAATAGAATGGTCAGGAGATATAGCAATTTTTACCAAGACCTTTGACCAAACCTTGATTTCCATCCCCGAATGTAATAGCTCGTTGGGGATCTTGGTTTTTCTCGTAAGAGGAGAACATCTTCTTCTCCCCTGTCATGTGGTTTGTGCACCCGCTGTCGAGTATCCAACTTGAGCCCCCGGATGCATAAACCTACAAAAACAAGTTTAGTTCTTGATTTTAGGTACCCAAACAGTTTTGGGTCCTTTAGCATTAGAGACAAGACTTTGGGTACCCAAAACACAAGTCTTGGAGCCCTTGTGTTTGCCCCCAACAAACTTGGCAACTACCTTGCCGGATTTGTTAGTAAGCACATAGGAAGCATCAAAAGTTTTAAATGACGTGGCATGATCATTTGATGCAGTAGGAGATTTTTCCCTTAGGCAACTTAGCACGTGTTGGTTGCCTAGAACTAGATGTCTCACCCTTATACATGAAAGCATGATTAGGGCCAGAGTGAGACTTCCTAGAATGAATTCTCCTAATCTTGCTCTCAGGATAACCCGGCAGGGTATAAAATGTAAACCCTCGTTATCTTGAGGCACGGGAGCCTTGCCCTTAACAAAGTTAGAGAGTTTCTTAGGAGGGGCATTAATTTTGACATTGTCTCCCTTTTGGAAGCCAATGCCGTCCTTAATGCCAGGGCGTCTCCCATTATAGAGCATGCTTCTAGCAAATTTAAATTTTTCATTTTCCAAGTCATGCTCACTAATCTTAGCATTAAGTTGTGCTATGTGATCATTTTGTTTTTTAATTAAGGCTAAGTGATCATGGATAGCATCAACATTAATATCTCTACATCTAGTACAAATGGAAACATGCTCAACATTAGATGTAGAGGGTTTGCAAGATTTAAGTTCAACAACCTTAGCATGCAACATATCATTTTTAGTTCTAAGGTCGGAAATAGTGGCATTGCAAACATCAAAATCTTTAGCCTTAGCAATTAGTTTCTCATTCTCATTTCTAAGGCTAGCAAGAGAAATATTCAATTTTTCAATCCTAGCAAGCAAATCATCATTATCATTTCTAGGATTTGGAATTGAAACATTGCAAGTATGAGAATCAACCTTAGATATCAAGTTAGCATTTTCATTTCTAAGGTTGTCTATAGTCTCATGGCAAGTACTTAGCTCACTAGACAATTTTTCACATTTTTCTATTGCTATAGCATAAGCCATTTTTAACCTTGACATGTTTCTTGTTTTCCTTGATTAGGAAGTCCTCTTGGGAGTCCAAGAGATCATCCTTTCATGGATAGTACTAATTAGCTCATTTAATTTTTCCTTTTGTTCCATGTTAAGGTTGGCAAAAAGAATACGCAAGTTATCTTCCTCATTTCTATCATTATCCTCATCGCTAGATGTTTCATATTTGGTGGAGGATCTTGATTTTACCTTCTTCCTTTTGCCGTCCTTGGCCATGAGGCACTTGTGGCCGACGTTGGGGAAGAGGAGTCCCTTGGTGACGGCGATGTTGGCGGCGTCCTCATCGTCGGCGGAGTCGGTGGAGCTCTCGTCGGAGTCCCATTCGCGGCACACGTGGGCATCGCCGCCCCTCTTCTTGTAGTACTTCTTCTTTTCTCTCCTCTTGCCCCTTTTGTCATTATCCCTGTCACTTGTCACTTGATAATGGACATTTAGCTATGAAGTGACCGGGCTTACCACACTTATAGCAAACCTTTTTGGAACGGGATTTGTAATCCTTCCCCTTCCGTTGCTTGAGGATTTGGCGAAAGCTTTTGATGATTAAAGCCATCTCCTCGTTGTCAAGTTTGGAGGCGTCAATTGGTTGTCTACTTGGTGTAGACTCCTCCTTCTTCTCCTCCATTGCCTTGAATGCCATGGGTTGAGCTTCGGATGTGGAGGGTTCATCAAGCTCATTTATCTTCTTTGATCCTTCAATCATGCATTCAAAACTCACAAAATTCCCGATAACTTCCTCGGGGTCATTTTTGTATATCTAGGATTACCACGAATTAATTGAACTTGAGTGGGTTAAGGAAATGAGAGATCTTAGAATAACCTTAACCACCTCATGGTCATCCCACTTTACGCTCCCGAGGTTGCGCGCTTGGTTCACCAGGGTCTTGAGCCGGTTGTACATGTTTTGTGGCTCCTCCCCTTTGCGAAGCCGGAAGCGACCGAGCTCCCCCTCGATCGTTTCCCGCTTGGTGATTTTGGTGAGTTCATCACCCTCGTGCGCGGTCTTGAGTAGATCCCAAATCTCCTTCGCGTTCTTCAACCCTTGCACCTTGTTATATTCCTCTCTACTTAGAGAGGCGAGGAGGATGGTTGATGCTTGGGAGTTGAAGTGCTCGATTTGGGCCACTTCGTCCGTATCATAATCCGCATCCCCTACGGATGGTACCTGCACACCAACTCAACTACATCCCAAATACTTTTGTGGAGTGAGGTTAGATGAAATTTCATTAAATCACTCCACCTTGCATAGTCTTCACCATCAAAAGTTGGTGGTTTGCCTAGTGGGACGGAAGTAGAGGTGTGTGCCTTGAAATACGGGGATAGCGCATGGGAATCTTACTATACTTCTTGCGCTCTTGGCGCTTAGAAGTTACGGACGGTGCATCGGAGTCGGAGGTGGATGTTGATTGAAGTGTCGGTCCTCGTAGTAGACCACCTTCCTCATCCTCTTGTGCTTGTCCCCACTCCGATGCGGCTTGTGAGAAGAAGATTTTTCCTTCTTCTCCTTGTGATGAGAAGAGGAAGATCTTTTCTCCTTCCGCTTGGAGGAGCTCTTCTTCTTCTCCCTTCTCTTGGTGCGGGACTCTTCCGATGAAGTGCTCCCTTGGCTTGTAGTAGGCCGTTCGCCGGTCTCCATCTCCTTCTTGGCGTGATCTCCCGACATCACTTCGAGCGGTTAGGCTCTAATGAAGCACCGGGCTTTGATACCAATTGATAGTCCACCTAGAGGGGGGGGTGAATAGGGCGAAACTTAAATTTACAAAATAATCACAACTACAAGCCGGGTTAGCGTTAGAAATATAAACGAGTCCGAGAGAGAGGGCGCAAAAAACAAATCACAAGCAAATAAGAGTGTAACACACGGATTTGTTTTACCGAGGTTCGGTTCTTGCAAACCTACTCCCCGTTGAGGAGGCCACAAAGGCCGGGTCTCTTTCAACCCTTCCCTCTCTCAAACGATCCCACGGATCGAGTGAGCTTTCTCTTCTTCTCAATCAAACGGGAACAAAACTTCCCCGCAAGGGCCACCACACAATTGGTGCCTCTTGCCTTGGTTACAAATGAGTGTTTGATCACAAGAAAGAATGCGAAAGAAAAGAATGCGATCCAAGCGCAAGAGCTCAAGAGAACACAACAAATCACTCTCACTAGTCACTAAAGCTTTTGTGGAATGTGGGAGAGGATTTGATCACTTGGGTGTGTCTTGTATTGAATGCCTAGCTCTTGTAAGTGGTTGGAAGCTGGAAAACTTGGATGGCAATGAATGTGGGGTGGTTGGGGTATTTATAGCCCCAACCACCAAACATGACCGTTGGCTGGAGGCCTCTGTTCGATGGCGCACCGGACAGTCCGGTGCACACCGGACAGTCCGGTGCCCCTGCCACGTCATCACTGCCATTGGATTCTGACCGTTGGAGCTTCTGACTGGTGGGCCCTCCTGGGTGTCCGGTGCACACCGGACATGTACTGTTTGATGTCCGGTGCACCGGCATGGGGCGATCCTGACGTCTGCGCGCGCTGGCGCGCGCATTAAATGCACTGCAGGGAGCCGTTGGCGCCGCAGAGAGCCGTTGCTCCGCTGGCACACCGGACAGTCCGGTGCACACCGGACAGTCCGGTGAATTTTAGCGGAGCGGCTGCCGCGCGAACCCGAGGCTGGCGAGTTCCGGAGACCGCGCCTCCTTGGAGCACCGGACATGTCCGGTGCACACCGGACAGTCCGGTGATTTATAGCGCGCCGGCTTCCGAGAAATCCCGAGGGGCGGAGAGTTTGTGTTGAAGTCCTCTGGGCGCACCGGACACTGTCCGGTGCACACCGGACAGTCCGGTGCCTCCAACCAGAGGTGCCCTCGGTTGCCTTAGTGCTCCCTTTGTTGAATCCAAAACTTGGTCTTTTTATTGGCTGAGTGTGAACCTTTTACACCTGTTATAACTTATGCACTAGAGCAAACTAGTTGGTCCAAAGATTTGTGTTGGGCAATTCAACCACCAAAATTAAATAGGAACTAGGTGTAAGCCTAATTCCCTTTCAATAAGGGTGGTCGATAGCTAGTTGCTTTGGAGGCCGAAGCATATACGAGGAAGGTTTCTCTATTAAGCTTTTACTGTCGAAGGTTTATTTATGAAAATTCCTTAATATTTACTTTGCCTCTCTTTCTGTAGAGCAAAGTGGCCAAGAAGAAGATGAGAAAATGAAGAAGTATAAAATGACCGAAACTTAGCTGAACTATTAAGCTGAAGGGTTTTTTTTGTATTGTGAATGAACATTTATGCAGTTGAACTACTGCTTATTGTAATATAACACTTTTCATCACCTTTTTCTTTTCTACTCTAAACGATTTGTTGCGCGTGAAACCAAATCTTACTGGTCTTTTGAGCCAAAGGCGAAAAAATACCTTCCTTCTTTTCACTCGAAACAAAGTAAGCTTGGATCATGCTTGTCAGGAATAACTTAAAACGCCTAGTACATTTAACTCAACACTTTTGTCCTTATGGATATTTAGGCAATCATGATTAAGCTCTGCATTCTCTTAGCAACGCCTTCAGAGCAGTTTACTAGGTGATGATTTTCTAGCTCTGCATTCCCTTAGGAGCGTCTTCAGAGCTTTTTCACCTTTACTAGGTGATGATTTTCTAGCTATGCATTCCCTTAGGAACGACTTCAGAGCTTTTTTCACTTTTACTAGGTGATGATTTTCTAGCTCTACAATCCCTTAGGAATGACTTTGGAGCTTATTCACCTTTACTGGGTGACCTGAAACTTACCTACATGCTGAAGACATGGAAATCAGACCTTTTGCTGCTTTTAATTTTTTGCACTCAAAGATACTTCTTTGGTGTAGTCATGTTTTGGGGGAATGTATCTTTATTGACTTTAGGTACTCTTGTAGAATATTACATCCTCGATCCTGTTAAAAGCCTTACCCCCTTTATAAAGAAAAGGGTCCTCAAGCTTGAAGCTAGATGTAATATCTTTGGAGCTCATCACCATTCCATGACCTTGGAACTTTGTTTCCCTCCATGTCTTTTAATCTGTAGGAGCCTGGTCTGTTCGAAGCTGACACCAGAAAGGGATCTTCCCACTTTACTTACAATTTGCTTGCTGTGTCTGGGTTAGCCACCCTTCGTAGCACCAGATGACTTGGCACTATGTTTTTGAGCTTGACCTTTCTATCTCGCCACCTTATTGTTTCTTCTTTGTACTTTCTTATATGCTCGATTGCTTCGAGCCTTGATTCTTCTAATGCATCTTTCAAATTTTTTGTTGTCCTCACCATATGTCAAAGTTGTAATCCTTGCAGAACCCAACTTGATCTCTTCGGGGGTGACTTCTTCGTCCTTGAGGAGATGCTTGAATGGTGTAAAACCCACAGATCTTGATATTGAAGTATTGTGATCCCATACAACTTTGATAAGTTCTTCTGTCCATTTTCCCTTTGGCAATCCAACCAAGGACTTTGTAATTCCAATAGAATTATGTCGTTTGCTCTTTCAACTAGCCCATTGGACTTTGGATGTTTGACCGAAGCAAAATGTATGTTAGTTCTCACTTTACTGCAGAATGCTCTAAATGCTTTAGAGTCATACTGAGTGCCATTGTCAACAGTGATAGACATTGGGACTCTGAAGCGGCAAATGGTGTTCTACCAGAAGATTTTTTGAATGGTTGTCGAAGTTATTATTGCTAAGACTTTTTCTTCATTCCATTTGGAGAAGTATTCCATTGCCACTACGAAATATTTCAAAGTTCCCTTGTGCTAGCTGCTGGCATTGGGCCTATTATGTCCACCCCCATCTTTCCAAGGGCCACGTAGGTTGTATCAATTGGGTCAAGGACGAAGGTTATTTTTTATCTCTTGCACACCTTTGGCGTTTGTCACACTTTTGGACAAATTCTATTGTGTCCGAAGCTGCCTTCGACCAGTAGAAACCTTAACGAAAGACTTTCCCCAGTAGGGCTATGACCTTATATGGCCTCGTCCTTGCCTACATCCTTTTAATGTATGCTTCGTCATCGATTGGATGATTTCCCCGAAGGAAGATTATAATCTCTGTTCTCCAGTCTTCACTGTGTGTAGGAAATACTATTAAGATGACCCTTTTCATCAATTCCATCGAAGGTGTCTTTAATATCACTTTGGGGGGTAAAGGGAGCCCCAGGGCGGTAGACTTCTCCAACATGTCGCCATTCTCATTGTCTAGTCTCGGGATATTTTTCACTCAGAACCTTTCGAACGAAGACTCTATCCTTCGGACCATATCAAGGTACTTCTCGAATGTTGGATTCTTTGCTTTGCTTGACTTGTACACTTGGCTTGTGATGACCTGAGAATTTGATTTCAAGATTGCTCTTCTTACTCCCATTGCCTTCAGTTTCCTTAAACCTAACAGTAAAGCTTCGTATTTTGCTATGTTGTTTGTGCACTGAAATTGCAGCTTAGCAGCATATGATGTCTTTTACTTTGGATGGTGAAATAATAATATCTACAGCACCAGGCCCAAAGGACCCCCATGAACTATCAAAGAAAACTGTCCAGACAACTTCGTATGATGAACTAGCTTCGTCTTGTGGGCTAGGAGTCCAATCAGCAATGAAGTCTGCCAGTGCTTGGGACTAAATAGATTCTGTGCACAAAATCAATGACGAACTCATTGAGTTCAACTACCCATTTTCTAATTCGGCCCAAAGCCTCTCTGTTTCTTATGATATCTTTAAGTGGCTGGGACGAAGGTACGAGGATGTTGTATGACTGAAAATAGTGCCAAAGCTTTCTCAAGGCCATTAAGACTGCGTATAAAGCTTTTTCCATTGCTATATAGTTTGTCTCGGATGGGCTCAATACTTCGAACACAAAGTAAAGTGGCATTTGCCTCTTGACGCCTTCATACACCATCTCTTGAACCAGGGTGGCACTCACAATAGACTGCGAAGCTAATACATAGATCAACAAAGGAGCCCCTGGTGTCACACCTGGAATTAAGGGCAAACCTGGGTGCGTTTCATATGTGTGCCAAGAAAAGATCCACACATATAATGACTCAGTGTATAGAGACAAATGTCAAAATCTTTATTACATAACGAAAATGTCTTACAAATTATCTGATAATAAATAAATTGAACTAAGATAATCATTTCCTCGGCGCCAAGAACTAACTAGGAGATGACACCTAGATCTCATCGAACTCATCGTAGTACTCCTCCTCCGGGGGCACCTGCTCTTTACCTGGGGGGTTTATAGCAAGAGTGAGCTCACATATGTTCGCTCAGCAAGTGTGGGGAATAATATGCATGAGCTCACTTACGTTGGGGGCTCATGTCAAGTGTAAGGCTTACCAACAAATAAGGGTTAAGGCTGATCATTGCTTTTAATAAGTTGGTCAAATTTTTATTACCAGTTACAATGTGTAAGTGTATACCATCCCAATTAAATAAGAGATCACCATTATAATAAATCCCACAATGCTATGTAGATGACATATTACGTTTAATTCCATAAGTTAATCATGCGAGAGTCCTGAGTCGCTCTTGACCGTGAGCATGGCTGATATACCAGTTTTACACTCTATATAGGTTGCACATCTTTACCCACAAGCTGTGATACCCATCTGCCATGGGGTTATGATTCCCATACACCTCTATCGAGGAGGCGAGGCAGGGTAGCACTACGAGGCCTTTCCAAAGTTCCACTAGAGGAGAGAACCCGCTATGGATTCTAGGTCAAAGGCGATATAGGAATCCCTCGTCTGTAAAGCTAAAAAGACAGTCAGACCCGAGGACCTCCCTACAGCTACACTCCTCCACTCTGCTTGCCCTTTTCGGGAAAGGAATAACTCACACTAGCTTTACTAATTAATAAGCCAAGGGTGTCCCATTCCACCCTTGTGGTAGCATTGTTATCTCAAGTTAAGCTCCATGTTCCAATTAACACCATAATCTTATCATGAACAATAAATAATCCAGTAACAATGATAAAGCATAATCATGAATAATATGTGTCATAACACCCAAAACCACATAGAGCAATAACAGATAATATTCATTAGTTCATTGGTAAGCAAGCATAGAGTAAACCAAACTAGGGTAACATATTAGGTCCCATCAAGTTAACCTGAGCATGTCAAAGTGATTAACAAGAACCTTATTGGGTAAAGAAGAGTGATCAAGGGCACAACTTGCCTACAGCGAGCTCCTGCTCAGGATCTTCAACTTGTTGTGCTCCGGGCTCCTCAATCACTTACTCGTATACTCGCAATAATACAAACAAACATCACATAGGAGAAATTAACATCACACCAAACATAAGAACAAACTGCATAATAATGTTCTATGTGTCGCTACGAGATCACAGGTTTGAGAATCACTAGCATAAGAGTTATGGTTGAAAAGATATAGTTTGATTAAGTTTTTAGGTGCTTAACTATGAAAAACCAGATTCTTAGTTGATTTATAAATCATGTGAGATATGCATTAAAGATCATCTTAGTTAGAGATTATCTTCTATTCGAATTATAATTAGGAACATATTACTTTGATTAGAAAGATTAACTACTATATATAGGGTAAATAAATATCTAAATAAAAGAGTATGTGATATGACAATATAATGTTTGTTACTGCATAGATAATTTTATTATGAAGTTAATGCAATTTGAACGGATCAAATCGGAGTTAACATGAGAAAGTTGTGAGTTATACAAGTTTCTATTCACCTTTGTATAAATTTTATACTCTAAAATAGTCTCCAAGGGTTTAACTGTAAATTCCAGGGACTTACTTATGAAAGGGCTTAACTGTTATTTTTATTGATCTGGGTCAACAGTGGGTTTATTTTATAATTCTTACAGGGCTCTTTAGTAAAATGACTCGTGACCAAGTGAGTGGAGGTGTGGTGGTTGTTAGATCTACTTTGTATGGTTTGGATTTTATGAAACGAAGATGTATCTGAATTTCTAATCTCATCCATCTAATTCATATTGGATGGCTACCCTTCATTGAAACGAAAAGGTATGTGTGATTTAATCTACATCGTTAAATCCGGATCAATGGACGAGCATCTCCCTTCAATCTCCCTCTCATCACTCGACATCGGAGTATGGTGTCGTGTGGCACCCACGACGGCGCCATTGCCGACAACACCCAGTTCGAGCACCGGGGCTCCATACCATGATCTGATAGGCTATACATGATCCACTCATCACCTCGATTCAGACCTACCCTCACACGGCATCGATTAATGGGCCCCGACACCAGGCCACGGCGAGCAGTAGTGTCGCGCCATCGCCAAGCTCCGGATAGCAATTCTCGGTGGCTCACACCCACGACTATAGGGACAAAGCGAACATAATAAGGGAACCCATACTGAATTTCACGTGGTTGTCGCCTTGTCCGTGGTGATTCGTGCCTCCACGACTCCCTGGAACGTTGGTAAACAGTTCTCGACGCTTAGGTCAATGACCCTGCTGGATGGGGGCACACACCTTCTTCACGACACCGTGAGGTCCAAGGCCCAATCCCGAACCCTGAGCGGCTTCGCAGATGATCGGCAACGTCGGTGAGTCTCCTCTCCTTTATGACTCGCGGAGGCGTCGATGGTGGTGATCGGATTTGATGTAAAAGCTCTCAACCGAGTCATTGATGGAAAGGGGATTTCATGGTTTGGTATTATAACCCCAATAGATAGACCCGAGGGTGGGGCGACGACCGTATCGAGCCCTGGACTCATCGATGACGGTTATGGAGGTCGTTGCAACCAACCGAGAGAGGGAACTCTGGTGACCTAGCCACACGACTCATCGGCACAAGCACACACGTGATTGGCAGCGGTTGAGGCTGACTCCTAGGACCTGCTCGTCATACCCTCTTCTTGTGAGCATGTCAGTAATAGAGACTGAGGCTGGCCATCAGGGCCCACACGCCGGTGGCTTGGTGAGACGCGGTCGCGCGTGGGTTTGAGCTGGCAACATGGTCCCACCAGTCGGTGCCTAGGTGTTGCGGTAGGCTGAGTTGGGCTGAAAAGGTAAGGGGTCGACCCAATTGTGATGTTTTTCCCGTTCTCTTTTTTATCTTTCTATCTTATTCCCTATTCTTTTACACTTCTCCTATATTTTCAATTTAAATTAAGATTAAAATATATTTTGAGTGACAAATTTCACAATTAATGCATCACACAAATAAGACCCAACATGAGATGCATGCATGTATATTCTTACTTGATATTTAATTTAGAATTTTAGCCATGATGGTTTACATATATTAAATGATAAAACAAATAAGAATATCCTCATAGTGTATGATTAATCATCTTCTTTTATAAATCTAGAATTTGGGTATTACACCTAGCGAAGGTGGGGAGAGTGTTGTTAGCTTTATCATATAGTTCTTCAGCTCTTCGAAAGCTTGCTGCTAAGAAGGCCCCCACTGAAAAACTTCTGATGATTTCAATACTTTGAAGAATGGCAAGCTTTGCTCTGTGGATCTTGAAATAAACCTGTTTAGAGAAGCAAGTCTTCTTGCTAGCCTGTAAGCCCCTTTTCTTGACCTCGGCGGCTCCATCCGAAGTATGGCTTCAATTTATGTGGGTTTGCTTCGATCCCTTTTGTTGATACAAGGCATCCTAAAAATTTGCCCTTTTACTCCAAAGACACACTTCTCAGGGTTCAACTTTAAACTTGTCCTTCGAAAATTAGCAAATATTTCTTGGAGATCTGGGATGTGGCTTTGTTGCTTCGTGCTTCTCACAATGATATCATCAACATAGGTTAAGACATTTCTGCCTAGCTACGAGCTCAGGACATTGGCTATCATTCTGCTAAAGCTTTCACCAGCATTCTTGAGCCCCACAGGCATCCAAAGGTAGCAATATGTGCCGCTGGGAGTTATGAAGCTAGTCTTTGGCTCATCTTCCTTCTTCATCTAGATCTGGTGGTATCCTGAATAGCAATCCAGTAAACTCATGAGCTCCGAAGTAGCGCATCCACTAGATAATCAATTCTTGGTAGTGGGAACTCATCTTCGGACATGCTTTGTTGAGGTATGTGAAATCAATACACATCCTCCATTTGCCATTGGATTTCTTAACCATGACTGTGTTAGCTAACCACTCCAGATATGCAACTTCTCTTATAACTCCAGCACTAAGCAATCTTTTAACTTCGGCCTTTACGCATTCGACCTTGTCCTCTAATATCTTGTGAAGCTTCTGCTTTCATGGTCGAGTGCTCGGGTCAACATCTAGAGCATACTCTATTATGCTTCTATCAACTCCACACAAGTCGTTTGCTGACCAAACAAAAACGTCCTTGTTGTGGAACAAAAACCTTTTGAGATCGAATTCTTGCTCCGAAGTTACCTGATTGTTGAAGAAAACTCTTTGGTCTGCAACATCTTCATAGAGGAGAACTAGCTTCGGCTGATCTGCCAAAGATGCTTTCTCTTTTATTTGCTTCTCGGGTTCTTGACCTTGTGCTTCAGCTTTGTCTATGTTATAGACTATCTTAGGCTCTTGTAGGGTCCCTTGTACCCTTCTTGCTGCCCCCTTGGCTGCCATATACTGATATAACCCCTTGGTTGCTAGGTATCTTCATGCACAAGTAAGTTGAATGCAAGACTGTTTCGAATATGTTGAGAGTTCCCCTTACAATGATTACATTGTATGGGAAATCCATATCAACTATTTCAAACATGACCTCCTCTGTCCTTGTATTGTTGACATAGCTGAAGGTGATGGGCATAGCCAGCTTTCCTAGTGCCATCACTTGCTGACCTTTATGACACATAGAGGAAACGTTGAATCTTGAATCTTATCTTCTAGCTTCTGCATCTGCTTGAAGGCCTTGGCAAATATGATATCTATCACGCTGCTTGTGTCAACCAGGACATTGTGTACCATGAAGCCCTTTATGACACATGAGATACCATAGCATCTCTATGTGGATAGTCCTTAGACAAAGATCATCTTGAGAAAAAGTGATAGGAATATGGGACCACTTAGTCCTGATGTAGGGTCCTTGGACACCTACATGATGTACCCTTCTTTGGGCCTCTTTCTTTTTCTTTTTTGTTGCTGGGTTCGAAGCTCGAGCCCTCAGTGATGGGGAGCACAAGCTTCTACAATGTTGACGAGGAAGCTTGATGGCTTGCCATGCTCTTCGTCATAATGTAGCTTATTGTGGTTGTGAGATCGCCGGAGGTGGGCGCCAATGTTGGTCACTTGTTCTCAATTATTACATGGCATCAAAAATAACGCAACATAAGTTGAGAAATTTGCACCTTCACCCTTAATTTATCACTTCTTCAAAGTGTTAGCTTGAGGACAAAGGTTTTTCAAAAGGAGATGTTAATGAAATAGTATTGAATGGAATGACGATGGACAATAAAGTATGAAACTCATCTCTTGTGCCTTAGCATTTTTATTCTATATATCTTCCTTCATATTATACAAGTTTACAAACGTGCCTTCGGCTTCTTTGCACAAGATAGCTCGAAGATACTTTGAAGGCTGAGCGAAATGAAGCTTAAGGCCCTCAAAAAGGTGAATTTATGTAGGACACTGTTCAGCTATTTATAGGGAAGTTGAACAACTTCATTGTAAATTATAAACATGCCCACAAAGTTTACACACATGATTTACAAATGATGCAGGGACATCACTGTCTTTTCTCTTTCTATCTTGTTGCACAAGTCTTGAACTTCTTCTCCTTTGTTGCCTTTCATCCGAAGCATTCTCCATGCCGAGGCTAGCGACCTTGGCTCGCACCTTCGTCGCTTGCGTGTATGGACGAAGCTTCTTACACGCCACTTCAACCGAAGGCCAGCTTCGATCGTCCTTCATTATATGCTTGAAACACATTTTCTTGTATCGAAGCAAAGCCGTTTTGAGGACCTTCGGTAAGGCAGGCCCCAACAGTGCCCTTGGCAAGTTTCGTAGTTTGTATGTATAGGAACTGAGGACATGATTGTAATTTCGTATGAAGTTGTACACCGGCTTGCTACTATATGTCCATATGTAATTTGATTATATGTAATCATGTGATTAATATGGTGTTTGAAACTACTTTGATGTAATATGATTCTGTTGGTCCTTCGTTCTGAGCTGGTTGGAGTTTTGCTTGTATGAAACTTCCTACGTTACTCTTTGCTACCAAATGCAATTCTGCTGGTTCAAGTTTTCTAGTTGTATACTTTTTGAGTTTGAGCTGCACCCTTGTTGGCTTGAAGCTATATGAACTGGCCTACTTTATGGTATTCCAGACTGTGCCATGGCTTGAAGCTATATGAACTGACCTACTTTATGGTATTCCAGACTGTGCCAGTTGTGTGATTCTTACCAACATGCTTTGTGAGTTTCAGGTGGACCTCTTTTGGTTGAAGCTGTATGACATGTCCTATTGTATGGTATTCTAGACTTTACTAGTTTTTTAGATGTTTAGTTGTATGCTTTATGACTGTCACATGTACCCTTTTGGGTTCAGGTTGTATGGCCCGGACTGCTGAAAGGTATTCCAGACTTTACCATTTGTTTGATGTTTGAAGTAGCTCAAGAACTATGATTTATTGACTTTATTGATGATCCCTAGAGCATATTTTATACACTGGGTATTTTTCACCTCCTGTTATGTTGTTTTCTAAGTTGACTGGTTGTCAGTTTTGGGTGAGGCTACCATCCATCTCATTGTTTTGTTGGCCTGGCCTTTTGGTTTTGCAATCTAACTGTTGTGCAATGTTGAGTTTTTTTCATTTTTTTCATCTATGCTATATTGGGTTTTCAATATGTTGTCAATGCGCTCCAACTAAGGGGATCAGATGATGTTTGTCAATGTCCTAGATCAAACTAGAATTATTGAAATATGAGGCTTACTACTTTGCATTTTCTTTATATGGCCTAATGACTTAGTATGTGGTGTTATGTGGGCAACAACCTAGTATATATGAAACATGACACGAATGTAATGACCAAGTGTGTGGATTCAAAAACAGATCTTATAAATCCTATCAGACCTATGAAGAAGCAAGTTAAAGGCTACATTTCATATTTTGGAGTCATGGTTGAAAAAATGAACCAAAGAAAGTTGTATTAGCCTCACGAGTCAAGTTTGTGTATTATTGGAGAGAACTTGTAATCATGTTTCAATTGGTAATTATTTTTTGTTTAGTGTTCAAGATAATGTAAACTTGTAGTTCTGTGTAACATTGGAACTCTAAATGTATTTGTAATAGTGGAACTTTGAATGTATGAAGTGACAATGTAATCTTGTATGAATTTATAATAATTGAACTTTTTATGTTTTTCCTAGTGTTCAGAATTAACTGGTGATTAATCATTGTCGGCGTTTCGACCCCGGGGGGGTCCCTTGACCGACGAGTAAATTGTCGCTGCGTGTCCCAGCCCAGATGGGTCGGCGCGAGATGGGACACAAAGGGGGGGGGAAACAGCAAGGGGAAACCGCGGCCTTCGTGTTGTCCTGCGCCCAGGGCAGATGCGCTTGCAGTAGGGGGTTACAAGCGTTCGCGTGGGAGAGAGAGAGAGAGAGAGAGCGAGAGCCTTGTGCGTCGGCCCGTTCTCCCGCGCGGCCACCTTCTCGTACGAGAGCCCTGGACCTTTGTCACACCCGGATTTTAGGGGTCCAAAACCCGGGCGCTAACATAAACACTAGGTATGCTGGGACCAAGTCTCACACATATGATGTATCGTGGCACAGGATCGAATGTCACATCTTTACTAAATAACAGGAGTTCTATACAAAATAAATAATTACATTATAAGGAGACAACGGTCCAGCAACCCAAAGTTGACTGGGAGACGACGGCCTAGACCACTCACGAACTCATCACGGCATCCTCCAAGCGCCTCATCCTGTGGTACCTGCTCTTGACCTGTGGTGTGTGTGAGACAGCAAGAGTGAGCTCACATACGTTCATCGCTCAACAAGTTGTGGGGAATAATGTGCATGAACTCGCCAAAGGTGGGAGCTCACGTGAAGTGTAAGGCTTACCAAAGGAGATGGTTGAAGCTGAGCATTGCTTTTAAAGTTGGTCAAAAATTTTATTAGCAATTACTAAGTATAAGTAAATACCAACCCAATTAAGTAATAGAACAAAAGTAATAACAACATCACCTGCAATGCAATGCATATGACAAATTGAATTTAGTTCCATCAATTAATCATGTGAGGGTCCGAGCTGCTCTTGACCGTGAGCACGGCTAGTATACCAGTTTTACACTCTGCAGAGGTTGCGCATCTTTACCCACAAGTCGTGTATCCATGTCGCCAGGGTTTGCAAGGCCCTTAGACACTTCCGAGGTGAATGGCTAGGGATCCACTACGAGGCCTTTACAAAGTTCCACTAGCTTCCGAAAACCCGCTACAGTTTATAGGAAGTTCCAATGCAGGAATCCCTTGCAGGACCGCCATCGCAGCAAAATCCTCCCGAGGGCCTCCCTACACTGACCACTCCCCTACTGCCCTTGCCCCTTTCGGGTAAGGTAGTCTTCCACTAGCTTTCCTAATTAATCAGCCAAGGGCGTCCCATTAAACCCTTGTGGTAGCACTGTTTTCCCGGGTGGTCGCTCCATGTTCCAATTAACATAATGATCTTATCATGAACAGTAATAACAACTGATAACAAAAGTGTAATCATGAATGGTGTATCTCCATACCCAAAACCATATATAGCACTAGCAAGTACTACCCAAAAAGTTCAGTGGTAAACAAGGTATAAGGATAGACAAACTAGGGTAACCTATTGGGTCCCATCAAAATTAACCTATGCAGATCATTATGATTAATTAGAACATGAGTAGGTAAAAAGAAGTGATCAAGGGCACAACTTGCCTGGGCCTTGAGATTCCAGGTACCAGGATGATCTTCAGGTGATACGTATCCTCACGCTAGTCGTAGCAATACAAACAAGCAGTGTATAGGCAAAATTAACATTACACCAAACATAAGTACAAACTGAATAATAATAATCTACGCGTTGCTACGAGATCGTAGGAACAAGAATCACTAAATTTGGAGTTATAGAATTCAAGTTATGAATTTTCAAAGGTTTAATGTGATTAAAATATGATTAAATGATAAATAAATTTTCTGACAGAGTTCATGTCAAAACAGAGACACTAAATGATGAAGAATATTATTACAAAATTTAGAAACTGGAATGGTTCCATTTGGAGCTAAAATGAGTTTTCTATGAATTATCTAAGTTCTAGCAATTATTTTCATATTAAAAATCTATTTTCTATTTTATTTATTTAATTTAAACGAGTTCTGGACTGGGCCTCAATTACTGCAAAGCGTAGGGGGCTCGGGTAAAATTTTCTAAGACACAGCGCACAGTCAGACTGGACGGCGGGTTAATTTGACTCTCTTTCGGGGTCTCTTTAGAAAATGTTACACCGCGAAGGGGTATCTGGCCATGTGAGCCGTCCGATTAGAGTTCTGCGGATCAGATTAAGTTAGGACCCTTTATGAACCGGTATCCAATCTTGGCCACCAGATCGTCATCTAACGGCGCGCACCTACTCCGATCCGGACCATCGATCCAAGATTCTACGGTCAGATCAAATCCACCGAACCGGTATCCTAGTCGATCTAATTTGGACCGTCGATGATCAGATCAACGGTGACCGTGCGTCTTCCTCTTCCCACCAACCAAGCAGGGTGCTCCGCCATCGCCGTGCGGTGGAGATGAACGGCTGTGACCCCAATCGGCCTCCCCCGAGCACCATTGTCAAATTAAACGAAGCTACACGGTGTGCGCGGCATCACGGTCACAATGGATGTATTCTTACCGGCATTAAGGTGTGGATGAAGCTTGGCCACGACGCGGTGCGGATCCACGGTGGTGATGAACTACGACGAGCAATTGCCGCCCACTGGCAATAGAATCCGACCCAGGATCGGTTCCTACACCTGCGGCGGAACCTTCCAGTGCTCTCGGTACGCACCGCCGCGGCCAAGGAATCGACAGTAGCAGCGTCGACGGCGGCGGCGCGTAGAGT
Organism: Zea luxurians; assembly: GCA_029449295.1. Taxonomy (NCBI): domain Eukaryota; kingdom Viridiplantae; phylum Streptophyta; class Magnoliopsida; order Poales; family Poaceae; genus Zea; species Zea luxurians. The sequence goes on along the minus strand of JAOPSE010002482.1, from coordinate 63,758 downwards.
TTCTGGTGGCGGCGATTTTTGTTCAGGGGGAAAGGGTCTGCGCGAGAAGGTAGCAGGGGACAAGAACGGGTCACGGGAGCTCCCCTTTTATCTCCCAGAGCCCAGGTCGGGAAGAGGGGAAGAGATTGTCCCGTTCCCGGCAATGGCGGCGACGGCTTCGGGTTTGTTAGCGCGCGAGGAAGAAATATCCGACCCGACCACGTGGGTCCCGCTGAGGAGGTCCGAGTCCGACGGCGAGGGTTTCAGGCGGTGGGCGAGAGAGCGAGATGCGCGCGGCGCCTGTACGAACAACCCGAGCTTCGCGGAGTCATTCCTCGCGCGCACGGCTGTTTTGGTGAGAAGGAAAGAGATGACGCGCGGGTCCCACGCGCAGTGACAGCAACGAGCCAGCGCGCGCGAAGGGAGGCTGCCCGGTGGGGCCCCGGCGTCAGCAGGCGCTGGAGATGGAGCCTGGGCCGCACGCGCGTGGGAGGGAAAAAAAAGAAAATGGCCGAGTTTAGGGATTAGGCCCGCACGCGGTTTTCTCTTTTATTTCTCTTTTTCTTTTTCTGTTTTGTTTTACTCTTTTTATTTTTTTCAAATTTCAAATTTGAATATGGATCTTGTTATGAATTTCACCATTGGCCAAATGTTCAACTTCATTTATCCAGTGTAAGATTAGTATTTGTTTTTATATATTTATTTTTATCCACAAAGTATTTTATTTCTCCTCCTTTCCAATTTCTAGAATTTCTTCTTTATATTATATACTCTCCTTTTTCTTTTCCCCCCATTTCCTTTAATTCTTCACCTCATTATCATTATTATATTTTTATTCATTTTATTACTATTGTATTAAAATGCACAACAAACAAAACTCCAATATGATGCACAAGTTGACATTAGTCATTTAACCCCTTTAGATGTGATTGTTCTCATGCTTAGTTAAATTGAAACAAAGCAATAGGAGAATTATCTCCATTACCATGGTTTACAAATTTGGGTATTACAAATCCTACCCCCCTTAAAAATAATCTCGTCCTCGAGATTAGTAAGAAAGAGGATATAGGAAGAGTGGTTGCAATTTAGCTTTTAGTTTCTAATTAGTTCAAAATCAAGAGTCTCTCTTTCTTTTCATTAGTAAGTGATTAGGAGAGCATGGGTATATATATGTATGTCCACTTAATTATGTAGGATAGAAGATGTCTTTAAAGCATAGATGGGTTTAGGTAAGAAAGTGTAGGGTAAGGAAAGACTCCATCCAAGATTTGTGGATCTTGACTCCGTTGGTGATTCAACTTGATCTTTGAAGTCTTGAGTTAATGCTTATCCTTCTTTGATGTGGTTGGTCTCCTTTGGCCTTTCTTCTTGGAGTTGCCATCCGAGTTAAGGACATATGGTTAAGATATATGTGAGTAGGATGGATTATGTGTAGGTAGGTTAGAATCTCTTGCTAGGTTAAAATCGAGGGGTTATGCAACTACCGGATGGTTAAGGTAGTTGCATATGGCCAAGTTGGTCTGTCGTTCTTAATTTAGTGCAGGGTGAACCAAGTTAAGACATGTTTTATAGGGGTAGAGTCTAATCTATTTCATCAGTATTATCTAACATGTTTGATAAGTCACTTTAGATTAGATCATATTAGGTTAGATGAGATCTAGATTAGATTGGTATGACTAGTTTAACTAGATAAGATCTAATTAATTTGCATTAGATCATGGTTGTTTAAACTAGGGTGAATAAGTATGCTTATTAGGATAAGATGGATCCATAAAGATAAGATAGAATCTTTTGAGATCAGTTAGATCTATTAGGATGAGATGCAATCTTTTCAAGATAGGATGAATTTATTAAGGCAAGAGAGTATCTTGTAAGATAAGATGGATCTATTCAGATAAGAGAGAGTCTTTTAAGATAAGAGAGATCCGTTAAAGATAAGGTAGAATCCTTTAAGTGAAGAGAGATCCATTAAGGTAGATATACTTTAATGGAGGAAAATCTAGTTTCTTTAGTTATCTTATGAATTCTATTTATGTCTATATGTATATGCAGATGTAATTGTGGACATTACTCCACAACTCATCACACTCAATCAAAAATCCAAATCAGACAAATATCATAAGAACAAACATTCAAGTGCATAGATAACCATAAAAATAGTTTTGTTTTTGTTCCTGAGAGTAGGTCTCCTATTCCTAAAGGTCACTTTAGGCACAGGATTTCAAAGTGTGAAATCCACATTTGTCTTTAGAAGGAAAAAGGTAAGAATAATCAGAGTAAAGCGGAAATAGATGAGAAAAGATTAAGAAAAGTTTTAGAAAGAATCAGAGTAGCAAAGGTAAGTAGAGAATGGTTGTCCAGTTCTATCTAGGTCTCGTCCTACAGTCAACATTCCTCTGATACCACTTCTGTCACACCCGGATTTTAGGGGTCCAAAACCCGGGCGCTAACATAAACACCAGGTATGCTGGGACCAAGTCTCACACATATGATGTATCGTGGCACAGGATCGAATGTCACATCTTTACTAAATAACAGGAGTTCTATACAAAATAAATAATTACATTATAAGGAGACAACGGTCCAGCAACCCAAAGTTGACTGGGAGACGACGGCCTAGACCACTCACGAACTCATCACGGCATCCTCCAAGCGCCTCATCCTGTGGTACCTGCTCTTGACCTGTGGTGTGTGTGAGACAGCAAGAGTGAGCTCACATACGTTCATCGCTCAACAAGTTGTGGGGAATAATGTGCATGAACTCGCCAAAGGTGGGAGCTCACGTGAAGTGTAAGGCTTACCAAAGGAGATGGTTGAAGCTGAGCATTGCTTTTAAAGTTGGTCAAAATTTTATTAGCAATTACTAAGTATAAGTAAATACCAACCCAATTAAGTAATAGAACAAAAGTAATAACAACATCACCTGCAATGCAATGCATATGACAAATTGAATTTAGTTCCATCAATTAATCATGTGAGGGTCCGAGCTGCTCTTGACCGTGAGCACGGCTAGTATACCAGTTTTACACTCTGCAGAGGTTGCGCATCTTTACCCACAAGTCGTGTATCCCATGTCGCCAGGGTTTGCAAGGCCCTTAGACACTTCCGAGGTGAATGGCTAGGGATCCACTACGAGGCCTTTACAAAGTTCCACTAGCTTCCGAAAACCCGCTACAGTTTATAGGAAGTTCCAATGCAGGAATCCCTTGCAGGACCGCCATCGCAGCAAAATCCTCCCGAGGGCCTCCCTACACTGACCACTCCCCTACTGCCCTTGCCCCTTTCGGGTAAGGTAGTCTTCCACTAGCTTTCCTAATTAATCAGCCAAGGGCGTCCCATTAAACCCTTGTGGTAGCACTGTTTTCCCGGGTGGTCGCTCCATGTTCCAATTAACATAATGATCTTATCATGAACAGTAATAACAACTGATAACAAAAGTGTAATCATGAATGGTGTATCTCCATACCCAAAACCATATATAGCACTAGCAAGTACTACCCAAAAAGTTCAGTGGTAAACAAGGTATAAGGATAGACAAACTAGGGTAACCTATTGGGTCCCATCAAAATTAACCTATGCAGATCATTATGATTAATTAGAACATGAGTAGGTAAAAAGAAGTGATCAAGGGCACAACTTGCCTGGGCCTTGAGATTCCAGGTACTAGGATGATCTTCAGGTGATACGTATCCTCACGCTAGTCGTAGCAATACAAACAAGCAGTGTATAGGCAAAATTAACATTACACCAAACATAAGTACAAACTGAATAATAATAATCTACGCGTTGCTACGAGATCGTAGGAACAAGAATCACTAAATTTGGAGTTATAGAATTCAAGTTATGAATTTTCAAAGGTTTAATGTGATTAAAATATGATTAAATGATAAATAAATTTTCTGACAGAGTTCATGTCAAAACAGAGACACTAAATGATGAAGAATATTATTACAAAATTTTAGAAACTGGAATGGTTCCATTTGGAGCTAAAATGAGTTTTCTATGAATTATCTAAGTTCTAGCAATTATTTTCATATTAAAAATCTATTTTCTATTTTATTTATTTAATTTAAACGAGTTCTGGACTGGGCCTCAATTACTGCAAAGCGTAGGGGGCTCGGGTAAAATTTTCTAAGACACAGCGCACAGTCAGACTGGACGGCGGGTTAATTTGACTCTCTTCCGGGGTCTCTTTAGAAAATGTTACACCGCGAAGGGGTATCTGGCCATGTGAGCCGTCCGATTAGAGTTCTGCGGATCAGATTAAGTTAGGACCCTTTATGAACCGGTATCCAATCTTGGCCACCAGATCGTCATCTAACGGCGCGCACCTACTCCGATCCGGACCATCGATCCAAGATTCTACGGTCAGATCAAATCCACCGAACCGGTATCCTAGTCGATCTAATTTGGACCGTCGATGATCAGATCAACGGTGACCGTGCGTCTTCCTCTTCCCACCAACCAAGCAGGGTGCTCCGCCATCGCCGTGCGGTGGAGATGAACGGCTGTGACCCCAATCGGCCTCCCCCGAGCACCATTGTCAAATTAAACAAAGCTACACGGTGTGCGCGGCATCACGGTCACAATGGATGTATTCTTACCGGCATTAAGGTGTGGATGAAGCTTGGCCACGGCGCGGTGCGGATCCACGGTGGTGATGAACTACGACGAGCAATTGCCGCCCACTGGCAATAGAATCCGACCCGGGATCGGTTCCTACACCTGCGGCGGAACCTTCCAGTGCTCTCGGTACGCACCGCCGCGGCCAAGGAATCGACAGTAGCAGCGTCGACGGCGGCGGCGCGTAGAGTTTCTGGTGGCGGCGATTTTTGTTCAGGGGGAAAGGGTCTGCGCGAGAAGGTAGCAGGGGACAAGAACGGGTCACGGGAGCTCCCCTTTTATCTCCCAGAGCCCAGGTCGGGAAGAGGGGAAGAGATTGTCCCGTTCCCGGCAATGGCGGCGATGGCTTCGGGTTTGTTAGCGCGCGAGGAAGAAATATCTGACCCGACCACGTGGGTCCCGCTGAGGAGGTCTGAGTCCGACGGCGAGGGTTTCAGGCGGTGGGCGAGAGAGCGAGATGCGCGCGGCGCCTGTACGAACAACCCGAGCTTCGCGGAGTCATTCCTCGCGCGCACGGCTGTTTTGGTGAGAAGGAAAGAGATGACGCGCGGGTCCCACGCGCAGTGACAGCAACGAGCCAGCGCGCGCGAAGGGAGGCTGCCCGGTGGGGCCCCGGCGTCAGCAGGCGCTGGAGATGGAGCCTGGGCCGCACGCGCGTGGGAGGGAAAAAAAAGAAAATGGGCCGAGTTCAGGGATTAGGCCCGCACGCGGTTTTCTCTTTTATTTCTCTTTTTCTTTTTCTGTTTTGTTTTACTCTTTTTATTTTTTTCAAATTTCAAATTTGAATATGGATCTTGTTATGAATTTCACCATTGGCCAAATGTTCAACTTCATTTATCCAGTGTAAGATTAGTATTTGTTTTTATATATTTATTTTTATCCACAAAGTATTTTATTTCTCCTCCTTTCCAATTTCTAGAATTTCTTCTTTATATTATATACTCTCCTTTTTCTTTTCCCCCCATTTCCTTTAATTCTTCACCTCATTATCATTATTATATTTTTATTCATTTTATTACTATTGTATTAAAATGCACAACAAACAAAACTCCAATATGATGCACAAGTTGACATTAGTCATTTAACCCCTTTAGATGTGATTGTTCTCATGCTTAGTTAAATTGAAACAAAGCAATAGGAGAATTATCTCCATTACCATGGTTTACAAATTTGGGTATTACAACCTTCCTTTTATAGACGTAAGGAGAGGGCCCAGGTGTACAATGGGGGGTGTAGCAATGTGCTAACGTGTCTAGCAGAGAGGAGCCAGAGCCCTAAGTACATGTCGTCGTGGCTGTCGGAGAGGTTTTGGCGCCCTGTTCATGTGATGTCGTGGCCGTCGGAGGAGCGCTTGAGCCCCATGGAAGTACAGCTGTCGGGGCTGTCGGATCCTTGCTGACGTCTCCTTGCTTCCGTAAGGGGCTGAGAACCGCCATCGTCATGGAGCACGCGGGGTGCCATCATTACATGTTTTACCGGGGCGAGCCAGATGGGACGCCGGTCTTGTTCCCTGTAGCCTGAGCTAGCTAGGGGTAGGATAATGATGGCCCCCCTTGTGACGTGTGTTGGAACTTGCTCTCGCGAGTAAGGGGATCCAACACAAGTGAATGGTGATGGTAACAGGGCACTTACACGTGGTGGTAAAAGCTCTGTTCCTCTAGCCTCTCACGGGCACTGTGCGGGGGTATTTATAGGTATCCGAGTGCACGGCGCCTTGCGTTAAGGACGCATGTGCCCTCAGGCACCTAGTTTATCCCCAGAATATTCCCATAAAGCGGGGTTACAAGCTGTAATTACAAGTATGCCTTTACAAATTAGGCCCGTAACACAAACGCGGCTACGCAGGGCCCGTTACAATGGGCCAGATCTCATGTGGGCCTCCGAGCTGAACGAGGCCGCGCCGCGAGGCGTCGCCACAGGCCTTCGTCTGGTGCCGAATCGAGCGAAGGGTCTCCGTTCTGTCTCTGGTGCCGACGAAGCGAAGGGTGTCCCTGCCTGCTTTGTCTGTCAGGGCAGGGGCTAAGCGGTGGAGACTTCGGGCGAAGGGTGGCGTTTCTGCCTTCGCTCCAACATTTGCCCTCCGAGGGACCAGTTCGACAAAGTCACCTGGTGCCGAAGACGTCGCTAGATGGCGGAGACGCTGCCCTCGCTCGAAGTGGTTCCGCGGGGGTTTTGATGTGACCGTTGATGGACATCGTACTGTTGGATTGCGGGTTTTCCGAAGCGTCGCGCCCTGTCGGATTGCGGGTTTCCCGAAGAGCCGCGCCCTGCCTATAAAAGGGGGCGGGGGTCGGCGCTGTTTGAACTCTGCCTTCCGCGCTCCGTGAAAACCCTAACCGCCCGCCGTCTTTCTGCTCCTCTTCTTCTGCTGCTCCCTTTGCTCGTCGGAGTTCTGGCTCGAGTGAAGCAGACCGCCCGCCGCCGTCGACGGTACGTAGCAATCCCATCCTCTTCTTCTTCCGCCGACGCCACGCCGCCGGCCGCCGCCTCGTCTGAGGAGACGTTGAGTGGCGTGATGGTGGAGGAGCTGCGCGCCGGCGACTCTGTTGATTTTGGTGTGTCACGGATGACGTCGGCCCGCGTTGAAGATATGCAGCGGTTGGGCTACTTTGGCGGCGGAGTCGCTCGTGCTCCGGGGACGGAGGAAGTCCCCGAGCCGGAGGGTGAGTTGGTTGTTTTCGATGCGTTCTTCGTCGCCGGTCTCCTCTTGCCTGCGCACCGGTTTGTTGGCGAGGTCCTGTGTAGATTCAACGTTCAAATACATCAGCTGACACCGAACGCCGTGGAGGCTACTGTCGAAGGCCATGAAGGACTTCCCGTGTCTGAGATGTGCTCTCACTATTATTCAGCGTATCCGCCTTTTGAAGTGGCAGAAGAGGATGCAGACGAAGGGGCCCTTCGGTGCGCCGCCGGCCAGAGCAGTGGTCGTGATTTAGTTGAAGAGTTCGTGGCGTACGGGGTCTGGCCCTTGGCGCACGGCTGGGCGCTGGGCGAAGTGTGCCCTCGCCAGATGCCTTTTCACGGAGGAAGGGTGGTGCGAAGTCCTGCCTTCGCTCTGAATTTGCGAAACCGTGACCCGGCCGCCTTTGTGCGTGATGCGGAGGACTTGGCGGTGCGGCTCGTGGGGCGGTACGTGGCGAGGACGGAAGGCCAGCGCAGCTTCGATATTCGCGGGTCAAATGAACGTTTGAACAGGGTCTTCGAATTAAATCAATTGCCGTACGACGGCTACCCTGGTCAAGACGAAGCGGACCGCCGTGGGAAGAAGCCGGCGGTGGAGACTGGAGGCGACCCTGCGCTGGCGGCCGCCCCCCTCCTCAAAAAAGAGAAAATTAGGTACTGCGATGGGAGGAATTGGGGTGTCTGATAGTTTTGCTAGAGAGTTAATGAGGACGTGTGCGGCCCCGGGGGAGAGGATGTCTTCGCCCGAGCTCCGGGAGTCTTCGGCTCGGATGCTGAGGGTTACCGGGGGCTGCTGGCCTAGAAATGTTCCTATCCCCTGCGCGGCTGAGGAAGACTGTTTTACATCTCGTATGGTTCATCAGTGGAGAATTTTTCCTTATGGGCAAAATATCGGTGCTGTTGTGTGGGCAGTGATGGACAAGGATCGCCAAGGGGCGGCGCAAAAACGCCAGGCGACTGTTAGGATTCACGAAGCCCGGCCGAAAAGGCAGCGGGGAACGGCGAAGGCTGCGGCCTCCAGCGGAGGCAAGCCGCCGCTGGCGGCGAAGGCGGGCGCCTCTGCACCTAGCAAGGCGCCGGAGACAACGGCGGGCGCCGGAGTCTCCAGACTGACGAAGGTGGTGCCGCCGGCCAGCGGAGTGGCGGAGGCTTCGAAGGCGGCCCGAACGTCGCCGTCGCCGGGCAAACGCGTTGCCGACTTCGGCACCGATATTAGTGTGGACGATTATCTTGGGGGTAAGTCACCCGGCCGCCTTTTTTTTTAACTCGTTGACGCGTTGCAGGGTCGGACGAGGGCCGGCTTGCTATAGTTGCGCCTGTCGCGGCAATCGCGACGGCTGCACTGTCGTCGAAGGCGAGGGACGGGACCCTTGGCGCCGGAGGCGAGGTGTCGGCCCTCGCGTTGGTCAGGGACGAGGCTGGCGCGGCGACCCGCCGGCTGAAAGGAGTGACGGAGGCGCTGAGTCAGGCGACGGAGGCGCTGAGTCAGGTCCGCCGAGCTGTTTTTTTTTACGGCCATGGCCTTACATGTGCTCTGCATGTGGCTGACTTCACCAGCCGTACTGCGTCGGGGGCACTTACGGCAGCTTTGTCTGCCGAAGTCGAGAGACTTCGGACACAACATGCTGACGCTGTCCGTGAGAAGTCGGCCTCCGACAGCAAGTGTCGTAACCTGGCGGACAAGGTGGCGCCCTGGAGAAGGAAAAGGCTGACCTCCGGCGCCAGCTGGCGGGGGAGAGGAGGGAGGCCAACGAGGCCATCGCCAAGGAGCAGGCCGCGCAGGCGGAGGCTAGGCTGGCACGGGCGGAAGGCAATCTTGCCAAGGAGCTCGCCGAAGACCTGCGGGAGCGGCTCACCGCTCTGGAGAGCCGCGCGAAGGGGGCCGAAGCCGCGGTGCGAACGGAGGCCGAACGGACGCGCACACAGCTTGTGGCCACATATCGCGAGCTGGGTGCGCGGACCGGTGACTTCGTGGTGCCGGAGCGAGAGGCCGGGCTTCGCTGTCTGGAATGGGTGCAAGAGGAGCTGCAGGAGCTCCCCACTGTCCTGAGGGGATTAATGTCGTTCGCCTCCCTGGTCACCTGCGAGGGGGCGATGAACGCACTCTCTCGCGAAGGGTGCCGGCACTATGAGGCCTTCGACCAGGCAGATGAAGATTTTGGGCGAGATATCTATATGGTCGAAGACCCCGTGGTGAAGGAGTCCGCCGGCGCCCTCTATGACCGGATGTGGGGTCTGTATGGTGGTGATGTGGTCAGGGAGCGGGCCGAGGCTGCGAGGGCTCAGGTAACGTTGTCGTTTGCTCGGCGTTTGCTGGATGTGGTCTGTGCGTGTGTTTGCTGACTTTTTGTATGTTTTGTTTTAGGCGGAGCGAGGCGAGCGGGTGGACGACTTCGGAGCGCTGAACAGCGCACTGCCTGACCCGGGGCCGACCCCGGAGACTGCGGAAGGCGCACCGGGCGCCCCCACATCTGCTACGACAGTTGAAGACCTGCCCCTGAAGGTGGCCGAAGGCGCTCCTGACGCCCTCGCAGCAGCCGCGCCGACCGTCGAAGATCCCGCGGCGGAGGCAGTGGGAACAATGGCGGAAGTGGCGGCGGAGCCAACGGTGGAGGCTCCCGCAGCGTCGGGGCCCTCGCAGGTGGCGTAGTGGTTGTTTAGGGTTGGGGAATTTTGGATGTTGTACTGAATTTTGGTTGCTGCGCAGGTTCAAGATTTTGGGCCTGCGCACGCAACCGCTACTACTGATTTTTTGGCGGCTTCGACCGCGGAAGGTGGTAATGAATATAGTGGGTCTGCATCTGAGTTTTTTGATTTTTCCGACTCCGGGAGCTCGGTTGAGTGGACTGAGGAGTCGTCGGAGGAGGACTTGGATTATTTTGCGGCCTTGGACGTGGCTGCGGCGGAGGCTTCGCCACACGCCGCGGACGCGCCGGACGTGCCAGGCCCTAGCACCGGGCGCCGTCGACGAAGGGCGGTTGCGAAACGTAGGGTTAGCGCGGAGGAGCGGGCTCGGCTTCGCGTGAGTGGGGCTGGTCGGCGGGAACTGTTGTCTCTGCCGACCGTCGAGAGTGTAGGTGAAGGGGAACTGCGAAGTCTTTTTGCGGGTGAGGAGCTCAGGATAATGTTATTTAATTATAGGGAGATGGGAATTATTCCTAAGGTTGAGCCGATGTAGAGTGTGGTGCCCTCGCTTGTGTATGTAGAGGCTTGTATGGTGGAATTGTGTGCCCTCGCGTGCATGTGTGTGTGCGAAGGCGTTTTGTACTCACTGATTTGTTTTGTTGCGCTGTGTTGGCTTGATTGTAGTTGGTCTTGGCGTGGATGGTTTGATGTTGTCGGTTCAGTCGCTGTTGTGCTAGTCCAGGTGTACCCTCAAGTGTCTACTGCACAGATAGTCTTCGGTTTTTCCGCACTCGTTGTGCTAATCCGGCTGCACTTTTAAGCGACTTCTTCGCGGATAGTCTTCGCGATAGACCTAGATTTTTTTTTTCCGCACTTGTTGTGCTAAACCGGCTGCACCCTTAGGCGACTTCTGCGCGGATGGTCTTCGCGATAGACTTAGATTTTTTCCGCACTTGTTGTGCTAATCCGGCTGCACCCTTAGGCGACTTCTGCGCGGATAGTCTTCGCGATAGGCTTAGGTTTTTTCCGCACTTGTTGTGCTAATCCGGCTGCACCCTTAGGCGACTTCTGCGCGGATAGCCTTCGCGATAGGCTTAGGTTTTTTCCGCACTTGTTGTGCTAATCCGGCTGCACCCTTAGGCGACTTCTGCGCGGATAGCCTTCGCGATAGACTTAGATTTTTTCCGCACTTGTTGTGCTAATCCAGCTGCACCCTTAGGCGACTTCTGCGCGGATTCGTCGCACGCGAGGGTAGCTAGCGCTTAGCCTCGCGGTGACCTCGTGGTGGTCGAATGTCGAAGACCGTCATCGCGGTCTTTTTCGACGCATGTCTTTTTGCGGGGGATTTTTTACGCATGTATTACATGGCTCCGCCTCGTTAAAAACCTCACCCCCCGGGAGGAAAAGAGTGCGGGCCGGTGCAAGATTGTTTTTGCGAATTACAAGGGCGAAGACAGCCCTGAGGAGTCAAACAAAAAATTTGCGGAGGTTGTCGATGTTCCAGGAGTTCTCCAGGTCCTCGCCGGTTGGCGTTGTGAGCCTGTAAGCGCTGGGGGAAGCTTTTGTCTTGACGATGAAAGGGCCCTCCCACCTGGGCTCCAGCTTGCCCTTGGACTCCGTCCGAGCTGTTCGAATGAGTACGAGGTCCCCCTCGCTGAACTCCCTCGGGGTGACTGAATGGTCGCGCCATGCTTTGGTCTGGGCTTGATACTTGTTCAGGGCCTGTAGGGCGAAGACACGGTCTCCGTCGATGAGATCCTTTGAAGTTGGCTCGTCCACATCTGGGACGGCTGACGGGACTGTTCGCGGGGACCCGTGCTTTATTTCTTGCGGGGTCATGGCCTCCGATCCGTATAAAAGACGGAAGGGAGTAAACCCGGTCGCCCTGCACTCAGTCGTGTTTAGTGCCCAGACTGCCTCAGGTAAAAAATCGCTCCATCTGCCCATTTTTCATCGAGGAGCATTTTTTTGATGGCTGTGAAGATTTTCCCGTTGGCGCGCTCCACGACCCCGTTGGACTGCGGATGATAGACTGAGGCGAAGGCAAGCTTGGTGCCAATGGAGAAACAAAAATCCTTGAAGTCTTGGTTATCAAACTGCTTGCCGTTGTCGACTGTTAATTCGGACGGTACTCCGAAGCGGCAAACGATGTTCTGCCAGAAGAATTTTTGGGCAGTCTTTGATGTTATTGTGGAGATAGCCCGTGCCTCGATCCATTTGGTGAAGTACTCGACCGCGACGAAGGCGAACTTAAGGTTCCCCTGAGCGGTGGGCAGGGGTCCAACAATGTCGAGACCCCAGCGCTGGAGAGGCCATGTGTGGGCGATCCGTTTTGTATACTGCGAAGGGTCGCCTGACCGAGGAGAGAACTTCTGGCAGGCTTCGCAGGACCGAGTGACCCGATTCGCGGCGCAAATCATTGCGGGCCAATAAAAACCCTGGCGGATTACCTTAGCAGCTAGGGCCCTCGGCCCCGCGTGCGAGCCGCACGTGCCACTGTGGACTTCACGTAGGATCTGCATGCCTTCGGCCTCGGTGACGCACTTAAGCATTGGTTGACTGACCCCTTTTTTGTAGAGTTGGCCTTCAATCAGAGCGAAGTCTCGGCTTCGATGTCTGAGGCGCTTGGCCTCACTGATGTCGGCTGGGTGATAATACCCCTGTAGGAACAGGGTAATGGGTGCTCGCCAGTCTTCGGTCATGATGAGGTTAACTGTACGGTGGCCCTCGCTGTCATTGGTTATTTGGAGCCCTTCGGGGCTCCGGACTGCTGGCGTGCCGATGATATGGAAGAACACGTCGGAGGGCATAGTTTCGCCCCTGGCCGCGGCCTTGGCCAATGCGTCGGCCTCCTCATTCTTGGCCCGGTCCACATGCTGCACGGTGAACCCCTTGAACTGCCTCTCGAGACTTCGGATGGCCGCGAGGTACTGCATGAGTGCGGGGTCCTTGGCTGCATAGTCTTTCTCGACCTGGCCGGCAACTACCTTGGAGTCTGTTTTGATGATGCAAGTGGTGACTCCGAGGGCCCTTAGCTTGCGGAGGCCGAGGATGACTGCTTCGTATTCTGCTATATTATTTGTGCATCTGTCGGATTCCAGATTGAAGCTGAGTCGTGCTGCATATCTGTGCTTGACCCCGTCTGGTGAGGTTATGATTGCAGCGACGCCTGCCCCCGCATGGCACCATGCGCCGTCGCAATGGATCGTCCAGACCTTTTCCGTGGTCGGGTCCGGCTGTGTTACTGGCCCGGTCCAGTCGACGACGAAGTCTGCCAGGACTTGCGATTTGATGGATGTCCTGGGCTCGAAGCTGATGTGGTAGCCGGAGAGTTCGGCTGCCCACTTGGCGATCCTCACCGATGCCTCCGGGTTTCTGAACAGTTCGCCGAGCCCCCTGTCTGAGGTGACGCGGACCTTGAATGCTTCAAAGTAATGGCGCAGCTTGCGCGAGGACATAACAACTGCGTAGGCGATCTTCTCCAGCTCTGTCATGTTGCATTTGGACGGTGTCAGGACCTCGGAGACGTAATAGACAGGGCACTGTCTGACAGCGCCTTCGACTGTCTGCTCCTGCACTAGTGCCGCGCTGACCGCGTGCGGCGAAGCCGCGACATAGAGCAATAGGGGGAGCGAGGAGTCGGGGCTCGTGAGGATGGCCAGCTCCGTTAAGTACTGTTTTAATGAGGCGAAGGCCGCTGCTTGCATCGGCCCCCAGGCGAAGTCTTTTGCGCCGCGGAGAGTTTTGAGGAAAGGAAGACTTCGCTCGGCCGACCTGGAGATGAATCTGTTGAGAGCGGCCAATCTGCCTGTCAGACGCTGGACGTCCCTGGTGGACTGCGGAGGCGACATGTCGATGATGGCCTGGATCTTGGTTGGGTTGGCCTCGATGCCGCGGTGTGACACCAGGTAGCCCAATATCTTGCCCTGGCGAACACCGAAAACGCACTTTTCCGGGTTTAGGCGGAGTCGTGCACTTCGCATGTTTGCGAATGTCTCGGCCAGGTCGGCGAGATGGTCCTCCTTATTTTTGCTGGCGACGACGATGTCGTCCACATATGTAAATATATTTCTGCCGACCTGCCCCTCGAGTACTGTTTTGGTGAGTCTGGAGAAGGTGGACCCGGCATTCTTGAGACCCTCCGGCATTCTGATGAAGCAATAAGTGCCGAAGGGTGTTATAAAGCTGGTGCTAGCCTTGTCTTCCGCCTTCATGTATATCTGGTGATAGCCGGAGAAGCAGTCGAGGAGAGACATGACCTCGCATCCGGCCGCGCTATCGACTATTTTGTCGATCCGTGGCAACGGGAAATTGTCTTTTGGGCAGGCCTTATTGAGACTGGTGAAGTCTATGCACATCCGCCATTTCCCGCTTTTTTTCTGCACCATTACAACATTGGAGAGCCATGTGGGGTAAGCCACTGGCTCAATGAATTTAGCCTCTAGGAGGCGGTGCACCTCCGCCTTGGCGGCCTCTGTCTTTTCGTCGGACATTTTGCGAAGCCTTTGCTTTCTTGGTCGCACCGAGGGGTCAATTCCCAAACTGTGCTCGATTATGGATCGGCTGACTCCGACCAGGTCGAGGGCGGACCAGGCGAAGACATCTTTATTCTTGGCCAGGCAGCAGAGGAGCTTCTCTTCTTCATGCGAAGTAAGGTCTTCGCTGATAGTGACTGTCTGCTTGGGCGTGGCCTGATCGAGGGGGACAGTTTTGGTCCCATCCTGACTCTGCAACTGAGCCTTGTCGTGCTGCTTGTCAGTTGGGCTGGCGGGCGCAGGGACCTCGCACTGTGTCGTGAGACAGTGCACGTTCCTCTGACCAGGCACGAAGTCCCGCTCTATGTTGCACGCTGTCTGCTGGTTGCCGTAGACTGTAATTACGCCTAGCGGGCCTGGTATCTTCATGCACAAATACAGTCCGTGGATGGCAGCTTCAAACTTATTGATGGAGCCCCGACCCATGATGGCGTTGTATGGATATACCATATCCACAATGTCAAAAGTTACTTGCTCACTTCGGGCATTGGGTGTGTTGGGGCTGTCTCTCGACAGCAAGGAGAACCAACACAGGTGAATGGAGATGGCAACAGGGCACTCGCGCGTGATGGCAAAAGCTCTGTTAATCTGGCCTCTCACGGGCACAGTGCGGGGGTATTTATAGGTATCCGTGTGCACGGCGCCTTGCGTTAAGGACGCATGTGCCCTCAGGTACCTAGTTTATCCCCGGAATATTCCTATAAAGCGGGGTTACAAGTTGTAATTACATGTACGCCTTTACAAATTAGGCCCGTAACACAACCGCGGCCACGCAGGGCCTGTTACAATGGGCCCGACCTCATGTGGGCCTCGGGGCCGACCGAGGCCGTGCCGTAGGGAGGCGTTGCCGCAGGCCTTCGTCTGGTGCCGAATCGAGCGGAGGGTCGCCATGTTGTCCCTGGTGTCGATCAAGCGAAGGGTGTCCCTGCCTGCTTTGCCTGTCAGAGCGGGGGCTGAGCTGTGGAGACTTCGGGCGAAGGGTGGCGTTTCTGCCTTCGCTCCAACATTTGCCCTCCGAGGGACCAGTTCGACAAAGTCACCTGGTGCCGAAGACGTCGCTAGATGGCGGAGACGCTGCCCTCGCTCGAAGTGGTTCCGCGGGGGTTTTTGATGTGACCGTTGATGGACATCGTACTGTTGGACTGCGGGTTTTCCGAAGCGTCGCGCCCTGTGGGATTGCGGGTTTCCCGAGGAGCCGCGCCCTGCCTATAAAAGGGGGCGGGGGACGGCGCTGCTTGCACTTTGCCTTCCGCGCTCCGTGAAAACCCTAGCCGCCCGCCGTTTTTCTGCTCCTCTTCTTGTACTGCTCGCTTTGCTCCTCGGAGATCTGGCTCGAGTGAAGCAGACCGCCCGCCGCCGCCGACGGTACGTAGCAATGCCATCCTCTTCTTCTTCCGCCGACGCCACGGCGCCGGCCGCCGCCTCGTCTGAGGAGACGTTGAGTGGCGTGATGGTGGAGGAGCTGCGCGCTGGCGACTCTGTTGATTTTGGTGTGTCGCGGATGACGTCGGCCCGCGTCGAAGAAATGCAGCGCTTGGGCTACTTTGGCGGCGGAGTCGCTCGTGCTCCGGGGACGGAGGAAGTCCCCGAGCCGGAGGGTGAATTGGTAGTTTTCGAGGCGTTCTTCGTCGCCGGTCTCCGCTTGCCTGCGCACCGGTTTGTTGGCGAAGTCCTGCGTAGATTCAACGTGCAAATTCATCAGCTGACACCGAACGCCGTGGTGGCGCTGGCGAAGTATGTCTGGGCGACGACTTCGTACGGCGGACAGCCGTCGGTTGAAGTTTTTGCGAAGAATTACTGCTTGCATTGGCAGAAGAGGGTGATTGAGGGCGGAGTCGCCCAGTTTGGGTCGTGCACATTCACGCCGAAGACCGGCAAGACCACGATGCCAGTAGTGGAGTTGGTTCCGTGCGCCCGCAACAAGTGGGGCAATTGGAATGAATTTTGGTTTTACGTTGCTGAGGCTACTGTCGAAGGCCATGAAGGACTGCCCGTATCTGAGATGTGCTCTCATTATTACTCTGCGTATCCGCACTTCGAAGTAGCAGAAGAGGATGCAGACGAAGGGGCCCTTCGATGCGCCGCCGGCCAGAGCAGTGGTCGTGATTTAGTTGAAGAGTTTGTGGCGTACGGGGTCTGGCCCTTGGCGCACGGCTGGGCGTTGGGCGAAGTGTGCCCTCGCCAGATGCCCTTTCACGGAGGAAGGGTGGTGCGAAGTCCAGCCTTCGCACTGAATTTGCGAAACCGTGACCCGGCCGCCTTTGTGCGTGATGCTGAGGACTTGGCGGTGCGGCTCGTGGGGCGGTACGTGGCGAGGACGGAAGGCCAGCGCAGCTTCGATATTCGCGGCTCAAATGAACGTTTGAACAGGGTCTTCGAACTGAATCAATTGCCGTACGACGGCTACCCTGGACAAGACGAAGCGGACCGCCGTGGGAAGAAGCCGGCGGTGGAGACTGGAGGCGACCCTGCGCTGACGGCCGCCCCCTCCTCAAAAAAGAGAAAATTAGGTACTGCGATGGGAGGAATCGGGGTGTCTGATAGTTTTGCTAGGGAGTTGATGAGGACGTGCGCGGCCCCGGGGGAGAGGATGTCTTCGCCCGAGCTCCGGGAGTCTTCGGCTCGGATGCTGAGGGTTACCGGGGGCTGCTGGCCTAGAAATGTTCCTGTCCCCTGCGCGGCTGAGGAAGACTGTTTTACATCTCGTACGGTTCGTCAGTGGAGGGTTTTTCCTTACGGGCGAAATATCGGTACTGTTGTGTGGGCAGTGATGGACAAGGATCGCCAAGGGGCCGCGCAAAAACGCCAGGCGACCGTAAGGATTCACGACGCCCGGCCGAAAAGGCAACGGGGAACGGCGAAGGCTGCGGCCTCCAGTGGAGGCAAGCCGCCGCTGGCGGCGAAGGCGGGCGCCGCTGCGCCCAGCAAGGCGCCGGAGACAGCGGCGGGCGCCGGAGTCTCCAAGCCGACGAAGGTGGTGCCGCCGGCCAGCGGAGTGGCGGAGGCTGCGAAGGCGGCCCGAGCGTTGCCGCCGCCGGGCGAGCGCGTCGCCGACTTCGGCACCGACATTAGCGTGGACGATTATCTTGGGGGTAAGTCACCCGGCCGCTTTTTTTTTTTTTTTTTTTTTTTTTTTTTTTTTTTTTTTTATATATATATATTTTTTTTTTTTTTTTGATTGTTGATGCGCTACAGGGTCGGACGAGGGCCGGCTTGTTATAGCTGTGCCTGCCGGGGCAATCGCGGCGGCGAAGGGCGGGGTCCTTGGCGCCGGAGGCGAGGTGTCGGCCCTCGCGAAGGTCAGGGACGAGGCCGGCGCGGCGACCCGCCGGCTGAAGGGAGTGACGGAGGCGCTGAATCAGGCGACGGAGGCGCTGAGTCAGGTCCGCCGAGTTTTTTTTTTTTTTTTTTTTTTTTTTTTTTTTTTTTTTTTTTTTTTTTTTTTTTTTTTTTACGGCCCTGGCCTTGTGTGTTCTCTGCAGGTGGCCGACTTCACCAGCCGCACTGCGTCGGGGGCGCTCACGGCAGCCTTATCTGCCGAAGTCGAGAGACTTCGGACGCAACATGCTGACGCTGTCCGTGAGAAGTCTGCCTCCGACAGCAAGTGTCGTAAACTGGCGGACAAGGTGGCCGCCCTGGAGGAAGAAAAGGCTGATCTCCGGCGCCAGCTGGCGGAGGAGAGGAGGGAGGCCAACGAGGCCGTCGCCAAAGAGCAGGCCGCGCAGGCGGAGGCTAGGCTGGCACGGGCGGAGGCCAATCTTGCCAAGGGGCTCGCCGAGGACCTGCGGGGGCGGCTCACCGCTCTGGAGAGCCGCACGAAGGGGGCCGAAGCCGCGGCACGGACGGAGGCCGAACGGACGCGCACGCAGCTTATGGCCACATACCGCGAGCTGGGTGCGCGGACCGGTGACTTCGTGGTGCCGGAGCGAGAGGCCGGACTTCGCTGCTTGGAATGGGTGCAAGAGGAGCTGCGGGAGCTCCCCACTGTCTTGGCTGGCTTAATGTCGTACGCCTCTTTGGTTACCTGCGAGGGGGCGATGAACGCACTCTCTCGCGAAGGGTGCCGGCACTATGAGGCCTTCGACCAGGCAGATGAAGATTTTGGGCGAGACATCTATAAGGTCGAAAACCCCGTGGTGAAGGAGTCCGCCGGCGCCCTCTATGATCGGATGTGGGGTCTGTATGGTGGAGAAGTGGTCAGGGAGCGGGCCGAGGCTGCGAGGGCTCAGGTAACGTTGTCGTTTGTTTGGCGTTTGCTGGATGTGGTCTGTGCGTGTGTTTGCTGACTTTTTGTAAGTTTTGTTTTAGGCGGAGCGAGGCGAGCGGGTGGACGATTTCGGAGCACTGAACGACGCCCTGCCTGACCCGGAGCCGGCCCCGGAGACTACGGGAGACGCACCAGGCGCCCCCGCATCTGCCGCGACAGTTGAAGACCTGCCCGTGAAGGTGGCCGAAGGCGCTCCCGATGCCCTCGCAGCAGCTGCGCCGACTGTCGAAGAGCCGACGGCGGAGGCGGCTGGAAGAATGGCGGGAGCGGCGGCGGAGACAACGGCGGAGGCGCCCGCCGCGTCAGGGCCCTCGCAGGTGGCATAGCGGTTGTCTAGGGTTAGGAAATTTTGGATGTTTGTACTGAACTTTGGTTGCTGCGCAGGTTCAAGATTTTGGGCCTGCGCACGCAACCACTGCTACTGAGTTTTTGGCGGCCTCGACCGCGGAAGATGGTAATCAAAATAGTGGGTCTGCATCTGAGTTTTTTGACTTTGCTGACTCCGGGAGCTCGGTTGAGTGGACTGAGGAGTCGTCGGAGGAGAATTTGGATTATTTTACGGCCCTGGACGTGGCTGCGGCGGAGGCCGCGCCACACGCCGCGGATGCGTCGGATGCGCCAGGCCCTAGCGCCGGGCGCCGTCGACGAAGGGCGGTTGCAAAACGTAGGGTTAGCGCGGAGGAGCGGGCTTTGCTTCGTGTGAGTGGGGCCGGTCGGCAGGAACTGTTGTCTCTGCCGACCGCCGAGGGTGTAGGTGAGGGGGAACTGCGAAGGCTTTTTGCGGGTGAGGAGCTCAGGATAATGTTATTTAATTATAGGGAGATGGGAATTATTCCTAAAGTTGAACCGATGTAGAGTGTGGTGTCCTCGCTTGTGTATGTAGAGTCTTGTATGGTGGAATTGTGTGCCCTCGCGTGCATGTGTGTGAAGGCATTTTGTACTAACTGATTCGTTCGGCTGCGCTGTGCTTGGTTGATTATAATTGGTCTTGGCGTGAATGGTTCGATGTTGTCGTTTCGGCCGTTGTTGTGCTAGTCCACGTGTACCCTTAAGTGTCTTCTGCACCGATAGTCTTCGGTTTGTTTTTTTTTTTTTTTTTTTTTTTTTTTTTTTTTTTTTTTTTTTTTTTTTTTTTTTTTTTTTTTTTTTTTTTTTTTTTCCGCGCTTGCTGTGTCTTCGGCGCGGATAATCGCGATAGACTTAAATTTTTTCCGCACTTGTTGTGCTAATCCGGCTGCACCCGTAGGCGACTTCGGCACAGATAGTCTTCGCGATAGACCTCGATTTTTCTTCGCACTTGTTGTGCTAATCCGGCTGCACCCGTAGGCGACTTCCGCACGGATAGTCTTCGCGATAGACTTAGATTTTTTCCGCACTTGTTGTGCTAATCCGGCTGCACCCGTAGGCGACTTCCGCACGGATAGTCTTCGCGATAGACTTAGATTTTTTCCGCACTTGTTGTGCTAATCCGGCTGCACCCGTAGGCGACTTCCGCACGGATAGTCTTCGCGATAGACTTAGATTTTTTCCGCACTTGTTGTGCTAATCCGGCTGCACCCGTAGGCGACTTCCGCACGGATAGTCTTCGCGATAGACTTAGATTTTTTCCGCACTTGTTGTGCTAATCCGGCTGCACCCGTAGGCGACTCCCGCACGGATAGTCTTCGCGATAGACTTAGATTTTTTCCGCACTTGTTGTGCTAATCCGGCTGCACCCGTAGGCGACTTCTGCGCGGATTTGTCGCACGCGAGGGTGGCTAGCGCTTAGCCTCGCGGTGACCTCGTGGTGGTCGAATGTCGAAGACCGTCAACACGGTCTTTTTCGACGCATGTCTTTTTGCGGGGGATTTTTTACGCATATATTACATGACTCCGCCTCGTTAAAAACCTCACCCCCCGGGAGGAAAAGAGTGCGGGCCGGTGCAAGATTGTTTTTGCAAATTACAAGGGCGAAGACAGCCCTGAAGAATCAAACAAAAAATTTGCGAAGGTTGTCAATGTTCCAGGAATGCTCCAGGTCCTCGCCGGCTTGTGTTGTGAGCCTGTATGCGCTGGGGGAGGCCTTCGTCTTGACGATGAAAGGGCCCTCCCACCTGGGCTCCAGTTTGCCCCTTGACTCCGTCCGAGCTGTCCGAATGAGCACGAGGTCCCCCTCGCTGAACTCCCTCGGGGTGCCTGAGTGGTCGCGCCATGCTTTGGTCTGGGCTTGATACTTGTTCAGAGCTTGTAGGGCGAAGACACGGTCTCCGTCGATGAGATCCTTTGAAGTCGGCTCGTCCACATCTGGGACGGCTGACGGGACCGTTCGCGGGGACCCGTGCCTTATTTCCTGCGGGGTCATGGCCTCCGATCCGTATAACAGACGGAAAGGAGTGAACCCGGTCGCCCTGCACTCAGTCGTGTTTAGTGCCCAGACTGCCTCAGGTAAGAAATCGCTCCATTTACCCTTTTTTTCATCGAGGAGCATTTTTTTGATGGCTGTGAAGATTTTTCCGTTGGCGCGCTCCACGACCCCGTTGGACTGCGGATGATAGACTGAGGCGAAGGCAAGCTTGGTGCCAATGGAGAAACAGAAATCCTTGAAGTCTTGGTTATCAAACTGTTTGCCGTTGTCGACCGTTAACTCGGACGGTACTCCGAAGCGGCAAACGATATTCTGCCAGAAGAATTTCTGGGCAGTCTTCGATGTTATTGTGGAGACAGCCCGTGCCTCGATCCATTTGGTGAAGTACTCGACCGCGACGAAGGCGAACTTGAGGTTCCCCTGAGCGGTGGGCAGGGGTCCAACAATGTCGAGACCCCAGCGCTGGAGAGGCCATGTGTGGGCGATCAGCTTTGTGTACTGCGAAGGGCCGCCTGGTCGAGGAGAGAACTTCTGGCAGGCTTCGCAGGACCGAGTGACCCGATTCGCGGCGCAAATCATTGCTGGCCAGTAGAAACCCTGGCGGATCACCTTAGCAGCTAGGGCCCTTGGGCCCGCGTGCGAGCCGCAAGTGCCACTGTGGACTTCACGTAGGATCTGCATGCCTTCGGCCTCGGTGACGCACTTAAGCATTGGTTGGCTGACTCCTTTTTTGTATAGCTGGCCTTCAATCAGAGCGAAGTCCCGGCTTCGATGTCTGAGGCGCTTAGCCTCACTGATGTCAGCCGGGTGATAATACCCCTGCAGGAACAGGGTAATGGGTGCTCGCCAGTCTTCGGTCATGATGAGGTTGACTGTACGGTGGCCCTCGATGTCGTTGGTTATATGGAGCCCTTCGGGGCTCCGGACTGCTGGCGTGCCGATGACGTGGAAGAACACGTCGGAGGGCAGAGTTTCGCCCCTGGCCGCAGCCTTGGCCAATGCGTCGGCCTCCTCATTCTTGGCCCGGTCCACATGCTGCACGGTGAACCCCTTGAACTGTCTCTCAAGACTTCGGATGGCCGCGAGGTACTGCATGAGCGCGGGGTCCTTGGCTGCATAGTCTTTGTCGACCTGGCCGGCGACTACCTTGGAGTCTGTTTTGATGATGCAAGTGGTGACTCCGAGGGCCCTCAGCTTGCGGAGGCCGAGGATGACTGCTTCGTATTCTGCTATATTATTTGTGCACCTGTCGGATTCCAGATTGAAGCTGAGTCGTGCTGCATATCTGTGCTTGACTCCGACTGGTGATGTTATGATTGCAGCGACGCCTGCCCCCGCATGGCACCATGCGCCATCGCAATGGATCGTCCAGACCTTCTCTGTGGTCGGGTCCGGCTGTGTTGCTGGCCCGGTCCAGTCGACGACGAAGTCTGCCAGGACTTGTGATTTGATGGCTGTCCTGGGCTCGAAACTGATGTGGTAGCCGGAGAGTTCGGCTGCCCACTTGGCGATCCTTACCGATGCCTCCGGGTTTCTAAACAATTCGCCGAGCCCCCTATCTGAGGTGACACGGACCTTGAATGCTTCAAAATAATGGCGCAGCTTGCGCGAGGACATAACGACTGCGTAGGCGATCTTCTCCAGCTCTGTCATGTTGCATTTGGACGGAGTCAGGACCTCGGAGACGTAATAAACAGGGCACTGTCTGACAGCGCCTTCGACTGTCTGCTCCTGCACTAGTGCCGCGCTGACCGCGTGCGGCGAAGCCGCGACATAGAGCAATAAGGGGAGCGAGGAGTCGGGGCTTGTGAGGGTGGCCAGTTCCGTTAAGTACTGCTTTAATGAGGCGAAGGCCGCTGCTTGCTCCGGCCCCCAAGCGAAGTCTTTTGCGCCGCGGAGAGTTTTGAGGAAAGGAAGACTTCGCTCGGCCGACCTGGAAATGAATCTGTTGAGAGCAGCCAATCTGCCTGTCAGACGCTGGACATCCCTGGTGGACTGCGGAGGCGACATGTCGATGATGGCCTGGATCTTGGTTGGGTTGGCCTCGATGCCGCGGTGTGACACCAGGTAGCCCAATATCCTGCCCTGGCGAACACCGAAAACGCACTTTTCCGGGTTTAAGCGGAGTCGTGCGTCTCGCATGTTTGCGAATGTCTCGGCCAGGTCGGCGAGGTGGTCCTCCTTATTTTTGCTGGCGACGACGATGTCGTCGACATATGTAAATATATTTCTGCCGACCTGGCCCTCGAGTACTGTTTTGGTGAGTCTGGAGAATGTGGACCCGGCGTTCTTGAGACCCTCCGGCATTCTGATGAAGCAATAGGTGCCGAAGGGTGTTATGAAACTGGTGCTGGCCTTGTCTTCCTCCTTCATGTATATCTGGTGATAGCCGGAGAAGCAGTCGAGGAGAGACATGACCTCGCAGCCGGCCGCGCTATCGACTATTTTGTCGATCCGCGGCAACGGGAAATTGTCTTTTGGGCAGGCCTTATTGAGACTGGTGAAGTCTATGCACATTCGCCATTTCCCGCTTTTTTTCTGCACCATTACAACATTGGAGAGCCATGTGGGATAAGCCACTGGCTCAATAAATTTAGCCTCTAGGAGGCGGTGCACCTCCGCCTTGGCGGCCTCTGTCTTTTCATCGGACATTTTGCGAAGCTTTTGCTTTCTTGGTCGCACCGAGGGGTCGATCCCCAGACCGTGCTCGATTATGGATCGGCTGACTCCGACCAGGTCGAGGGCGGACCAGGCGAAGACATCTTTATTTTTGGCCAGGCAGCAGAGAAGCTTCTCTTCTTCATGCGGGGTAAGGTCTTCGCTGATGGTGACTGTCTGCTTGGGCGTTGCCTGATCGAGGGGGACAGTCTTGGTCCCATCCTGACTCTGCAACTGAGCCTTGGCGTGCTGCTTGTCAGTGGGGCTGGCGGGCGCAGGGACCTCGCACTGTGTCGTGAGACAGTGCACGTTCCTCTGACCAGGCACGAAGTCCCGCTCTATGTTGCGCGCAGCTTGCTGGTTACCGCGGACCGTAATTACGCCCAGAGGGCCTGGTATCTTCATGCACAAATACAGTCCGTGGATGGCAGCTTCAAACTTATTGATGGAGCCCCGACCCATGATGGCGTTGTATGGATATACCATATCCACGATGTCAAAAGTCACTTGCTCGCTTCGGGCATTGGGTGCTACACCGAAGGAGAGGGGCAATTCTATTTTGCCGACGGGGAAGGTGCCCTTGCCGCCGAAGCCATACAACGGGTTGTCCGACGGCTTGAGCAGGCTGTGGCTGATGCCCATGCGATCGAAGGCATGGAGGAAGATGATGTCCGCCTGGCTGCCGTTGTCGACGAGGACCTTGTGCAGGTCCCAGCCTGCCACGCTGCAATTGATGACCATGGCATCGCAGTGGGGGGCACTGCGCAAGTCGACGTCCCGTGCGTCGAAGGTGAGCGGTATGTGGGACCACTTCGTCTGCACAACTGGGCCCGTGACAGCGACATGGTTTACGCTGCGGTAGTGGTCCCGCTTCTGCCGCTTGGTGTCGAAGTCGGTGCTGGACCCCCCAGTTATCATATGAATGACTCCGCGATACGGTTGATCGGCGAAGTCTTCCTGTTTTGGGGCGTGGGGGATGTTTTGTTGTTGCTGGTGTGGTGGTGGAGGCGGAGGATGTACGATTTGTACTTCCTGATGATGTTGGTAAGCGTGGTGCGGTGGATGCGGGGCGGGAGCGTGGATATATGGTGGAGGGGGTGGCTGGTAATTATGCGCGACAATTCTGGGGTTGTCGGCTGGCTGCGCCCTCGCCATTCTGTCTCTGGTGGCCTTTACTTCGGGGCAGTCTTTAGTTTGGTGGGCGCAGTCTTCGCCATGGAAAAGGCAGTAAAATCGGCGCGGCGGAGGGAGTGGCTGCGCACGCCCTCGGCCCCTGCCGCGAGTTCCACTTCCGCGGCCCTGGGGGGGATATTCTTGGCGACGAAGGGGGTCAGCGGCCGGCTGCTGGTTGGCGATGTTGTGCACTTGCTGCTGACCGCGGCCATCCCGACCGGAGTCTGGCTGCGGAGTCCTTGTCCACGTGCGGCTGGACTGCGGAGCATCTTTTGGCTTCCGCTGGGACTCAATCTTGCGCTGGTGGAGCTCCTCGGACCTGGCGTACTTTTCAAACAGCTGGTATAACTCTTGGAGGTTCTTGGGCGGGTCCCTGATGCAATGGCTGTAAAGGACGCCCGCGCGAAGACCACTGATAGCATAATGGATGGCAATCTGGTCATCGACTGAGGGTAGCTGTGATTTGAGGGTCAGGAATTTGCGGTAATATTCCCTCAGGGTCTCCTTCTCTAGCTGCTTGCAGAGCGAGAGCTCGGCCAGGGCGTCGGTGTCCGGGCGGTACCCCTGGAAGTTGAGGAGGAACTTGTCCCGGAGACTTCTCCAGGAATCGATGGACAACGGGGGCAACCTGGTGAACCAGGTGAGCGCGGGGCCCTCGAGGGCGATGATGAAGGACTTTGCCATTGTGGCGTCGTCCCCTCCGGACGATGCGACGGCGACCTGGTAACTCATTATGTATTGAGCCGGGTCGGTGCTGCCGTTGTACTTGGGGTAGGTCCCAGCCCGGAAGTTAGCTGGCCACGGCGTCACTTGCAGGTGAGGCGCCAGGGGGCTTCGCTCATCGAGATAGTTGACCCCTTGGAATGGCGCGGCGTGCTGGAAAGTGAAGTCGCGCTGGGGGAAACGCGGGTCCTCCGGTTGTGCGCGGTGTTGCAGGGGTGGCCCATGCTGCAGGCCGGGGTGGCCCTCGCGCGTGTCTTCGTTTTGTGCGCGCTGCTGGAGGGATGATTCGTGCCGCGGGCTGAGGTGGCCTTCGCGCTGCATCAGCGCGATCTCCCGCTCGAGTTCCTGGGCCTTGAGTTCTTCGTCGCGGATCATCTGCCGCACTTTGGCGAGTGCAGACACACGCTGGCGCTTGGCCTCCAGTATCTCCTTCTGCCTCTGGAGGTTGCGGTTCTTGAGGCGCAGGGCGCGCAGCTGTAGTTGTTCCTCTGCTGAGATGCCGAGGACCTCACCGTCCTCGGCGAGGTCCGCGCCCTCCGGTGGTGCGAAGCCTGAGGGAGGTGCGAAGCCTGGGGGAGGTGCGAAGCCTGAGGGTTGTCCCTCGGGGTCGCTGGTGCGGAGGGTGTCGTCTTCGGGGGCCTCTTGGTGGGTGGATTGGGTGAGGGCGAGGGCCTTGCCCTTTCTTGCGGCGAGCAGTGCTGCCTTCGCAGCCTCGTCAGCCTTCGGGTTAGCTCTCTTGGGTGCCATCGCGGGTGGTTGTCTCGTAGCACGAACGGTGGGCGCCAAATGTTGGGGCTGTCTCTCGACAGCAAGGAGAACCAACACAGGTGAATGGAGATGGCAACAGGGCACTCGCGCGTGATGGCAAAAGCTCTGTTAATCTGGCCTCTCACGGGCACAGTGCGGGGGTATTTATAGGTATCCGTGTGCACGGCGCCTTGCGTTAAGGACGCATGTGCCCTCAGGTACCTAGTTTATCCCCGGAATATTCCTATAAAGCGGGGTTACAAGTTGTAATTACATGTACGCCTTTACAAATTAGGCCCGTAACACAACCGCGGCCACGCAGGGCCTGTTACAATGGGCCCGACCTCATGTGGGCCTCGGGGCCGACCGAGGCCGTGCCGTAGGGAGGCGTTGCCGCAGGCCTTCGTCTGGTGCCGAATCGAGCGGAGGGTCGCCATGTTGTCCCTGGTGTCGATCAAGCGAAGGGTGTCCCTGCCTGCTTTGCCTGTCAGAGCGGGGGCTGAGCTGTGGAGACTTCGGGCGAAGGGTGGCGTTTCTGCCTTCGCTCCAACAGGGTGCTACACCGAAGGAGAGGGGCAACTCTATTTTGCCGACGGGAAAGGTGCCCTTGCCGCCGAAACCGTACAACGGGTTGTCCGAAGGCTTGAGCAGGCTGTGGCTTATGCCCATGCGGTCGAAAGCGTGGAGGAAGATGATGTCTGCCTGACTGCCGTTGTCAACTAGGACTTTGTGTAGGTCCCAGCCCGCCACGCTACAATTGATGACCATAGCGTCGATGTGGGGGGCGCTGCGCAGGTCGACGTCTTGTGCATCGAAGGTTAGCGGTATGTGGGACCACTTCGTCTGCACGACTGGGCCAGTGACGGCGACATGGTTGATGATGCGGTAGTGGTCCCGCTTCTGCCGCTTGGTGTCGAAGTCAGTGCTGGACCCCCCAGTTATCATATGAATGACTCCGCGATAAGGTTGATCGGCGAAGTCTTCCTGCTTTGGGGCATGGGGGATGTTTTGTTGTTGCTGGTGTGGTGGTGGAGGCGGAGGATGTACGATTTGTACTTCCTGATGATGTTGGTAAGCGTGGTGCGGTGGATGCGGGGCGGGAGCGTGGATATATGGTGGAGGGGGTGGCTGGTAATTATGCGCGACAATTCTGGGATTGTCGGCTGGCTGCGCCCTCGCCATTCTGTCTCTGGTGGCCTTCACTTCGGGGCAGTCTTTGGTTTGGTGGGCGCAGTCTTCGCCATGGAAAAGGCAGTAAAATCGGCGCGGTGGAGGGGGTGGCTGCGCACGCCCTCGGCCCCTGCCGCGAGTTCCACTTCCGCGGCCCTGGGGGGGATATTCCTGGCGACGAAGGGGGTCAGCGGCCGGCTGCTGGTTGGCAATGTTGTGCACTTGCTGCTGACCGCGGCCATCTCGACCGGAGTCTGGTTGCGGAGTCCTTGTCCACGTGCGGCTGGACTGTGGAGCATCTTTTGGCTTCCGCTGGGACTCAATCTTGCGCTGGTGGAGCTCCTCGGATCTGGCGTACTTTTCAAACAGCTGGTATAACTCTTGGAGGTTCTTCGGCGGATCTCTGATGCAGTGGCTGTAAAGGACGCCAGCGCGAAGACCACTGATAGCATAGTGGATGGCAATCTGGTCATCGACTGAGGGTAGCTGTGACTTGAGTGTCAGGAATTTGCGGTAATATTCCCTCAGGGTCTCCTTCTCTAGCTGCTTGCAGAGCGAGAGCTCGGCCAGGGCGTCGGTGTCCGGGCGGTACCCTTGGAAGTTTAGGAGGAACTTGTCCCGGAGACTTCTCCAGGAATCGATGGACAGCGGAGGCAACCTGGTGAACCAGGTGAGCGCGGGGCCTTCGAGGGCGATGATGAAGGACTTCGCCATTGTGGCGTCGTCCCCCCCCGGACGATGCGACGGTGACCTGGTAACTCATTATGTATTGAGCCGGGTCGGTGCTGCCGTTGTACTTGGGGTAGGTCCCAGCCCGGAAGTTAGCTGGCCACGGCATCACTTGCAGGTGAGGCGCCAGGGGACTTCGCTCATCGAGATAATTGACCCCTTGGAATGGCGCGGCGTGCGGGAAAGTGAAGTCGCGCTGGGGGAAACGCGGGTCCTCCGGTTGCGCGCGGTGTTGCGGGGGTGGCTCATGCTGCAGGCCGGCACGGCCTTCGCGCGTGTCTTCGTTTTGTGCGCGCTGCTGGAGGGATGACTCGTGCCGCGGGCCGAGGTGGCCTTCGCGCTGCATCAGCGCAATCTCCCGCTCGAGTTCCTGGGCCTTGTGCTCTTCGTCGCGTATCATCTGCCGCACTTTGGCGAGTGCGGACACACGCTGGCGCTTGGCCTCCAGTATCTCCTTCTGCCTCTGGAGGTTGCGGTTCTTGAGGCGCAGGGCGCGCAGTTGTAGCTGTTCTTCTGCTGAGACGCCGAGGACCTCACCGTCCTCGGCGAGGTCCGCGCCCTCCGGTGGTGCGAAGTCTGATGGAGGTGCGAAGCCTGAGGGAGGTGCGAAGCCTGAGGGTTGCCCCTCAGGGTCGCAGGTGCGGAGGGTGTCGTCTTCAGTGGCCTCTTGGTGGGTGGATTGGGTGAGGGCGAGGGCCTTGCCCTTTCTTGCGGCGAGCAGTGCTGCCTTCGCAGCCTCGTCAGACTTCGGGTTAGCTCTCTTGGGTGCCATCGCGGGTGGTTGTCTCGTAGCACGAACGGTGGGCGCCAAATGTTGGAACTTGCTCTCGCGAGTAAGGGGATCCAACACAAGTGAATGGTGATGGTAACAGGGCACTTACGCGTGGTGGTAAAAGCTCTGTTCCTCTAGCCTCTCACGGGCACTGTGCGGGGGTATTTATAGGTATCCGAGTGCACGACGCCTTGCGTTAAGGACGCATGTGCCCTCAGGCACCTAGTTTATCCCCAGAATATTCCCATAAAGCGGGGTTACAAGCTGTAATTACAAGTATGCCTTTACAAATTAGGCCCGTAACACAAACGCGGCTACGCAGGGCCCGTTACAATGGGCCAGATCTCATGTGGGCCTCCGAGCTGAACGAGGCCGCGCCGCGAGGCGTCGCCGCAGGCCTTCGTCTGGTGCCGAATCGAGCGAAGCGTCTCCGTTCTGTCTCTGGTGCCGACGAAGCGAAGGGTGTCCCTGCCTGCTTTGTCTGTCAGGGCAGGGGCTAAGCGGTGGAGACTTTGGGCGAAGGGTGGCGTTTCTGCCTTCGCTCCAACAACGTGGTTGGTCTGAGCCCAGGGTCGGGCGAGGCGGAGGCTCCTCCGAGGTCGAGGCTTAGTCCGAGCCCTGGGGTCAGGCGAGGCGGAGACCGTCGTCCGAGGTCGAGGCTGAGTCCGGGCCCTGGGGTCGGGTGAGGCGGAGACCGTCATCCGAGGTCGAGGCTGAGTCCGAGCCCTGGGGTCGGGCGAGGCGGAGTCCGTTGTCTGGCATCGAGGTTGAGCCCGAGCTCTGGGGTCGGGCGAGGCAGAGCTTCCTATGGCGCCCGAGGCTGGACTTAGCTGCTGTCAGCCTCACTCTGTCGAGTGGCACAACAGTCGGAGCAGCACAGGCGGCGCTGTTTTCCTGTCAGGTCGGTCAGTGGAGGGGCGAAGTGACTGCGGTCACTTTGGCCCTGTCGACTGAGGAGCGCGCGTTAGGATAAGGTGTCAGTCGATCTTTGCATTAAATGCTCCTGCGATACAATCGGTTGGCGTGGCGATCTAGCCAAGGTTGCTTCTCCGCGAAGCCTGCCCGAGCTGGGCCTCGGGCGAGTCGAAGGTGCGTCCATTGCTTGAGGGGACCCTCAGGCGAGACGTGAATCCTCCTGGGTCGGCTGCCTTTGCCCGAGGCTGGGCTCAGGCGAGGCGAGATCGTGTCCCTTGAGTGGACTGAGCTCTGACCCGAATCGCGCCCATCAGGCCTTTGCAGCTTTGTGCTGATGGGGGTTACCAGCTGAGATTAGGAGCCTTGGGGGTACCCCTAATTATGGTCCCCGACAGTAGCCCCCAAGCCTCGAAGGGAGTGTTGGTACTCGCTTGGAGGCTTTTGTCGCACTTTTTTGCAAGGGGACTGGCCTTTCTCGGTTGTGTTTCGTTCCGGTGGGTGCGCGCGAGCGCACCCGCCGGGTGTAGCCCCCGAGGCCTCGGAGGAGTGGTTTGACTCCTCCGAGGTCTTAGCGCTTTTCGTGACGCCTCGGCCGGTTTGGTTGTTCCCCCATGCGAACTGGTCGTAGCCCGGGTGCATAGTTAGGTTCCGAGTTCTCGGGCTGGTATGTTGACGCTATCAACGGTTTGGCCGGAGCCGGTTTTGCGAGAGCAGCCCCCGAGCCTCCGCACAGAGCGAGAGGACGGTCAAGGACTGACTCGGCTTTTTTCATACGCCCCTGCGTCGCCTTTCCACAAGGAGGAGGGGGGAAAGTGCCATGTTGCCCTCGGAGGGCGCCGAACATGGTGTCTCCAGTGAGTTGCTAACGGGTGATCCGAGTGGACGCCCGTGCCCCGTTCGATAAGGGTCGGCTAGTGGCCCAGAGGCGCGCTCCAAAAGTACCTGCAGGTGATTTGCCGGACCTGGTCCCGTTTGATAGGGTCAGAGGGCTCGATGCCTCCCTCTGATGGGATTCCGTTACAGAATCGCTCCTGCTAGTCTCGAAAATGTCCTAGGGTACCTCGGGAGCGTAGCCCAAGCCTCGGCCATGTATCGGACGCACCCAAAGTCATCCCTCGCTCTGCGTGCTCTGAGGCGGCTGTCGAACCCTTCGGGGGCCAGCCTACGAACCCCTGATCAGTAGTGGGCGCGGAGCCCGAGTGGTCTGAGGCCGCTGTCGAACCCCTCCGAGGGGCCAGCCTTCGAACCTCTGACCAGTAGTGGGCGTGGAGCCCGAGTGCTCTGAGGCGGTTGTCGAACCCTTCCGAGGGGCCAACCT
The DNA here is from genome assembly GCA_029449295.1 of Zea luxurians. Lineage (NCBI taxonomy): Eukaryota > Viridiplantae > Streptophyta > Magnoliopsida > Poales > Poaceae > Zea > Zea luxurians. The sequence goes on along the minus strand of JAOPSE010002482.1, from coordinate 32,498 downwards.
TCGAACCCCTGATCAGTAGTAGGCGCGGAGTCCGAGTGCTCTGAGGCGGCTGTCAAACCCTTCCGAGGGGCCAGCCTTTGAACCTCTGATCAGTAGGAGGGCTCGTGGCCTGCTTCCTTCGCGGAGAAGGATCCCTTTCGGAGTATCCCCTTTCTCGGTCCCTGTAGCAAGAGAGAGAAAGGGGAAGAGAAAAATGGATATGAATTTGAACGATGTGGCGCACCTTTTTTGACGCGGTTATTATGGCGGAGGTGAAGCGTCGTCCGCTTCTCCTGCCAAAGGTGTCGCCTGTTCTGCCGCAGAGTTGATGCGACGGGACGAGTGGTTGGCAGGGCGTCTGTTGTGCGTGCGCGAGCCGCTCGAGGAACGGGACACGTGCACATCGTCTTCACGCCGTGGGAGAGGGCTCTCTCGCTATCCCAAGAGGGGACGTGAGCTTGCAGACGACTTGACTGCTGCTTCCGCCCGCCTGCCGTCACCATTACTGCCGGTCCACTTTTGGCCATATCAACCGTCGCGCCTTCTCCTGCGGCTGGCTGACTCGTGACCGATGTGCTTGGTTGGCACTGTTGGGCCATGCGCAGGGTTGCCTCGAGTCGCGGCACCGGTTCCGCAGTCGAGAAGGCGCGGTACTGGCGCAAGTGGCGGTGCAGTTTCTCGCACGTAGTAACCGGCGCGCCGGTTACATGACGTGTGGGCCTAGGCCTCCATGCTGGACGTGTCGAAGTCGAAAGGGTGCGCCCCCTTGGTGCGGTTGCATGCCGCCTGCATGGCGGTCCGCTCTTTCACCCGCTGGTCTGGGTGAAAGTGGAGGAGTGCTTGTAACCGCTTGGCAGTTACGCGCTCCCCGCGCGGCGGTTTGGCTCCTTCTGTCCTGGGCCAGCTTGCATGATGCGTGGGACCCAGCCCCCGTGTCATAGGGGGAGGACCTTGGAGCGTGTTGGTGAAGACTCAGTCCGCGACGGCTGAGGACGCAAGTGGGGAGAGTCGCCTTTAAAAGGAGGGCGACCCCCTTGGATGGCAACCATGTCTTCGCACTCTCCTCATGCATCGCGCCCTTCCACCTTCCGGGCCCCCGGATGGGGAGCGCCCGCGTAGCCTTTGTCTTTTCGTCGTTGGAGGAACGCAACTTCGCGGAAGTTGGTACCTTTTCAGCCATCGTTCGGCTTCAAGGATTTTCATCAGGCAGCCCGACTGCATCCCCTCGCCGATGGTCACCCAAGACGGTGACCACCAGTTTGATGGTGGGGAGAAGCAAGCCGGGCTGCGACCTCTGCCCTGCCCTTAGCTTCAAGGATGTTCATCATCAGTGCTGGGGAGGGGAGTGCGCCGAGTTGGGGCCTGTCTCCGCGCGGGCAGCGGCCCGCTCCTTCCCTCAGTGATCGGGGGGAAGGGTGTTCGCCGTTCGTGGCGCTGGCAGCTGCCGCGTGTCTGGCTCTCCGGCCTGAGTGGCTTCGGCGCTGCTTCCGGTGCCACCTTCCACCGAGGCAGCCGGAAGAGGTTTCTTTGCCGACGAGATAGTCGGTGCCACCCACGGACTGACCTCCGGCTCTACGGCCTTGGTAGCTTGTCCTCGCCCCTCGAGTGGGGACGTGGGCGAGGGCCTTGTCGCAGTAGCGTCTGCCCTGAGGTCATCGCTCCTGCTGTTTGGCCGCCCGGAGCGGAGGTCGTTGTCGCTGCTGCCGGAGTGGGCGGCGGCGAGCCACCTGGGGTTTCGTCGTCCTGTAGGCCCTCCAATGTGGGGGGTTGTTCGTACCTGCGGGGGTGGAACCGGAGTTCCGTCTGTAATGGCACCTTGAGTGCCGGTGTCTGTTCATTGCGGCTGTCGGGGCCTGAACATGTATGTATTTTGGCGTGAAGCCGTGTTTCTTCCCCATTTCGAGCACTAGGACTCGCCTGTCGGCTAGCTAAAGCGCTTAACCAAGTGTGAGTTGCCTCGTGCGGGAGGTGACAAGTGAGGTATCCGTATCCCAGAGGCGTAGGAGTCCCTCTGCTCGGTCGGCCTTGCCGCCCGAGGCTTCTCTTGCTCAGTTAAAGAAACCCTCGGCCGCTCTACGATGAGCCGGAGCCGGAGGCAGCGGTGTCAGCATGGACAGAGGCGGAGTTGGCTCGAAAAGAGGCTTCTTCGGCCGGAGCCTGGCCGGGCCGTCCACTGGCGGGACCAGCGCCGGAGTCGGGCTGCCGAGGCCATGAGTCGGGCTGATGTCCTCGGGAGACAGCTGGCTGAGGCTACGGAGCGGCCGGTCGAGCCGTCTGCTCGGCCCGGGTTCCTGGAGGAGACCCCGGCGACGATGGCCCAGGCGCGGTGCTGACATCTTCCTTCGAGGTGGAGACCCTCCGACCGTGTTGCCGTCCGAGGCCAGGTCGGATCCCGCCGAAGGTGGAGTCGACGCCGAGGGTGCTGCTGCTCCCCTACTGATGTCTGATCCTGCAGGAACAGTTTATCTGTAGTGTGCGTATGTTTTTTTGCGGTCGCCGAGGCCCAAACATACCGTCGTCGTGTTGTAAAGCCGCATTTCTTTTCCCCTTGTTTCGAGTATCAGGACTTGTTCGTCGGTAACAGAATTGTTTGTCCGAGCGAGAGTTACTTTTCACGGAAGGTGATGAGTGAGGTATCCGTATCCTGGAGGCGTAGGAGTCCCTCGGCTCGGTCGGCCTTGCCGCTTACGTGTACTCTTACTCGTCCGTTGGATTCTGTTATCGATATAGTCGAGAAGGCACGAAAATCGTTTCGGTAGAAAAGTTTTCGAGCGTTAAGACTTGTTCGGTCAGCGGAATCGCTTATCCGAGCGTGAGTTACTTATCGCAGAAGGTGATGAGTGAGGTATCCGTATCCTGGAGGTGTAGGAGTCCCTCGGTTCGGTCGGCCTTGCTGCTTACGTGTACTCCATCGTTTTCAGGATCCCACTTTCGAAGTAGTCGAAAAGCACGAAAGATGTTCTGGCAGAAAGACTTTTTCCGAGGAAAATTTTGACGCGGAGGGGGTGCCCCTTTCTAGCCCCCGAGGGAGGGTTGGGCTTTGCTGAGGCAAGGCTGACCCTTCCTTGATGGTTAGACTTTATTTGTGTATGTAAACGAGGTATATGAACGACTTGAAAACATCTTAAGGGTAGAAGCGATGTAGCTGTCGGATGTTCCAAGCGTTGCTATAGACCTCGCCTTGACTGTTGGCCAGCTTGTATATTCCGGGCTTCAAAATCTTGGCGATGATGAACGACCCTTCCCAGGGAGGCGTGAGCTTGTGGCGCCCTCGGGCGTATTGTCGTAGCCGAAGCACCAAGTCGCCCACCTCGAGGTCTCGGGACCGAACCCCTCGGGCGTGGTAGCGTCGCAGGGACTGCTGATACCGCGCCGAGTGTAGTAAGGCCATGTCCCGAGCCTCTTCCAGCTGGTCCAGTGAGTCTTCTCGGTTGGTCCGATTGCTTCGGTCGTCGTACGCCCTCGTCCTCGGGGAACCGTATTCTAAGTCTGTGGGCAGGATAGCCTCGGCTCCATAGACTAGAAAAAACAGCGTGAAGCCCGTGGCTCGGCTTAGCGTCGTCCTCAGGCTCCAGACCACCGAGGGGAGTTCCTTCATCCATCGCCTGCCAAACTTGTTGAGGTCGTTGTAGATCCGTTGCTTGAGTCCTTGCAGAATCATGTCGTTGGCACGTTCTACCTGCCCATTCGTCATGGGGTGAGCTACGGCGGCCCAGTCCACTCGGATGTGGTGATCCTCGCAGAAGTCCAGGAAATTTCTACCGGTGAACTGGGTGTCGTTGTCGGTGATGATGGAGTTCGGGACCCCGAAGCGATGGATGATGTTGGTGAAGAACGCCACCGCTTGTTCGGACCTGATGTTGTTTAGGGGTCGGACCTCGATCCACTTGGAGAATTTATCGATGGCGACCAGCAGGTGCGTGTAGCCCCCGGGTGCCTTCTGCAAGGGACCGACAAGGTCCAGACGCCACACGGCAAACGACCAGGTGATGGGTATTGTTTGCAGGGCCTGAGCGGGCAGGTGCGTCTGCCTTGCGTAGAATTGACACCCTTGGCATGTGCGTACAATCCTAGTGGTGTCGGCCACCGCGGTTAGCCAGTAGAAACCCTGTCGGAAGGTGTTTCCAACAAGGGCTCGAGGCGCTGCGTGATGACCGCAAGCCCCCGAGTCTATTTCTTGTAATAACTCCTGACCTTCGGCGATGGATATGCATCGCTGGAGGATGCCTGAGGGGCTACGGTGGTAGAGCTCCTTTCCGTCACCCAGCAAGACGAACGACTTGGCGTGCCGCGCCAGTCGCCGAGCTTCAGCTCTATCGAGGGGTAGCTCTCCTTGGTGGAGATATTGCAGGTACGGGGTCTGCCAGTTTCGATTAGGTGTGACCCCATTTCGCTCTTCCTCGACATGCAGTGCCTCACCCTCGGAGGCCGAGGGTGCCTTAGGCTGAGCCAAGGGCGCCTCGGGTAGGGCCGAGACCTTCTCGGGCTCGGGCGTGTCGTCGGTCTTGACTGAGGGTTGATGTAGGTCTCGGGAGAAGACGTTCGGAGGGACCGTTGTCCGCCCCGAGGCTATCTTAGCCAGCTCGTCCGCAGTCTCGTTGTATCGTCGAGCGATGTGGTTGAGCTCGAGCCCGTAGAACTTGTCCTCCAGGCGCCGAACCTCATCGCAGTAGGCTTCCATCTTCGGGTCGCGGTAGTGGGAGTTCTTCATGACTTGGTCAATGACAAGCTGCGAGTCGCCACGAGCGTCGAGGCGTCGGACCCCTAGCTCGATGGCGATGCGCAACCCGTTAACTAGAGCCTCGTACTCGGCCACGTTGTTGGACGCCAGGAAATGGAGGCACAACACGTAGCGGAGGTGCTTCCCGAGGGGTGAGATGAAGAGCAGGCCCGCGCCCGCTCCTGTTTTCATCAACGACCCGTCGAAAAACATGGTCCAGAGTTCCAGTTGGATCGGAGTTGCTGGAAGCTGGGTGTCGACCCATTCACCCACAAAGTCCGCCAAGACTTGGGGCTTGATGGCCTTCCAAGGGGCGAACGAGATTGTCTCGCCCATGATCTCCACCGCCCACTTTGCAATCCTACCCGAGGCCTCTCGGCACTGGATGATCTCTCCCAGGGGGAAGGATGACACCACAGTCACCGGATGAGACTCGAAGTAGTGTCGCAACTTTCGCCGAGTCAGAATTACCGCGTACAGTAGCTTCTGAATTTGCGGGTAGCGGATTTTGGTCTCGGACAGTACCTCACTGATGAAGTAGACCGGCCTCTGGACGGGCAATGCATGCCCCTCTTCTTGTCTCTTGACCATGATCGCGGCGCTGACCACCTGAGTGGTAGCGGCGACGTAGATCAAGAGGGCTTCTCCGGCAGCGGAGGGCACCAAGATGGGCGCGCTTGTAAGGAGCGCCTTTAGGTTCCCGAGGGCTTCCTCGGCCTCGGGGGTCTAAGTGAAGCGCTCGGTCTTCCTTAAGAGGCGGTACAGAGGTAGGCCTATTTCGCCGAGGCGCGAGATGAAACGGCTTAGAGCCGCAAGGCATCCCAGAACCCTCTGCACTCCTTTCAAGTCCTTGATGGGCCCCATGTTGGTGATGGCCGCGATTTTCTCCAGGTTGGCCTCGATGCCCCGCTCGGAGACCATGAACCCTAGGAGCATGCCTCGGGGGACTCCGAAGACACACTTCTCGGGATTGAGTTTTACGCGTTTCGCCTCGAGGCACTTGAATGTCATTTCAAGGTCGGAGAGGAGGTCGGAGGCCTTTCTCGTCTTGAATATGATGTCATCGACGTAAGCCTCGACCGTTCGACCAATGTGCTCCCCGAACACGTGGTTCATGCACCTTTGGTATGTCGCACCCGCATTCCTCAAACCGAATGGCATAGTAACGTAGCAGTACATGCCAAAGGGTGTGATGAAAGAAGTCGCGAGCTGGTCGGACTCTTTCATCCTGATTTGGTGATACCCTGAGTAGGCATCGAGGAAAGACAGGGTTTCGCACCCAGCAGTATCATTGAATTGATAGAAGAATAGTCATACACAACAATTGCAGTCCCTCTTAAATAGCCTCCTAGTACCTCCATTATAATTTTCTCCATTATAATTTTTTCTATATGAGGACAATACTACTTCCATTTTATTTTTTTACATACCAGTCATGTACGCCAAACCTCGTAGTAACAAACTTTTCCACATGACAACAATCTTGTTATACACATGTGCTACATGCTTACATCACTGAAAGTATTTTCTTACAACAATCTTGTTATAAATGGAGCATATTGATTTAGGACCCAACTCGCAGCTGGAAGATACTTTAAGTTTAGAGTAAACGCAAGAGTTATTTAAAAAAACACTTGCCAAGTTACTGATTGTACCAATTGAGAAAAAATGAGTAGGGAGCATATTCAGTTTCTTGATTGATATTGCTGTTATCTATCACAGTCATAAGAACCCAAGCTACGCAAGCAACTGAGACAACAAAACCAGGTTTTCTTTGTCAAGGATATTGCTTTCTTAGTTGGTTATTCATATTAACTGGGCATATGAGAACATCGAGAAATACAGGACAATGGTTTGGCACAACTTCCACACGCTAGCCACTGCAATGTTGTCCATTTACTTTATATATTATCGTAAATGCTTTAATCTCTTCTATGCCATCCTTCCCTATTATCACCATTAGTTCACATTTATTTTGACTCTAACGGACACGATGTGTAATTTTTTTGCAGGTACAACAGCCATAAAACTGAATATTATTTGGCTAGAACCTGAAATGGCGGAAACTCTCAAGAATCATGGTGCAACCGTGCATAGATCACTTGTCTAAACTAGTTACATCGTTGTGATTAAGAATAAGGATTACCTGATGGTTGTCTCCTATTTTCTGTTGTAGTGCAAACCGTCTAAAGCTGACTGTTGGATGGGGTTGGCGAAGGTGTGCTTGAATAAGGATCACCTGAAGGCGTGGAGTCCCTGGCTGCTGGTTGTTGTGTGTCCTGGCGGGCGGCAGTTTGAGTCCCCTGCAGGCAGTGGTGGCTTGAATATGTATTAGTATAGGCATGCAGACAACAATTGGAAATTGTATGATTCATGTGATCATTTTCCTTGTATTCTTTTCTATTGTTGGTTATATATCAGATTTTAGAAGATTCTTGTGATCCTTTTCCTTGTATTCTTTTCTATTGTTGGTTATATATCAGATTTTAGAAGATTCTTGTGATCCTTTTCCTTGTATTCTTTTCTATTGTTGGTTATATATCAGATTTTAGAAGATTCATGTGATCTTTTTCCTTGTATTTTATTCACCTGCGTGTTTTATTGATGTGTGTCTCAGAGAACAGAAACTTCTAGATTGTTCTTTGTATTTTTCTTGTAACGTATCAATAAATTGAATATATTTCCCATCGCGATCCAGACACAGAACGCAAAGTTGGATCATGGCTTAGACATGTTGCGCGCGGCAGGTCCGTATATACTACGATTTCCTTGGCCTTACGCAGACATGAGAGTATATGACATAGGGTGGCCTCACCCTCCCTGCACGCCCGGTCGGTTTGGATGAAAAAAAGAATTCTACGCACATGCCGCGTCTCGCTTTACACTGCTACTAATGCTACCACTTTACTGATGTTGTAATATCCAGTGAGCCACTAGGGATATTTTGCAACAACTGTTCTAGTGATAGCAATAACATCTTCCTCTTGCAACGAAAGTCATGATTATTGCAACGCACAAATAAAGTGGCAAAAATGTGCATATATTGCAACCACTTTTAAAGGCTGTGGCAATAACTAACACGTAATGCTACAACTTTACTGATGTTGTAATATCTGGTGAGCCACTAGGGACATTTTGCAACAACTATTCTAGTGGTAGCAATAACATCTTCATGATTATTGCAACGCACAACTAAAGTGGCAAAAAAGGTGCATAAATTGCAACCACTTTTAAAGCTGTGGCAATAAGTAACACCTAATGCTACAACTTTATTGTTGTTGCAATATCCGTGTGACACTAGAGTAATTTTGCAACAACTGTTCTAGTGGTCGCAATAACACCTTTCTCTTGCAACGAAAGTCATGGTTATCGCAATGTACAAAAAAAGTGGTGAAACGGTCCATATATTGCAACCACTTTTAAAGGTCATGGCAATAAATAATATCTAATGCAACAAAAATATTATTGTTGCAATATCTGTCGTGGCATTAGGGTGATTTTGCTACAACTGTTCTAGTGGTCGCAATAACACCTTTCTCTTGCAACGAAAGTCATGGTTATCGCAATGCACAAAAAAAGTGGCAAAACGGTCCATATATTGCAACCACTTTTAAAGGTCGTGGCAATAAATAACATCTAATGCAACAAAAATATTGTTGTTGCAATATCTGTCGTGGCATTAGGGTGATTTTTTAGTAGTGCACCCAGCAGTGGAATCCATGATTTGATCGATGCGAGGCAGAGGGTAGGGAACCTTCGGACATGCTTTGTTTAGACCGGTGTAGTCTACACACATCCGCCATTTCCCTCCTTTCTTTCTCACAAGCACAGGGTTGGCAAGCCATTTGGGATGGAATACCTCTTTGATGAACCCTGCAGCCATCAGCTTGTGGATCTCCTCGCCTATGGCTCTGCGCTTTTCTTCGTCGAATCGGCGCAGAGGCTGCTTCACGGGTCGGGCTCCAGCTCGGATGTCCAGCGAGTGCTCAGCGACATCCCTCGGTATGCCAGGCATGTCTGAGGGACTCCACGCAAAAACTTCGGCGTTCGCGCGGAGAAAGTCGACGAGCACTACTTCCTATTTGGGGTCGAGCTCGGAGCCGATCCGGACGTGCTTGGAGGCGTCGTTGCTGGGGTCGAGAGGGACGGACTTAACCGTCTCAACTGGCTCAAAGTTGCCGGCGTGGCGCTTCGCATCTGGCGCCTCCTTGGAGAGGCTCTCCAGGTCGGCGATGAGGGCCTCGGATTCGGCGAGGGCCTCGGCGTACTCCACGCACTCCACGTCGCATTCGTACGCGTGTCGGTACGTGGAGCCGACGGTGATGACCCCGTTGGGGCCCGGCATCTTGAGCTTGAGGTAGGTGTAGTTGGGGACGGCCATGAACTTGGCGTAGCATGGCCTCCCCAGCACTGCGTGGTAGGTTCCTCGGAACCCAACCACCTCGAACGTGAGGGTTTCCTTTCGAAAGTTGGAGGGAGTCCCGAAGCAGACGGGGAGATCGAGTCGCCCAAGGGGTTGGACGCGTTTCTCGGGGATGATCCCGTGAAAGGGCGTCGTGCCGGCCCGGATCGAGGACAGATCGATCTGCAGGAGCTCGAGGGTCTCGGCGTAGATGATGTTGAGGCTGCTGCCTCCGTCCATGAGGACCTTGGTAAGCCTGATGTTGCCGATGACGGGATCGACAACGAGCGAGTACTTTCCCGGACTCGGCACACGGTCGGAGTGGTCGCCCTGGTCGAAGGTGATGGGCTTGTCGGACCAGTCTAGGTAGACTGGCGCCGCCACCTTCACCGAGCAGACCTCCCGGCGCTCTTGCTTGTGGTGCCGAGCCGAGGCGTTCGCCACTTGCCCACCGTAGATCATGAAGCAGCCGTGGACCTCGGGGAATTCCTCTGCCTTGTGATCCTCCTTCTTGTCGTTGTTGTGGGCTCTGCCACCTTCCACCGGTGGCCCGGCCTTGTGGAAGTAGCGCCGAAGCATGACGCACTCCTCAAGGGTGTGCTTGACGGGACCCTGATGATAGGGGCACGACTCCTTGAGCATCTTGTCGAACAGGTTGGCGCCTCCGTGAGGCTTCCGAGGGTTCCTGTGCTCGGCGGCGGCGACAAGGTCTGCGTCGGCGGCGTCGCGTTTCGCTTGCGACTTCTTCTTGCCCTTCTTCCTCGCACCGCGCTGAGCGGACGCCTCGAGGACGTCTTCCGGCTGGTGCCCCTAAGGCTGCTTGTCCTTTCGGAAGATGGCCTCGACCGCCCCCTTACCAGAGGCGAACTTGGTGGCGATGTCCATCAGCTCGCTCGCCTTGTTGGGAGTCTTGCGACACAGCTTGCTCACCAGGTCGCGGCAAGTGGTGTCAGCGAGGAACGCGCCGATGACATCCGAGTCGGTGATGTTGGGCAGCTCGGTGCGCTGCTTCGAAAATTGCCGGATGTAGTCCCTCAGGGACTCTCCCGGCTGCTGGCGGCATCTTCGGAGATCCCAGGAGTTCCTAGGGCGCACGTATGTGCCCTTGAAGTTGCCGGCAAAGGCTTTGACCAGGTCGTCCCAATTGGAGATCTACGCAGGAGGCAGATGCTCCAGCCAGGCTCGGGTGGCGTCGGAGAGGAACAGGGGAAGGTTGTGGATGATGAGGTTGTCATCGTCCGTTCCACCCAGCTGGCAGGCCAGCCGGTAGTCCGTGAGCCACAGTTCCGGCTTTGACTCCCCCGAGTACTTGGTGATGGTAGTCGGGGTTCGGAACCGGGTCGGGAACGGCGCCCGTCGTATGGCCCGGCTGAAAGCTCGTGGACCGGGTGGTTCGGGCGAGGGGCTTCGATCCTCCCCACTGTCGTAGCGTCCCCCACGCCTGGGGTGGTAGCCTCGGCGCACCTTCTCGTCGAGGTGGGCTCGACGGTCGTGGCGATGGTGCTCGTTGCCGAGGCGACCCGGGGCCGCAGGCGCTGTGTTTCCGCGTGCGCCCGGTGTGGACCGAGGCTTCCCGCATGAATCGGGAAGTCGCGGCGCGATGCTCCGGGGGGTACCCCTGCCTTCGAGAGGCAGAGCTTTCGGCCCGTCGGACCGCGGCATCTTCCAGGAGATTCTTGAGCTCTCCCTGGATACGCCGCTGAAAGGGAAATGTGCCCTTGGGCCATTTCTAAGTATTTTGGTGATTGAGTGCCAACACAAGTGCTTAAATGTGAATTTATGTCCATGGATGAATAAAGTGCAAATCATGAAGTAAAGGTATGTTTATAAGCCTTAGTACATTGGTTTTGTGTACTAATATACTTGTCTAAGTGTTAGAAACAGAAAGAAGAAGAAAAGAAGAAAGGTGCAAAAGACTTGGCTGTGTACAGCCAAGACTCAGCTCGGTCTGGCACACCGGACTGTCCGGTGGTGCACCGGACAGTGTCCGGTGCGCCAGGCTGACTCGGCGTGAAGAGACCGCTCTCGGGAATTCGCCGACGGCGTACGGCTAAAATTCACCGGACTGTCCGGTGTGCACCGGACTGTCCGGTGAGCCAACGGTCGGCCGAGCCAACGGTCTGCCGCGCAATCTGCGCGGGACACGTGGCCGAGCCAACGGCTAGAAGGGGGCACCGGACTGTCCGGTGTGCACCGGACAGTGTCCGGTGCGCCAACGGCTCTCAGGCGCCAACGGTCGGCTTCGCCAATTAAGGAAGGGAATCGGGCACCAGACAGTGTCCGGTGGTGCACCGGACTGTCCGGTGCGCCCGATGACAGAAGGCAAGGATGGCCTTCCAGATTTGTTCTCAACGGCTCCTAGCTGCCTTGGGGCTATAAAAGGGACCCCTAGGCGCATGGAGGAGAACACCAAGCATTCCTACAACATTCCTAAGCACCAAGACATCAATTCCGCGCATTTGGTTCATTGTGATAGCATCTAGAGCTCTTGTTGAGTTGTGAACTCATTGAGTTGTGTTGCGAGCTCTTGTTGCGACTTGTGTGCGTGAGGTTGTTCTGATTTTGAGTCTTGTGTGCGTTGCTTGTTCCTCCCTTACTCCGTATTTCTTTGTGAATCTCAAGTGTAAGGGCGAGAGGCTCCAAGTTGTGGAGATTCCTCGCAAACGGGATATTGAAAGGCAAAGCAAAACACCGTGGTATTCAAGTTGGTCTTTGGACCGCTTGAGAGGGGTTGATTGCAACCCTCGTCCGTTGGGACGCCACAACGTGGAGTAGGCAAGAGTTGGTCTTGGCCGAACCACGGGATAAACCACCGTGTCATCTCTGTGTTTGATCTCTTGTGGTATTGTGTTTTGCTGAGACTCCTCTCTAGCCACTTGGCGATTGTTGTGCTAACACTTAACAAGCTTTTGTGGCTATAAGTTTAAGTTTCACAGGATCACCTATTCACCCCCCCCCCCTCTAGGTGCTCTCAATTGGTATCGGAGCCGTTCTCTTCAAGAAAGGGACTAATCGCCCGAAGAGATGGATCCTAAGGGAAAGGGGATGGTGGTCAACAACAACGAGAAGGAGTCTATCTTCAACGAGCCGAAGGAAGACAAACCTATCGACTCGGGCTCCGGCCACAAGCGAAGAGATGGGAAGAAGAAGAAGACAAAGCGCATCAAGGAGATCATCTACTACGACGATAGTGATGAATCTACTTCTTCCCAAAAGGACGACGACCACAACGACTACGAGAAAAGGAAACCGGTCAATTCAAACTTTTCTTTTGACTACTCTCGTATTCCGCAAAGTTCAAATTCACATTTGCTTCCCATTCCACTTGGCAAGCCCCCTCACTTTGATGGAGAGGACTACGGATTTTGGAGCCACAAAATGCGTACTCACTTGTTCTCTCTCCATCCTAGTATATGGGAGATTGTAGAGAGTGGAATGCACTTTGATAGTTCGGATAGTCCCATGTTCATTAATGAGCAAATTCATAAGAATGCACAAGCTACTACTGTTCTTCTAGCTTCATTGTGCAGGGATGAATATAACAAAGTGAGTGGCTTGGACAACGCCAAGCAGATCTGGGACACTCTCAAGATTTCACATGAGGGGAACGACGTCACATTGCTCACCAAGACGGAGCTGGTGGAGGGCGAGCTTGGACGGTTCGCAATGATAAGGGGCGAGGAGCCAACTCAAACATACAACCGGCTCAAGACCCTTATCAACAAAATAAGGAGCTACGGAAGCACACGATGGACGGACCACGACGTCGTCCGCCTAATGCTAAGGTCCTTTACCGTTCTTGATCCTCATTTGGTGAATAATATTCGTGAGAATCCCAGGTACACCAAAATGTCGCCCGAAGAAGTCCTCGGAAAATTCGTTAGCGGGCGAATGATGATCAAGGAGGCAAGGTACGTGGACGATGCCTTGAATGGACCGATCAACGAGCCACAACCCCTTGCTCTCAAGGCAACAAGAAGCAAGGAGGCGCTACCTAGCAAGGTGGCACAGATTGAGGCGGCCGGACTTAATGATGAGGAAATGGCCCTCATCATTAAGCGCTTCAAGACGGCGCTTAAAGGACGCAAGGGACAGCCAAGCAAGACCAAAGCCAAAGGGAAGCGCTCATGCTTCAAATGCGGTAAGCTTGGTCATTTTATTGCTAATTGTCCCGACAATGATAGTGATCAGGAACAAGGGAACAAGAGGGAAAAGAAGAAAAATTATAAGAAGGCCAAGGGCGAGGCACATCTAGGAAAGGAGTGGGACTCGGATTGCTCCTCCTCCGACTCCGACAATGAAGGACTCGCCGCCACCGCCTTCAACAAGTCATCCCTCTTCCCCAACGAACATCACACTTGCCTCATGGCAAGGGAAAAGAAGGTAATCACTCGTAATGCTAATACTTATGATTCTTCTAGTGATAATGAGTCTAGTGAGGATGAAATAGATTACTCTAGTTTATTCAAGGGATTGGATAGAACTAAGATAGCTAAGATTAATGAATTGATTGATGCCTTAAATGAAAAGGATAGAATCTTAGAGAAACAAGAAGACCTTTTATATGAAGAGCATGATAAATTTGTAAATGCACAAAATTCACTTGCTCTAGAAGTTAAAAGAAATGGAATGCTTTCTTGTGAACTTTCTACTTGTAATGAAACCATTTCTTCTTTAAAAGGTGAAATTAATGAGTTAAATGCTAAACTAGAAGTAGCAAGTAAATCTAACTCTTGTGTTGATAATGTTGCAATTTGCACTAGGTGTAAGGATTTTGATGTTAATGCTTGTAGTGAACACCTAGTTTCAATTTCAAAACTTAATGATGAATTGGCTAGTCTTAATGCTCAACTTAAGACTAGCAAGAGTGATTTTGAGAAACTAAAATTTGCTAGGGATGCCTACACGGTGGGTAGACACCCCTCAATTAAGGATGGGCTTGGCTTCAAGAGGGAAGCCAAGAACTTAACAAGCCATAAGGCTCCCATCTCCGCCAAGGAGAAAGGAAAGGCCCCTATGGCTAGTAGGGATAAAAAGAACCATGCTTTTATGTATCATGATAGGAGATATGCTAGAAATGCTTATAATGCTTTTGATTCACATGTTTATGATTCTCATGCCATGTTTGCTTCTAGCTCTTCATATAAGCATGATAGAGATATGTCTAGGAGAAATGCCGTGCATATGCCTAGGAGAAATGCTGCTAATGTTCCTAGGAAAGTAAAAGAACCTTCTGCCATTTATTATGCTTGCAATGCTCCCTTTGCTATTTGTAGAAAGGGTAAGAAGATAATTGCTAGGAAGTTAGGGGCAAGATGCAAGGGAGACAAAACTTGCATTTGGGTCCCTAAGGATATATGTGCTAACCTTGTAGGACCCAACATGAGTTGGGTACCTAAGACCCAAGCCTAAATTTGCCTTGCAGGTTTATGCATCCGGGGGCTCAAGCTGGATTATCGACAGCGGATGCACAAACCACATGACGGGGGAAAAGAGGATGTTCTCTTCCTACGTCAAGAACAAGGATTCCCAAGATTCGATAATATTTGGTGATGGGAATCAAGGCAAGGTAAAAGGGCTAGGTAAAATTGCAATATCAAATGAGCACTCTATCTCTAATGTGTTTTTAGTAGAGTCTCTTGGATATAACCTACTATCTGTTAGTCAATTGTGTAATATGGGATACAACTGTTTATTTACAAATGTAGATGTGTCTGTCTTTAGAAGAAGTGATGGTTCACTAGCTTTTAAGGGTGTACTAGACGGCAAACTTTACTTAGTTGATTTTGCAAAGAAGAGGCTGGTCTAGATGCATGCTTAATGGCTAAGACTTGCATGGGCTGGTTGTGGCATCGCCGCTTAGCACATGTGGGGATGAAGAACCTCCACAAGCTTTTAAAGGGAGAACACGTGATAGGTCTAACCAATGTACATTTCGAAAAAGATAGACCTTGTGCAGCTTGTCAAGCAGGGAAACAGGTGGGAGGCTCTCATCACACCAAGAATGTGATGACAACATCAAGACCCCTGGAGCTGCTACATATGGACCTCTTCGGACCCGTCACCTATCTGAGCATAGGAGGAAGTAAGTATGGTCTAGTTATTGTTGATGACTTTTCCCGCTTCACTTGGGTGTTCTTTTTGCAGGATAAGTCTGAAACCCAAGGGACCCTAAAGCGCTTCCTCAGGAGAGCTCAAAATGAGTTTGAGCTCAAGGTGAAGAAGATAAGGAGCGACAACGGGTCCGAGTTCAAGAACCTTCAAGTGGACGAGTTCCTTGAGGAGGAAGGGATCAAGCATGAGTTCTCCGCTCCCTACACACCACAGCAAAATGGTGTGGTAGAGAGGAAGAACAGGACGCTAATCGACATGGCGAGGACGATGCTTGGAGAATTCAAGACCCCCGAGTGTTTTTGGTCGGAAGCCGTGAACACGGCTTGCCACGCCATCAACCGGGTCTACCTACATCGCCTCCTCAAGAAGACGTCGTATGAGCTGCTAACCGGTAACAAACCCAATGTATCGTACTTTCGTGTATTTGGGAGCAAATGCTACATTCTAGTGAAGAAAGGTAGAAATTCTAAGTTTGCTCCCAAAGCTGTAGAAGGGTTTTTGTTAGGTTATGATTCAAATACAAAGGCGTATAGGGTCTTCAACAAATCATCGGGTTTGGTTGAAGTCTCTAGCGACGTTGTATTGATGAGACTAATGGCTCTCCAAGAGAGCAAGTTGTTGATCTTGATGATGTAGATGAAGAAGATGTTCCGATGGCCGCTATACGAACCATGGCGATTGGTGAAGTACGACCACAGGAACATAAGGAGCAAGATCAACCTTCAACCTTGGTGCATCCCCCAACTCAAGACGATGAACAGGTTCATCAATAGGAGGCGTGTGATCAAGGGGGAGCACTAAATGATCATGTGATGGAGGAAGAAGCGCAACCGGCACCTCCAACCCAAGTTCGAGCGATGATTCAAAGGGATCATCCCGTCGACCAAATTCTGGGAGATATCAGCAAGGGAGTAACTACTCGATCTCGATTAGTTAATTTTTGTGAGCATTTACTCCTTTGTCTCTTCTATTGAGCCTTTCAGGGTAGAAGAGGCCTTGCTAGATCCGGACTGGGTGTTGGCCATGCAAGAGGAGCTCACACAACTTCAAAAGGAATGAAGTTTGGACGCTGGTGCCTCGTCCTAAGCAAAATATTGTGGGAACCAAGTGGGTGTTCCGCAATAAACAAGACGAGCACGGGGTGGTGACAAGGAACAAGGCTCGACTTGTGGCAAAAGGTTATGCCCAAGTCGCAGGTTTGGACTTTGAGGAGACGTTTGCTCCTGTGGCCAGGCTAGAATCAATTCGTATCCTGCTAGCATATGCCGCTCACCATTCTTTCAGGTTGTACCAAATGGATGTGAAGAGCGCTTTCCTCAATGGGCCGATCAAGGAGGAGGTGTACGTGGAGCAACCCCCTGGATTCGAGGATGAACGGTACCCCGACCATGTGTGTAAGCTCTCTAAGGCGCTCTATGGACTTAAGCAAGCCCCAAGAGCATGGTATGAATGCCTTAGAGATTTCTTAATTACTAATGCTTTCAAGGTTGGGAAAGCCGATCCAACTCTTTTCACTAAGACATGTGATGGTGATTTGTTTGTGTGCCAAATTTATGTCGATGACATAATATTTGGTTCTACTAATCAAAAGTCTTGTGAAGAGTTTAGCAGGGTGATGACGCAGAAATTCGAGATGTCGATGATGGGCGAGTTGAACTACTTCCTTGGGTTCCAAGTGAAGCAACTCAAGGACGGCACCTTCATCTCCCAAACGAAGTACACGCAAGATTTGTTAAAGAGGTTTGGGATGAAGGACGCCAAGCCCGCAAAGACGCCGATGGGAACTGACGGACACACCGACCTCAACAAAGGAGGTAAGTCCGTCGATCAAAAAGCATACCGGTCCATGATAGGTTCTTTGCTTTATTTATGTGCTAGTAGACCGGATATTATGCTTAGCGTATGCATGTGTGCGAGATTTCAATCCGATCCTAAGGAATGTCACTTAGTGGCGGTGTGAAGCGAATCTTTAGATATTTGGTCGCTACGCCTTGCTTCGGGATCTGGTATCCAAAGGGGTCTACCTTTGACTTAATTGGATATTCAGATTCCGACTATGCTGGATGTAAGGTCGATAGGAAGAGTACATCGGGGACGTGCCAATTCTTAGGAAGGTCCCTAGTGTCATGGAACTCTAAGAAACAAACATCCGTTGCCCTATCCACCGCTGAGGCCGAGTACGTTGCCGCAGGACAGTGTTGCGCGCAACTACTTTGGATGAGGCAAACCCTCAGGGACTTTGGCTACAATCTGAGCAAAGTCCCACTCCTATGTGATAATGAGAGTGCTATCCGCATGGCGGAAAATCCTGTTGAACACAGCCGCACAAAGCACATTGACATCCGGCATCACTTTTTGAGAGACCACCAGCAAAAGGGGGATATCGAAGTGTTTCATGTTAGCTCCGAGAACCAGCTAGCCGATATCTTTACCAAGCCTCTAGATGAGAAGACCTTTTGCAGGCTGCGTAGTGAGCTAAATGTCTTAGATTCGCGGAACTTGGATTGAATTGTAGCATACATGTGTTTATGCCTTTGATCATGTTCATTCTGCATTTTTTTTGCTTATTTATGGTGCTCAAGTTGTACAAGCACTCCCCGGATCTCACAAGTCCCTGTGCAAGTGATGCACATGTTTAGGGGGAGTTGTGTTACAACTTGACCCTTTGAGACTAACCATATGCTTGAGTATGCTTGATTTAGTCTTGAAGAAGAATTGAAAGGGAAAAGGTGGACTTGGACCATGCAAAGACTTCCACTGCACTCCGATGAAAAGAGTAACTTTTCCAAGTTCATCTTTAAACTCTTATTGCCTATTCGCTCTTATTTGAAGATTTGGTGAGGCAATGGGGTTAAAGGGCCAAGATTGATCCCGTTTTGGTGCTTGATGCCAAAGGGGGAGAAAATAAAGGCCAAAGCAATAAATGGATCAGCTACCACTTGAGAAATTTAAAATTAGTAAAGTAGAGCTTTTGGTTTGACAAAACTCTTTTATTGTCTCTTGTGTCAAAAGTTGGCTTCTTGTGGGGAGAAGTAGTAATTATGGGAAAAAGGGGGAGTTTTTGAAATCTTTGATCAATCTCTTTTGGAATGACTCTCTTTATGCTTCAACATGTGTGTTGACTTAGAGATAGAGATTTGAGTTTGATTTGCAAAAACAAACCAAGTGGTGGCAAAGGATGATCCATATATGCCAAAATTGAATAAAACTCAAATTTATTTTATTTGAAGTGAGTTTGCACTTGTTCTAGTTGCTTTATGTTGTGTTGGCACAAATCACCAAAAAGGGGGAGATTGAAAGGGAAATGTGCCCTTGGGCCATTTCTAAGTATTTTGGTGATTGAGTGCCAACACAAGTGCTTAAATGTGAATTTATGTCCATGGATGAATAAAGTGCAAATCATGAAGTAAAGGTATGTTTCTAAGCCTTAGTACATTGGTTTTGTGTACTAATATACTTGTCTAAGTGTTAGAAACAGAAAGAAGAAGAAAAGAAGAAAGGTGCAAAAGACTTGGCTGTGTACAGCCAAGACTCAGCTCGGTCTGGCACACCGGACTGTCCGGTGGTGCACCGGACAGTGTCCGGTGCGCCAGGCTGACTCGGCGTGAAGAGACCGCTCTCGGGAATTCGCCGACGGCGTACGGCTAAAATTCACCGGACTGTCCGGTGTGCACCGGGACTGTCCGGTGAGCCAACGGTCGGCCGAGCCAACGGTCTGCCGCGCAATCTGCGCGGGACACGTGGCCGAGCCAACGGCTAGAAGGGGGCACCGGACTGTCCGGTGTGCACCGGATAGTGTCCGGTTGCGCCAACGGCTCTCAGGCGCCAACGGTCGGCTTCGCCAATTAAGGAAGGGAATCGGGCACCGGACAGTGTCCGGTGGTGCACCGGACTGTCCGGTTGCGCCCGATGACAGAAGGCAAGGATGGCCTTCCAGATTTGTTCTCAACGGCTCCTAGCTGCCTTGGGGCTATAAAAGGGACCCCTAGGCGCATGGAGGAGAACACCAAGCATTCCTACAACATTCCTAAGCACCAAGACATCAATTCCGCGCATTTGGTTCATTGTGATAGCATCTAGAGCTCTTGTTGAGTTGTGAACTCATTGAGTTGTGTTGCGAGCTCTTGTTGCGACTTGTGTGCGTGAGGTTGTTCTGATTTTGAGTCTTGTGTGCGTTGCTTGTTCCTCCCTTACTCCGTATTTCTTTGTGAATCTCAAGTGTAAGGGCGAGAGGCTCCAAGTTGTGGAGATTCCTCGCAAACGGGATATTGAAAGGCAAAGCAAAACACCGTGGTATTCAAGTTGGTCTTTGGACCGCTTGAGAGGGGTTGATTGCAACCCTCGTCCGTTGGGACGCCACAACGTGGAGTAGGCAAGAGTTGGTCTTGGCCGAACCACGGGATAAACCACCGTGTCATCTCTGTGTTTGATCTCTTGTGGTATTGTGTTTTGCTGAGACTCCTCTCTAGCCACTTGGTGATTGTTGTGCTAACACTTAACAAGCTTTTGTGGCTATAAGTTTAAGTTTCACAGGATCACCTATTCACCCCCCCCCTCTAGGTGCTCTCAGCCGCCCCTCGGTGGTGGATGGTTCCGGCATCGCTCGGAGTAGTATTGCTGCTGCTGCCAGGTTCTGGCCGACCCCACTGGAAGCCGGGGGTGGCCTCGCCCTGGCATCATCGGCGATGCAGTGCTAGACGTCCTGGGCTAGATGACACGCTTCTCCGGTCGGTGCCCGACCTGCCCACTCCTGCCCGATATTTTGACGTAGCTGCACAAGTTGTCCTGCTTCCTCGTCGAGCCTGGCCTGCATCTCGCGGATTTGCTCGAGTTGTGCGTCCTGACCCCCCGCAGGGGACTGGGACCACAGCTAGCTCCCGAAGGATGTCAACGCGAGGCGCAGGCCTAGGGGATCACCGTCCTCCAGCATACCAAGATGGTTGCCTTCGTCGAGACCCCCTAGATCGACGTAGAAGCATTCGCGACTTGGGCCATAGTCCTCGTCGCCGAGGCTGTGGCTACTATCGGAGCAATCGGAGATGCAGTAGTCACATGCGGTCATGAATTCCCGCATGGCACTGGGGTCACAGAGCCCGGAGAAATCCCAACCAGAGTCGGGCTCGTCATCTTCCTCGGAACCCAGAGGCCCGTAGGTCGAGACGGTCGTCAGTCGGTCCCAGGTTGACCGCATATGATACCCCGGAGGGTTTTGGACATGCCTTTATGAAAGCGTCCACCGAAGCGGGGTCGCTTGGTTGGGTCGCAGCTGAATTTTAAAAGGCATGGGATGGGAAACGGACGATACCTCTTGATCGACGGGTGGTGACGAAGTCGCGTTAGGGACGGACTGCACCGTTGTCTGAGGTACGAGGCTAACGCCCAGCAAGTCCTTCGCGAGCGTGCTGGTGTCGTCCGTCTGCTTGGGGTTGGCGTGTTGCGGGGAAACGACGCTCGTCTTCGTCTCAGACGCGAGGTCAACGCCCGACGGTGTCCCCCGCTGGGGCGTCGGCGCCGTCGACTCGCTCGACAGCCGACGAGGTGCTGCCTTCTGCTTGGCCATGTAACACCCCAAAATCCCATTCTAAGATTTATAAGTATTCTTTATAAGGTTTAGGGTTAAAAAAATATTTTAATATTTTTTTGTTATTCTAAAAAAACACACATAAAACTAAAAGCTTGGAACCATGAACACAAGGAAGAATTTTATTAATATCTCTTTATGAACTACATACAGATGCACTCCTAAAAATAATAATCATTTATGGGGAAAGTATTGTGTGGGTTTGCATAATTGGATCATTTTTTTCATGAATAAATGAATAAATGAATTAAAAATAATTATACCTGCATCATGTTGGAGTATGTTTGTGCATCTAACCTAAAATTTTTGAAGTTCAAACCTGGATTTGAATTAAAATAGAAACAGGAAATAAAAATAAAAAATAAAAAAAGACAAGCTCACCGTCCAGACGTGGGCCAACTTCCCCTGCTCGGCCCATCTCCATACTTTCCCCCGCCGGCCACCTCCCTTTCTCTACTGCACGCCAACTCTCTCCCAAGCTCGCGCGCTTCGGCCTTCACTGGCTTGTGGGCGCGGATCCGAGTCTATGACGTGTGGGACCGCACCTGTCATATCTATCTCTCGCCTGCGCGCAACAGACCCCGCGTGGACTCTGGCGAAATCCTCGCGCTCGTGCAGCTAAACGGACTCCGTTGGGCAAAACGCGCCTGGACTCCGTTGCCTGCTGACCGCGCTTGCTTGCGGTGTTCTCCCTGACTCGTGGGACCCTCCTTTCTGTTGCGTCTTCTTCGCGGATCCGAGCTCAACCAAATGCGCGAGTTTGCGCGGGGAGCTCGGGCTCACCCGGTCGTGTGCCACCATGGGGTAGCTGCCTGTCACTATAAATTTATGCCCGCTCGTGGCCAACTCCATCAAGCTCCAACCCGTGACAGCGCTGCCGGGCCAAGAGAATCGGTGGAAAAGCCGTCGTGCGAATGTGAGGGGAGCCGGGGAGGAATTCGTCCGCCGCAATGGGAGTGTTGGCCCATGTCAACAATCTGGCGACCGCACTGGGCGCAGAAGGCTTCGTCGTGATACATGGATAGTTTCCCTAGCCTCGTTGAACAGGATTCATGACTGGGAACTAGGAATCCCTCACCGGCGATCTGTTCATGTCGCAGATCCGCCCCGAACCGTTGGACGAGCTCGCTACTCCTTCAATCGCGGGTAAGAATCTCCCTTCCGTGCTCGCCATCACCCCGTCTAGGTTTAGCACCGGCTAATTTTAGGTTAGGGGCGTCCGGGGCATCGGATTGCGCGTCGCCGGTGATGCTCCGCCGTGGGTGGGCGGTCACTGCTGTCCAGACCGCTGTGGGGATGAAGAACGTCGTGGTCCGTTGGATCCGGCGCTGACGATCGAGATTAGAGGATAGGGTAACCTTTGCCACAACTAAACCGTGTCCGTGGGATTCATGGGCGGGCGGGTTAGATTAGATCGGGGTAGGATCGACCTTCGTCCGTTGATTCTGGATCGAACGATCGGGCGGATTATCTGTTTTATAACGCGATAATCTAATCTTGCGCGTCGGTTTGTGATCGGACGGTCAGCGTCCGCCCGTATACCCCTTCGCGCTGACTGTTTAGCTATTAGGCCCCTCTGTTCTGTAGTAATCAACCCGCGGTCCGTAGAGTTGTTTTCTGTGTCTCAGGAAACTTACCCCGAAACCCCTGCATTTTCCAGAAAATGAGGCCCCGTCCAGAGAGTTATAAAATCAGGTAATGAATTAGAAAAAGAGTTTTTAATATAAAAACAATTCCTAGAATTTGTATAATTGATAGAAAATTCATATGAACTCCAAATTGATCTATTCTAGTTCCTATAATTTTGTAATATTATTGTTCATCAAATAGTACCACTGTTTTTACAAGAAATACACATTAAACTTTATTTTCTCACTTAACCTTATATTGAATGCATAAAATCTTTGGAAATTCATAACTTAAAATATATAACTCCAAATTAATGGTTCCTGTTCCTATGGACTTTATTTAATAGGTAGATTATTAATATGTATTTTGTTCTTATGTTTGGTGTAATGTTAATTGTTTGTCTATGTAATGTTGTTTGTATTGCTACGACTAGAGCAAGGTCACGAGGTCACCCGAAGATCATCCTGGTACCTGGAATCTCAAGTCCCAGGCAAGTTGTGCCCTTGATCACTTCTTTTCTACCCACTCATGTTCTGATTAATCATAATGATCTGCATAGGTTAATTTTGATGGGACCCAATAGGTTACCCTAGTTTGATTATCCTTTATACCTGTTACCACTGAACTTTTTGGTAGTTGCTTGCTAGTGCTTTATGTGGTTTTGGGTATGAAGATACATTACCTCATGATTATACTTTGTTATCTCGTTGTTATTTATCGCTCATGATAAGCTCATTATGTTAATTGGAACATGGAGCGACCACCCGGGAAAACAGTGCTACCACAAGGGTATAATGGACGCCCTTGGCTGATTAATTAGGAAAGCTAGTGGAGGACTACCTTACCCGAAAGGGGCAAGGGCAGTAGGGGATGTGGTCAGTGTAGGGAGGCCCTCGGGAGGATTTTGCTGTGATGGCGGTCCTGCAAGGGATTTCCTGCATTGGAGCTTCCTATAAACTGTAGCGGGTTTTCTGAAGCTAGTGGAACTTTGTAAAGGCCTCGTAGTGTTACCCTGCCTCGCCTCCTCGGTAGAGGTGTATGGGAAGTCGCGATTCCCTTGGCAGATGGGTAACATGACTTGTGGGTAAAAGATGCGCCCACCTCTGCAGAGTGGTGTAAAACTGGTATACTAGCCGTGCTCACGGTCATGAGCAGCTCGGACCCTCACATGATTAATTTATGGAACTTAAATTCAGGTTTGTCATATGCATTGCATCGCAGGTGATGTTGTTACTTTTGTTCTACTTCTTAATTGGGTTTGGTATTTACTTATACTTAGTAATTGCTAATAAAATTTTGACCAACTTTAAAAGCAATGCTCAGCTCTAACCATCTCCTTTGGTAAAGCCTTACACTTCACGTGAGCTCCCACCTTTGGCGAGTTCATGCACATTATTCCCCACAACTTGTTGAGCGATGAACGTATGTGAGCTCACTCTTGCTGTCTCACACCCCCCCCCCACAGGTCAAGAACAGGTACCACCGGATGAGGCGCATGGAGGATGCTGCGATGAGTTCGTGAGAGATCTAGGCCGTCGTCTCCCAGTCAACTTTGGGTTGCTGGACCGTTGTCTCCTTATAATGTAATTATTTATTTGTAAAGAACTCCTATTATTTAGTAAATATGTGACATTCGATCATGTGCCATGAATCATCATATGTGTGAGACTTGGTCCCAGCACACTGGTGATTATGTTCGCGCCCGGGTTTTGGACCCCTAAAATCCGGGTGTGACAGAAGTGGTATCAGAGGCATGTTGACTGTAGGACGAAACCTAGATAGAACAGGACAACCATTATCTACTTACCTTGCTACTCTGATTCTTTCTAAACTTTTCTTAATCTTTCCTCATCTATTTCCGCTTACTCTGATTATTCTTACCTTTTCATTCTAAAGACAAATGTGGATTTCACACTTTGAAATCCTGTGCCTAAAGTGACCTTTAGGAATAGGAAACCTAATCCTAGGAACAAAAACAAAACTATTTTTTTATAAGTATTTGTATGATTGATTATTTGTTCTTATGATACATGTCTGATTTGGATCTTTGATTGAGTGTGATGAGTTGTGGAGTAATGTCCACGATTACATCTGCATATACATAATGCTTATAAAACTAACTAGACAACTAGATTACCCCTCATTAAAGTATCTAACCTAACAATATCCATCTCATCTTAAAAGATTCTATCCTACACTCATAGATCCATCTTATCTTAAAAATATCTCTTATCTTAATAGATTCATCTTATCTTGAAGGATTCATCTTATCCTAACCACTTTACTTATCCCATCTTAATAGATCTAACTGACCTCAAAGGATTCTACCTTATTCTTATGGATTTATCTTGCCTAATTATCATATTGATCCCACTCTAGAATAACAACCATGATCTAATCCAAATTTGAGTTACTTAAATAAGTTAGATAGTGTTGGCGACAAAAATTAGGCCCTATCTAATCTATTATGATTTAACCTTGTGGGTGATTCTTAATGCTGGTACAAAGGATAAAACCATACTCCTAATTCACTTAAGCCTAAGTTAGTGCCAGATCAACTCAGCCATACACTCCCAATAAGTTACATAATCCATCTATGTAAACCTATTAAAAAAAGTCCTATCCACAGACCCTAGCTATCTTAACTACAGCTCCCTAGCTCAGATGGAGATACCAAGATTGGAGACCGAAGATGATCAACCTCATCAAGAAAGGATAAGCACCAACTCAAGTCTTCAAGGATCAAGCGGGATCACCAAGATGAGTCAAGATCCACAATCTAGGATGGAGTCCTTCCTTACCCTACCCAAACCTATCCATGCTTTGGATACAACTTTTCCTACATAATAAAGTAGCTATATATATACCCATGCTTTCCTAATCACATGATAATTTGTGATATTAAAAAAACAAATCTTTTGGTATTAAAACCAACTAGAAACTAAAGCATAGACTACAAACCAAACTTGTTGGATCCCTTTCTTACTAATCTCGGGGACGAGATTTCTGTTAAGGGGGGTAGGATTTGTAACACCCAAAATCCCATTCTAAGATTTATAAGTATTTCTTTATAAGGTTTAGGGTTAAAAAAATATTTTAATATTTTTTTTGTTATTCTAAAAAAAACACACATAAACTAAAAGCTTGGAACCATGAACACAAGGAAGAATTTTATTAATATTCTCTTTATGAACTACATACAGATGCACTCCTAAAAATAATAATCATTTATGGGGAAAGTATTGTGTGGGTTGCATAATTGGATCATTTTTTCATGAATAAATGAATAATGAATTAAAATAAATTATACCTGCATCATGTTGGATTATGTTTGTGCATCTAACCTAAAATTTTGAAGTTCAAACCTGGATTTGAATTAAAATAGAAAACAGGAAAAAAAAAAGACAAGCTCACCGTCCAGACGTGGGCCAACTTCCCCTGCTCGGCCCATCTCCATACTTTCCCCCGCCGGCCCACTCCCTTTCTCTACTGCACGCCAACTCTCCCAAGCTCGCGCGCTTCGGCCTTCACTGGCTTGTGGGCGCGGATCCGAGTCTATGACGTGTGGGACCGCCCTGTCATATCTATCTCTCGCCTGCGCGCAACAGACCCCGGCGGACTCTGGCGAAATCCTCGCGCTCGTGCAGCTAAATCGACTCCGTTGGGCAAAACGCGCCTGGACTCCGTTGCCCTGACCGCTGCTTGCTTACGGTGTTCTCCCTGACTCGTGGGACCCTCCTTTCTGTTGCGTCTTCTTCGCGGATCCGAGCTCAACCAAATGCGCGAGTTGCGCGGGGAGCTCGGGCTCACCCGGTCGTGTGCCACCATGGGGTAGCTGCCCTGTCACTATAAATTTATGCCCGCCCGTGGCCAACTCCATCAAGCTCCAACCCGTGACAGCGCTGCCGGGCCAAGAGAATCGGTGAAAAGCCGTCGTGCGAATGTGAGGGGAGCCGGGGAGGAATTCGTCCGCCGCAATGGAGTGTGGCCCATGTCAACAATCTGGCGACCGCATTGGGCGCAGAAGCTTCGTCGTGATACATGGATAGTTTCCCTAGCCTCGTTGAACAGGATTCATGACTGGGAACTAGGAATCCCTCACCGGCGATCTGTTCATGTCGCAGATCCGCCCCGAACCGTGGACGAGCTCGCTACTCCTTCAATCGCGGGTAAGAATCTCCCTTCCGTGCTCGCCATCACCCCGTCTAGGTTTAGCACCGGCTAATTTCAGGTTAGGGCGTCCGGGCGTCGGATTGCACGTCCGCCGGCGATGCTCCGCCGTGGGTGGGCGGCACTGCTGTCTAGACCGCCGTGGGGATGAAGAACGTCGTGGTCCGTTGGATCCGGCGCTGACGATCGAGATTAGAGGATAGGGTAACCTTTGCACAACTAAACCGTGTCCGTGGGATTCATGGCGGGCGGGTTAGATTAGATCGGGGTAGGATCGACTTGTTGATTCTGGATCGAACGATCGGGGCGGATTATCTGTTTTATAACGCGGATAATCTAATCTTGCGCGTCGGTTTGTGATCGGACGGTCAGCGTCGCCCGTACCCCTTCGGCTGGACTGTTTAGCTATTAGGCCCTCTGTTCTGTAGTAATCAACCCGCGGTCCGTAGAGTTGTTTTTTTGTGTCTCAGGAAAACTTACCCCGAAACCCCTGCATTTTCCAGAAAATGAGGCCCGTCCAGAGAGTTATAAAATCAGGTTAATGAATTAGAAAAAGAGTTTTTAATATAAAAACAATTCCTAGAATTTGTATAATTGATAGAAAATTCATATGAACTCCAAATTGATCTATTCTAGTTCCTATAATTTTGTAATATTATTGTTCACAAATAGTACCACTGTTTTTACAAGAAATACACATTAAAATTTATTTCTCACTTAACCTTATATTGAATGCATAAAATCTTTGGAAATTCATAACTTAAAATATAACTCCAAAATTAATGGTTCCTGTTCCTATGACTTTATTTTAATAGGTAGATTATTAATATGTATTTGTTCTTATGTTTGGTGTAATGTTAATTTTTGTCTATGTAATGTTTGTTTGTATTGCTACGACTAGAGCAAGGTCACGAGTCACCCGAAGATCATCCTGGTACCTGGAATCTCAAGTCCCAGGCAAGTTGTGCCCTTGATCACTTCTTTCTACCCACTCATGTTCTGATTAATCATAATGATCTGCATAGGTTAATTTTGATGGGACCCAATAGGTTACCCTAGTTTGATTATCTTTATACCTTGTTACCACTGAACTTTTGGGTAGTACTTGCTAGTGCTTTATGTGGTTTTGGGTATGAAGATACATTACTCATGATTATACTTTTGTTATCTGTTGTTATTTATCGCTCATGATAAGATCATTATGTTAATTGGAACATGGAGCGACCACCCGGGAAAAC
Organism: Zea luxurians; assembly: GCA_029449295.1. Classification (NCBI taxonomy): domain Eukaryota; kingdom Viridiplantae; phylum Streptophyta; class Magnoliopsida; order Poales; family Poaceae; genus Zea; species Zea luxurians. Next base: position 4,665 of record JAOPSE010002482.1, on the reverse strand, counting down.
AGTGCTACCACAAGGGTATAATGGGACGCCCTTGGCTGATTAATTAGGAAAGCTAGTGGAGGACTACCTTACCCGAAAGGGGCAAGGGCAGTAGGGGAGTGGTCAGTGTAGGGAGGCCCTCGGGAGGATTTGCTGTGATGGCGGTCCTGCAAGGGATTCCTGCATTGGAGCTTCCTATAAACTGTAGCGGGTTTTCTGAAGCTAGTGGAACTTTGTAAAGGCCTCGTAGTGTTACCCTGCCTCGCCTCCTCGGTAGAGGTGTATGGGAAGTCGCGATCCCTTGGCAGATGGGTAACATGACTTGTGGGTAAAGATGCGCCACCTCTGCAGAGTGTAAAACTGGTATACTAGCCGTGCTCACGGTCATGAGCAGCTCGGACCCTCACATGATTAATTTATGGAACTTAAATTCAATTTGTCATATGCATTGCATCGCAGGTGATGTTGTTACTTTTGTTCTACTTCTTAATTGGGTTTGGTATTTACTTATACTTAGTAATTGCTAATAAAATTTTGACCAACTTTAAAAGCAATGCTCAGCTCTAACCATCTCCTTTGGTAAAGCCTTACACTTCACGTGAGCTCCCACCTTTGGCGAGTTCATGCACATTATTCCCCACAACTTGTTGAGCGATGAACGTATGTGAGCTCACTCTTGCTGTCTCACACCCCCCCACAGGTCAAGAACAGGTACCACCGGATGAGGCGCATGGAGGATGCTGCGATGAGTTCGTGAGAGATCTAGGCCGTCGTCTCCCAGTCAACTTTGGGTTGCTAGACCGTTGTCTCCTTATAATGTAATTATTTATTTTGTAAAGAACTCCTATTATTTAGTAAATATGTGACATTCGATCATGTGCCATGAATCATCATATGTGTGAGACTTGGTCCCAGCACACCTGGTGATTATGTTCGCGCCCGGGTTTTGGACCCCTAAAATCCGGGTGTGACAGGCCATGTCTGCCCTGCCTCCTCCTCCGTCAGCGGGGAAGGTGACGGGACAGACCCGGATGTTGCTCTTCCACCACGCGGGAAGACGTCGTCGATTCCGCCGCGGGCGGGCGGGCTGACAGCCATCATTGTCGTTGTCGCGCGGCGGAGGAAGGAGTATCATGTCGTAACTGTCGTCGAGGGACATGAGCTCAAGACTCCAGAAACGGAGCATCATTCTGGTTGGAGAGGTTGCTGGAGACTACCCATCTGGAGCTTGACGGGAAGCTGTTTGTCAACACGCAGCAGGCCCCTACTGGCGCGCCAGCTGTCGGCGTTTCGACCCTGGGGGGTCCCTGACCGACGAGAGTAAATTGTCGCTGCGTGTCCCAGCCCAGATGGTCGGCACGAGACGGAACACAAAGGGGGGAAAACAGCAAAGGGGAAACCGCGGCCTTCGTGTTGTCCTGCGCGCAGGGCGGATGCGCTTGCAGTAGAGGGTTACAAGCGTTCGCGTGGAGAGAGAGAGAGAGCGAGAGCCTTGTGCGTCGGCCCGTTCTCCCGCGAGGCCACCTTCTCGCACGAGAGCCCTGGACCTTCCTTTTATAGACGTAAGGAGAGGGCCCAGGTGTACAATGGGGGGTGTAGCAATGTGCTAACGTGTCTAGCAGAGAGGAGTCAGAGCCCTAAGTACATGTCGTCGTGGCTGTCGGAGAGGTTTTGGCGCCCTGTTCATGTGATGTCGTGGCCGTCGGAGGAGCGCTTGAGCCCCGTGGAAGTACAGCTGTCAGGGCTGTCGGATCCTTGCTGACGTCTCCTTGCTTCCATAAGGGGCTGAGAACCGTCGTCGTCATGGAGCACGCGGGGTGCCATCATTACATGTTTTACCGGGGCGAGCCATGGGACGCCGTCTTGTTCCCCGTAGCCTGAGCTAGCTAGGGGTAGGATAATGATGGCCCCCCTTGTGACGTGGTCGGTCCGAGCCCGGGGTCGGGCGAGGCGGAGACTCCTCTGAGGTCGAGGCTGAGTCCGAGCCCTGGGGTCGGGCGAGGCGGAGACCGTCGTCCGAGGTCGAGGCTGAGTCTGAGCCCTAGGGTCGTGCGAGGCGGAGTCCGTCGTCTGGCGTCGAGGTTGAGCCCGAGCTCTGGGGTCGGCGAGGCGGAGCTTCCTATGGCGCCCGAGGCTGGACTTAGCTGCTGTCAGCCTCACTCTGTCGAGTGGCACAGCAGTCGGAGCAGCGCAGACGGCGCTGTTTTCCTGTCAGGTCGGTCAGTGGAGCGGCGAAGTGACTGCGGTCACTTTGGCCCTGTCGACTGAGGAGCGCGCGTCAGGATAAGGTGTCAGTCGATTTTTGCATTAAAATGCTCCTGCGATACGTCGGTTGGCGTGGCGATCTAGCCAAGGTTGCTTCTCCGCGAAGCCTGCCCGAGCTGGGCCTCGGGCGAGTCGAAGGTGCGTCTGTTGCTTGAGGGGACCCTCGGGAGAGACGTGAATTCTCCTGGGTCGGCTGCCTTTGCCTGAGGCTGGGCTCGGGCGAGGCAAGATCGTGTCCCTTGAGTGGACTGAGCCCTGACCGAATCGCGCCCATCAGACCTTTGCAGCTTTGTGCTGATGGGGGTTACCAACTGAGATTAGGAGCTTTGGGGTACCCCTAATTATGGTCCCCGACAATCGTGTTATGGATAATATTGAGTGTGGCGTGAAAAACTATCTATCCATACACAATTTGGCGCCAAAACCACGGTTGGCACCAAAACCAGAGTTAGCCGCACAGGTTCATTCAACCAACGAAACAGAGAGCGTCATTTGATGCGACATAGACAACCAATCAGATTCTTGAAGCAGCCAGAACGAGCTCAGAAATGAAACCAAACAGTCCAACTTAGGGGTGTTTGTTTGAGATTATAATCTATCCAGATTATATAATCTAACAACTTTGAACTAAGAGTTAGTTCAAAATTATTGGATTATATAATCTAGGTGGATTATAATCCCAAACAAACACCCCCTTGGTCATACACTCATACTCGCACCTCATCCTAGCTATAAAAAACAGTAAGGCTGTGTTGGGCCATCCTTGTCCTATAAGGTGCTATGTCATTAGCAGGACCTGTGAAGGTTATATATCCCGTCCTTCCGACCTGTTCTCGTGACACAATAAAACGTAAGATACCTATCTTCGAGGTCTACACAGCCATCGAGAAGGCGAAGAAAAAGCGCAGCATGTTTTTAGCCGTGACAGGTTATCATTGGACGAGGAATCTAGTGCCAGTTGTCGGTCGTTTCTTCTAGATGGATCAAACTATCAAGGGCCTTTGGAACCTGGAGTGCCGTGGTGGTACAAACATCTCACGTTTCCTTCTGTCTTCGTTGTAGATGTATATATAGTATACTCGTAGTTGAATTTTCTGTAAAAAAAACCGTGCATGTGAAACAAGGTGCTTGGTGCTTGCCCTTCCAATTGGCTGACCAGCCCGGCCATATCGGTCATCTGCAGATTAAACTGCAGATGAGCATTGACAAAATTTGAGCAGCTAGCGGCCGTCGTTTTCAAACGAAGCGTGATGCCTCTTGCCTTCTATGTCTATATATAATCTATCTTGTTATAATATAGTACTCCACCGGTTCATAAATATATATTTATGATACCGTTAAATTTTTTAAAATATTTTCACCACTTATCTTATTAAAAAATAATTTATTATTATTTTCTTGTGATTTGTTTTATAACTTAAGATAGTTTGCGTTTAACTTAAAATTTTATATATTTTTAATAAATATTTGAATAATATAAGTAATCAAAATTTTCGAAAAAAAGGTATTATATATTTATGAAATGAGGTAGTACTAGTTGAGATGACAACATGAAAAAGAGGTCAAATGACAAGCTGGTAACGAAAAACGTCTGGTTTTGTCAGAAGAAGAGGAGCCGCCAGAAACACACCAAACAGCAGAAACCGTCGTGGTACAATCTCTGACAAGTGTCCTTTGGCTTGGCATCCATAGGCCACCGCCATCAGCAGTCCAATACAGTGACCTCCACGCGAAGCCACCACCACAACTCCACAAGATCTAGAACCTAAGAACCCTGCAGAGGAGAGGAAGAGGAGCTTGGGAGGAGATGGCCGGCGCCGAGGGCGAGAGGAGGTGGGTGGGGCTAGCGACGGACTTCTCGGAGGGGAGCCGGGCGGCGCTGCGGTGGGCGGCGCCAACCTGCTGCGCGCCGGCGACCACCTGCTGGTGCTGCACGTCATCAAGGAGCCCGACTACGAGCAGAGCGAGGCCATCCTCTGGGAATCCACCGGCTCCCGTATGCACCCTTTCTCCAGTCTCCATCTCCTCCTACTCTTCGCTTGGTGCTTGCAATTGCGATTCCTCCTAGGTTGCTACTGCTACTGCTACTAGTCTCGCTAACCAATCGGCCCTAACCGCACAGACACTAGCGCTAGCACGACTTCACTTCCCTCTCTATCTTTCTCTTCGTAACGTCTGTAAGATTTGGCGGCATATCAAGTAACCTTACCGCGCGATACTAGGCGATTTCGTCGCTTCGCTGGTTGCTCGTACGTTGTGCTTAAGGTCGTTAAGCGGGTGTGCTAGCCTAATCTGAACCTCTTTCGGTGTAATCTGGATTTGGGATTCGGAGTAATAGTCGTTGATCTGATGTGTGTTGTCGGAAACTGCCATGGTCGCCATTGTATCTTTGCTATTCGAGTCTGATTAATTTATTTCCTT
>JAOPSE010002481.1:0-85168 GCA_029449295.1 Zea luxurians | reverse complement strand
GGCTCAGCTCGAGTAGGCTTCGCGGAGAAGCAACCTTGGCCAAATCGCCACACCAACCGATCGTATCGCAGGAGCATTTAATGCAAGGATCGCCTGACACCTTATCCTGATGCGCGCTCTTCAGTCGACAGAGCCAAAGTGACCGCAGTCACTTCGCCGCTCCACTGACCAACTTGACAAGAAAACAGCGCCGCCTGCCCCGCTCCGACTGCTGTGCCACTCGCCAGAGTGAGTCGACAGCGGCTAAGTCCGGCCTCGGGCGACATAGGAAGCTCCACCTCGCCCGACCCCAGGGTTCGGCCCCCGTCTCGGCCTTGAAAGATGGACTTCGCCTCGCCCGACCCAGGGCTCGGACTCAACCACGACTTGGAAGACGACGAACTCCGCCTCGCCCGACCCTAGGGCTTGGACTTAGCCTCAGCTCCGGAAGACGACGAACTCCGCCTCGCCTGACCCCAGGGCTCGGACTCAACCTCGACCTCGGAGGAATTGCCACCTCGCCCAAACTCGGGTCCAGACCGGCCACGTCGCCAGGGAGGCCAAAATTACCCTGCCCCTAGCTAGCTCAGGCTACGAGGAACAAGACCGGCGTCCCATCTGGCTCGCCCCAGTAAACAAGTAATGATGACACCCCGCACGCTCCATGACGACGGTAACTCCCAGCCCCTTACGTCGGCAAGGAGACGTCAGCAAGAATCCGACAGCCCCGACAGCTGTACTTCTGCAGGGCTCCAGCGCTCCTCCGACGGCCACGACATCACATGAACAGGGTGCCAAAACCTCTCTGACTGCCACGACGGCATGTACTTAGGGCTCTAGCTCCTCTCTGCTAGACATGTTAGCACACTGCTACACCCCCCATTGTACACCTGGACCCTCTCCTTACGCCTATAAATGGAAGGTCTAGGGCTCTCATACGAGAAGGTTGGCCGCGCGGGAGAACGGGTCGACACATAAGGCACTCTCTCTCTCTCTCTCTCTCTCTCTCTCTCTCTCTCTCTCTCTCTCTCTCTCTCTCTCTCCCACACGAACGCTTGTAACCCTCTACTGCAAGCGCATCCAGCCGCCCTGGCGCAGGACAACACGAAGGTCGTGGTTTCCCCTTACTGTTCTCCCCCCTTTGTGTCCCGTCTCGCGCCGACCATCTGGGCTGGGACACGCAGCGACAATTACTCGTCGGTCCAGGACCCCCCCCCCCCCGGGGTTCGAAACGCTGACAGTTGGCGCGCCAGGTAGGGGCCTGCTGCGTATGACGAACAGCTTCCGTCAAGCTCCAGATATGGGTAGTCTCCAGCAACCTTTCCAACCCGGGACAATGCTCCATTTCGGGAGCCTTGAGTTCATGTCCCTCGATGGCAGCTACGACATGATACTCCTTCCTCCGCCGCGCGACAGCGACAATGGCGGCCGTCAGCCCGCCCGCCGGCGGCGGAATCAACGACGTCTTCGCCACATGGCGGAAGAACAACATTCGGGTTTGTCCCGTCACCTCCCCCACCGACGGAGGAGAGGCGGGGCAACCATGGCCAAGCAGGAGGCGGCACCTCGTCGGCTGTCAAGCAAGTCGACGATGTCGGCGCCCCAGCGAGGGACACGTCGAGCTTCGACCTTGCGTCTGAGACGAAGACGAGCGCCGTTTCCCGCAACACGCCAACCCCAAGCAGACGAACGACGCCAGCACGCTCGCGAAGGACTTGCTAGGCGTCGCCCTCGTACCTGAGGCAGCGGTGCAGTCCGCCCCTGACGCGACTTCGTCACCGCCCGTCGACCAAGAGGTACCGACCGATTCCCATCTCGTACCTTTTGGATTCAGCTTCGAGCCACCAAGTGACCTCGCTTTGGTGGAAGCCTTCATAGAGGCATGTACCAACCCTCTGGGGTACCATATGCGGTCGCCCTAGGACAGACTAACGGCCGTCTCGACCTACGGACCCTCGGGTTCCAAGGAAGATGACGAGCCCGACTTTTGTTGGGATTTCTTCGGGCTCGGTAACCCCAGTGCCATGCAGCACTTCATGACCGCATGCGACTACTGCCTCTCCGATTGTTCCGATGGTAGCCGCAGCTTCGGCGATGAGGACTGTGGCCCAAGTCGTGAATGTTTCCACGTCGATCTAGGGGGTCCCGGCGAAGGCAACCATCTTGGTATGCCGGAAAATGGTGACCCCCCTAGGCCTGCGCCTCACGTTGACATCCTTCGGGAGCTAGCTGTGGTCCCAGTCCCTGCGGGGGGTCAAGACGCACAGCTCGAGCAAATCCGTGAGATGCAGGCCAGGCTCGACGAGGGAGCAGGAACACTTGAGCAGTTCCGGCGGAACATCGGGCAGGAATGGGCAGGCCAAGCTCCGGCCGAAGAAGCGCGTCATCTACCCCAGGGCGTCTAGCACCGCATTGCCGACGACGTCAGGGCAAGGTCGCCACCGGCTTCCAGTGGGGTCGGCCAGAACCTGGCTGCAGCAGCAATACTACTCCGCGCGATGCCGGAACCATCGACCACCGAAGGGCGGCGTATCCAGGGAGAGCTCAAGAATCTCCTGGAGGATGCCGCGGTCCGACGGGTCGAAAGCTCTGCCTCCCGAAGGCAGGGATACCCCTCGGAGCATCGCGCCGCGACTTCCCGATTCGTTCGGGAAGCCACGGTCCACACCGGGCGCATGCGCAACACGCCTGCGGCCCCGGGTCGCCTCGGCAACGAGCACCACCACCGCAACTGTCGAGCCCACCTCGACGAGAGGGTGCGCCGAGGCTACCACCCCAGGCGTGGGGGATGCTACGACAGCGGGAGGATCGGAGCCCCTCGCCCGAACCACCCGGTCCGGAGGCTTTCAGCCGGGCCATACGACGGGCGCCGTTCCTGACCCGGTTCCGAACCCCGACTACCATCACAAAGTACTCGGGGGAGACGAGGCCGGAACTGTGGCTCGTGGACTACCGACTGGCCTGCCAGCTGGGTGGAACGGACGATGACAACCTCATCATCCGCAACCTCCCCCTGTTCATCTCCGACACCGCTCGAGCCTGGCTGGAGCATCTGCCTCCGGGGCAGATCTCCAACTGGGACGACCTGGTCCAAGCCTTCGCCGGCAACTTCCAGGGCACGTACGTATGCCCTGGAACTCCTAGGATCTCCGAAGCTGTCGCCAGCAGCCGGGAGTCTCTCCGGGACTACATCCGGCGATTCTCGAAGCAGCGCACCGAGCTGCCCAATGTCACCGACTCGGACGTCATCGGCGCGTTCCTCGCCGGCACCACCTGCCGCGACCTGGTGAGCAAGTTGGGTCGCAAGACCCCACCAGGGCGAGCGAGCTAATGGACATCGCCACCAAGTTCGCCTCTGGCCAGGAGCCGGTAGAGGCCATCTTCCAGAAGGACAAGTAGCCCCAGGGCCGCCAGCCGGAAGACGTCCCCGAGGCGTCCGCCCAGCGTGGCACCAAGAAGAAGAACAAGAAGAAGTCGCAAGCGAAACGCGACGCCATCGACGCGGACCTTGTCGCCGCCGCTGAGTACAAGAACCCTCGGAAACCTCCTGGAGGTGCCAATCTCTTCGATAAGATGCTCAAGGAGTCGTGCCCCTATCATCAGGGCCCGTCAAGCACACCCTTGAGGAGTGCGTCATGCTTCGGCGCCATTTTCACAAGGCTGGGCCACCTGCGGAAGGTGGCAGGGCCCACAACAACGACAAGGAGGATCACAGGGCAGAGGAGTTCCCCGAGGTCCATGACTGCTTCATGATCTATGGTGGGCAAGTGGCGAACGCCTCGGCTCGGCACCGCAAGCAAGAGCATCGGGAGGTCTGCTCGTAAAGGTGGCGGCGCCAGTCTACCTAGACTGGTCCGACAAGCCCATCACCTTCGACCAGGGCGACCACCCCGACCGCGTGCTGAGCCCGGGGAAATATCCGCTTGTTGTCGACCCCATCATCGGCAACGTCAGGCTCACCAAGGTCCTCATGGACGGAGGCAGCAGCCTCAACATCATCTACGCCGAGACCCTCGGGCTCCTGCTGTGACGGAACCTCCCAAGTAATTAGGCCCACCTACAGTTGTCCTTGTCCAACGGACTTCAGACAACCCTGTATGTGCCCCTGAATTACTTGACAGTTCGGTATCTTCCTTACCTTACCAGGAACATTCACCCGTCTTGCGGACATTACAGAACATCGGAGATAAAGAATTGCGGAAGCGATTACATAGTTCACATTTATTTAAAAGCAAGCTCAAGTTGTTTTATTACAGACCAGAACTAAAAGCGAGTGCTGAGTAGTAATATTATACAAACCAAGGGAGGCAAAAACTCCTCCCGAGAAGATTTAAGTAAAAGTTCTATATGGAGGACCAAGTCCTCCGCACTTCAGTCTTGGGTTTCTTCTTTGGGAACCACCTTGGCACAGAAGCAGTAGAAATCTGCTACTTCCTCACCTAAAAACAACGAAGGGATAAACCCTGAGTATGGAATTACTCAGCAAGACTTACCCGACTAAAGAAAAGACTCTCAAGGGTATGCTGGCTTTTAGGGAGTCAAGGTAAGGCTTCTCAATACTCAAAGACTCTGTTTTTGCATAAATGCTTACTAAAGTGGATCCTTAAAAATCCAATTTTATTTGACCAGCTAAGTTCAATTACCTGCAACTAGAGTTCTTTCTACCCTAGTTCAATCACTGGTCCTGCACTAGCCAATTTCTTAACAAATATCCATCATCTTTAGTGGAATGCTACATGTAGGTCAGTGACCAAGTCTTCATAACCGCGAAGGTACGGCGATCCGAATCGATTATACTCAGCTGAGGATCTCCAATCACACGACATATGTAGCACTTAACCCTTGCATATGTCAACCCGCCACCGGGGTTCTTAAGACCGGATCAGGTTCACGCAAACCGAGAGCACAGATACACCACCGTCCGGCCTCTTGCCACGGAGGGTACACGCTACTCTCGCCACCGCTCCACGCCCATTTCGTGTTATCTTATTCCGGCCTTAGTCTGCCCGAGGCAAGGCTTACCCATGACGAGGCATGTGACCAGCTAAAGGGTCCTCGATCATCAAGCCTACATCGACAAGGTCCTTAATCGACTCAGGCGGAGACACTACACCGAGACTCCTTTCTCGTGCAAGTCACCCGCCCGGTCTCATCTTAATCTTTTCAACCCAAAATCTTGGTACCTGGCAGAGGTACATCTTTTCCAGATGTTGAATCCATCAAGTTTTATTTTCGAAAACATCCCACCCACTTTTGCCACATCATCCTTTGTAAAAACAAAACATTTGTTTTTTCTAAAGCAAGACTGAGCATCAAAATCTTTTGTAAAAAGGGTGATCAAGGAAGGTAATCAAATTCAAGGAAGGTAATGCAGGAATTGTTTTATCAATCAACTCCTATCACCTAATGCATCAAGCAAGTGAGAAAGATTTAAAACAACAAGGAGGGTGGCAAATGCACCGGGGCTTGCCTTTGTTAACAGGTGAGTCCTGCTCGGATCCACAAATATCGAAATAAAAGCAGTTGCCTGCTTGAGGATCTGAGGTTGGTGGAGTTCCCTCTTCAGTGACTTCTTCTTCTTCTTCGTGTTCTAACATAACCATATATATGCATAAGAATGGATGCCATGGGATGCTCATGAGGATGCGAAGATAATATAAACTTATTATCTAAGTCTTGAGTACAACTTTCCTTCACGGTACTCCGAGAACCTAGGGTTTCCGGAGTCAGTAAAGGAGTTCATAGGGCAGGGGGGGTGGTTTTGGGTTCTAGTTATCAAACATGGTCCAAATCAACTCAAATTCTACCCAAAGCTTCTAAATATTGTTTTAAGTTCCCATAAAAAGTTTGGGCATTTTTGGACTTACCAATTATTTTCTAAAAATCCATAACTAATACTTTTAACCATTTTAAATACCCCAAAATTTCTTATTTCCTCTAAAAAACACAAACTTATTTTTATTAAATTCTAGGGAAAATTATGAACCTAGGAAAATTGGTTTTACAATTTTGCTATTTTTCTACTGTTTTCTATAATTGTTTTGGCTCTGGAGATAAAAGAAAAAGAAAAACAGGTGAACAGCACTGGGCCGAATCCAGCCCAGGCGGCCCAGCTAGGGCAGAAAGGCGCCCGCGCGCACGCCCGCGCTGGCAGACTTGCACAGAGGCCCTCACGTTTTTGTCAAACAGCGAACGAGCCCTTTCACTGTGGCACTGTGTCGCTGACAGATTACAGATAAGTCCCTAAGGTTCTATTTCTTCATCGTGCTAGCCCCCGACGGCGAGCAACATGACAGAGCGCGACACCGACGAGCTATACCGGCTAGAGGGGGCCAAGACCGACGCTCCCGAGCGGTGGGCATCACAATGGACCTACCTCGAGCCTTTCCCCCAACCCAATTTCACTAATGACCCTATGGTTTGCACTGACCACGACGACCATGGATGTTGCGGGTAGATGAACGCGTTCCCGGCGACGAGTGGGCTCCTAATTCAATTGGATGGGTTGGCGAGTATCACCAATGTATGTGAATGCTTAAACAAGGGAGCAGAGGGGAGGAGCTGACCCGAATTGAGCTGACCACGGCGAGCTTGGTTTCGCGGCGTTCTTCGATCGATTTGGGGTAATCCCAAATTGGGGAGCTACGGGGAACGATTGGAGATGAGAGTGGGTGCTATAGCTTGATGATTACATGGCGCAACTATCCCCGCCCTCAATTTATAGGCTCCAAGGGCGGTGGCCGGTAAATTTTGAGGAGGACGCGCGGCGGCCGGAAAGGGAGAAGAATACTGGCGCAATGGATTCGTGGCTTCTACCGTGGCGGTCATTCCGGCGATCAAAGGAGAGTCACTAAGGCTTACGGCGATGCGGTGGAGATACTCAGGCACGTGGCACAAGGCCGGAAGGCGGCTCTCGTCGGTGAACTTATCTGCCACAGCCGCAGAGCACGAGGGGTACGGCGGTGAGTCACTGGAGTTATCCCCAGGTGCATGGTTTTTACTTGACGGCCTTATCGGGTCATCATCGACGTGAATCACAACGGCGGCGACGCGAATCACGGCGAAGATCGGTCGTCGACGGTGAGGACAGCCGCGCTGGCGGTCTGATCCGGTGCAGACACTGTACCATGGGAAATGGTATTCAGTTGACTGACAGAGCGAGTTGGAGCTTGATTTTCTCTCAAATTTCCATGGCAACCTATCCGAGGTTCTGCAGCAAAGTTGTTGTTCATTATACCATCTTCATCTTTGTTACAGCAGCCATGGGCAAATTCTTACTAGATTAGTCATAAACTGTTTCCAAAGATGATCCAATGTCAGTGTCAGTCTGATTTTCAGACTTAATCCGCCTGACAGCCAAAGTTTGGGCATGATTATCTCCCATTTTCTTACAAGAACATGGCCTACACTCTTAAGCAAACTTGTTGTCCTATAATTGGGCTATAATTTTGATGTGGTGACCTAGGGCACAAACCCCATGCTTTGAAAGTTACAAAGCCCCAAAGTGGAGCCAATATCACTGAAATTTCAGACTTAGTATAGAACTCAAATGAGGTCCATTTTGCAATTGAGTCCAAAACTTAGGGTTTGGCTTTCAAGTCCACATATTTGTGAACCAAAGGACTTAAGAACCTTATTTGACTTGGTTTTTGCACTTTAGTCCAAAAGTGGACCAATTTTGCACATAGGCCCCTAGGGTTTAGTTTTAGGGTTTTCCAGGGTTCTATTTGAGATTTTTGGTACCCAGGGTATAAATGTGACTCAACTTTGTTTTTGGGGACATTTATAACTATTACCCTAAAGTATTTAGGTTTTCTCAACTTGGGTTAAGTTTTACCTCTTTAATACCTATTTAGGGTTAAAGCTTCCTATCCAGGGTCCTATTTGCAAAACATTAAAACAATACAACTTGTTTGAAATTTTTGCCTAGTGAATGCACTCTAAGTGTATCAAACATATGCAATACCAATGCTATGATGTCATGCTCAAGTTTTAGTTATAGTAACACCAGGAGTGTTACATCCTTCCCCCCATAAAAGAATCTCGTCCGAGATTTAAAGTCCTAGGGTGAGTAATGGAAAAGGAAATGTGTCACATTTTTATTTCCTTATTTCTGGTACAAGGCAGGGGTGGTGTGGGGGTTCACTCGTTTATTGCAATAACTATATACACTTTACAAATTACATGAGGCTAAAGCCTGGGAAATTCTTATTCAAGAAGTCTTGAGTTTCCCACGTAGCCTCATCCTCAGAATGCTGGTTCCATTGTATCTTGTAGAACTTGAGAGTCTTTCTCCGGGTAACCCTGTCCTTTTGTAACACCCGGATTTTAGGGGTCCAAAACCCGGGCGTAAACATAAACACCAGGTGCTGGGACCAAGTCTCACACATATGATGTATAGTGGCACAGGATCGAATGTCACATCTTTATATAACAGGAGTTCTATACAAAATAAATAATTACATTGTAAGGAGACAACGGTCCAGCAACCCAAAGTTGACTGGGAGACGACGACCTAGACCTCTCACGAACACATCGCAGCATCCTCCAAGCGCCTCATCCTGTGGTACCTGTTCTTGACCTGTGGGGGGGGTGTGAGACAGCAAGAGTGAGCTCACATACGTTCATAGCTCAACAAGTTGTGGGAATAATGTGCATGAACTCGCCAAAGGTGGGAGCTCATGTGAAGTGTAAGGCTTACCAAAGAGGATGGTTGAAGCTGAGCATTGCTTTTAAAGTTGGTCAAAATTTTATTAGCAATTACTAAGTATAAGTAAATACCAACCCAATTAAGTAATAGAACAAAAGTAATAACAACATCACCTGCGATACAATGCATATGACAAATTGAATTTAGTTCCATAAATTAATCATGTGAGTGTCCGAGCTGCTCATGACCGTGAGCACGGCTAGTATACCAGTTTTACACTCTGCAGAGGTTGCGCATCTTTACCCACAAGTCATGTATCCCATGTCGCCAGGGTTTGCAAGGCCCTTAGACACTACCGAGGTGAATGGCTAGGGATCCACTACGAGGCCTTTACAAAGTTCCACTAGCTTCCGAAAACCCGCTACAGTTTATAGGAAGTTCCAATGCAGGAATCCCTTGCAGGACCGCCATCGCGGCAAAATCCTCCCGAGGGCCTCCCTACACTGACCACTCCCCTACTGCCCTTGCCCCTTTCGGGTAAGGTAGTCTTCCACTAGCTTTCCTAATTAATCAGCCAAGGGGTCCCATTCCTCCCTTGTGGTAGCACTGTTTTCCCGGGTGGTTCTCCATGTTCCAATTAACATAATGATCTTATCATGAACAATAAGTAACAATGATAACAAAAGTGTAACCATGAATAGTGTATCTCCATACCCAAAACCACATATAGCACTAGCAAGTACTACCCAGAAAGTTCAGTGGTAAACAAGGTATAAAGATAGACAAACTATGGTAACCTATTGGGTCCCATCAAAATTAACCTATGCAGATCATTATGATTAATTAGAACATGAGTGGGTAAAAGAAGTGATCAAGGGCACAACTTGCCTGGGCCTTGAGATTCCAGGTACCAGGATGATCTTCAGATGACTCGTGACCTCACTGCTAGTTGTAGCAATTCAAACAAACATGGTATAGGCAAAATTAACATTACACCAAACATAAGAACAAAATACACATTATTAATATACATATTAAAATAAGATCATAGGAACAGGAATCATTAATTTTGGAGTTATAGATTTTAAGTTATGAATTTTCAAAGGTTTTATGTGTTTAAAATGGATTAAGTGAGAGATTAAATTTCTAATTGTTTTCATGACAAAACAGAGGCTCTAGGTGGTAGATAATAAATTACAAAATTTTAGAAAGTGGAATGGTTCAATTTGGACTAAAAATGGATTTTCTATGGATTAAACAAGTTCTAGGATTATTTTTACACATAAAAATCTATTTTCTAAATCATTTTATAAGTTTTCTCACTGTCTGGACTAGGCGTCAAAATCGGGGAAGTGCAGGGGCCAACGCGTAAGTATTCTCAAGACTCATATTGACCCCGCGGTGGACTGCGGGTTGAATAAGAAAAAGCGCAGGGGTTCTTTATGAAGATTACCCACCGAAGGGGTATCCTTCAATCACAGCCGTAGGATCAGGTTTCAGTAGCCCAGATTAGTTTGCGTTGTGGTAAGTGATGAAGTCGATCCTATCCGTTGGTATCCAGATCCACGGCCTGAAATCACCCACGCCAAAATCTCACCCAAACCGATCGATCGCAATCTAACGGTTCTTGTTAACTCTATCCGAAGCATTACGCATGATATGATCTCGGCCGCCCATTCAGATCTAACGGCCGAACGGCCTCGCCCCTACCCCCGGCCAGCACGGGTGGCGCCGCCAATCCGCCACGGCGGAAGCTCGCCGGCGAATAGGTGGCCCGCGGCCCTGGCGCCCCAAGTCGCGATTCGAAAGGTTCTACGCGCAGAGGAGGAGAAGGCGAATCCGGGGAAGGAAGTCTCACCACGGTTGGTAGCGCGAACAGCTCTGGCCACGAGAACCTGCGGATTCACCAACACTGGCAAGGGATTTCGCGATCTCCGGTGATCTTCCCCTTCGATTGCGCCCACGCCCGACTTCAATGCGACCAGCACACCCAACTCGATTGACCCTGACCACCCAGCAGACCGCGACCGACGGCGAGGGTGGGGAACGGCGCCGTCAGCGGATCTTCAATCTCCCGCCACACTTCTTGTCATTGGTGAATCCCAGGCTCCCTTTTATACCCCGAGCCACGCGAGACCTTCGGGGAAAGGATGGCCGCGCCGAGCGCGGAATCCGCGGGTGGTTGTGGAATCCCGAGCTCCCCGGCGGCGGTATGCAACAGCACGAGTACACATCGGATTCGGTTGAAGACGACCCCGACCACGAGGGCCCACCTGGCAGTGGAGCAAAGACCGCGCGTGGAGTAAGGTGGCTGGGGCTGACCGCGGGACCTACCCACCAGTCACAGCGTCGCGGTGAGCTGAGAGCGCGCGCAGAGGCTGTTAAGCGGGTCCCAGGTGTAAGTCGCCCAGGCGCGATGGAGCGCGAGAACAGCAAGCGTGACTGACGAAGGGGACCCATCGGTCGGCGGCACCGGTAGAGGCGCACGGTGGAGGTGAGTGGGCCGCGCGGTGTTAAAGGTTAGTTGGGCCGAATTCCAGGTATGAGGCCCAGGTAAGCTTTTATCCTTTTTTTTATTTTTCCTTTCTATTTTCTTCTCCATTTGAATTTCAAATCAACACAAGTTTAAAGTTCAAACCCTTAATTTGGATACACATATAGAACTTCAGCATAGTGTGCAAAAACATATTTTTATATATTTCTTTATTTATTTTAGTTCTTTTAGACAAGCTTTTAATCATATAGTAGAGAATAATCCATACCTTATTAATTCTAGGGAAATCAAATTTATATTGTAGACTATATATATATTAAGAAATAGTTTAATCATAATTCTTCTGTATAACCTAATCCAAATTTAGATTATCTAAGTATCTTTAATTATATATTTTTAACATATTCATTTCGGAACTAGAAACTTCTAAATTATGATTATCTTTAAAGAAAGGTGTTTTGATTTAAAATTTTTGAGAAATTTTCCTTGTCTTCACAAAATTGAATTTTAGGGTGTTACAAATCCTACCCCCCTTAACAAAAATCTCGTCCTCGAGATTTGTAAAAGGGATGTATACTCATATTGTTCTCGGAACATATGCACAAACAAAGAAATCTCGACATGATGCATAATCCTTTAACAAAACATAGGTTTAATAGACCTTACTATTATAACTAAAATAGTAATAATACTAACTAATAGCTAAAACTAATATTTAGGTCTTACAAATAGTAAAAATATATATATACATGTATATGTATCTATATTTAAGTTTATCTCTTTATTCTTGTTGCTCGTTGACTTCTTCACCGACTACTTCATCTCCAACTGGCTCTTCTTCTTGAATTTCAAGTTCACCGGGTTCAGCTTCTATTTCTGCATGATGGGCATGTCCCCGGTTGATAGATAAGGGGCTGACTCCTTCCTGCCGAGGCTTGTCCTTGCTTCATCGGAGCCGGTGTAGTGTAGGCAGCTCTGTTGGGACAGTAGTTGGCGTAATGTCCCGGTTGTCCACACTTGAAGCATGTCCTGATGGCGGTTGTGTTAGGAGCAACGGGTCCTACTGGAGTGCTTGCTTTTGGAGGAGCAGTTGGTGTCTGTTGAGTTTGTTGTCCAGAACTGCCACTAGCTGGTGTACTTGGAGTGGTAGTATAGCGAGGACGGGAACTACTTCCAGCCTGCCCTTGGTTAGCAGCCTTTCTTTCTCTCCAAATATACTCCTCTTGTTTTCTACGGCAATAGCTTTGTCCAATAGCCTTTGGAAGGATGGGAAGGTGTGTGATACCAACTGATATTGCAAGGGTCCAATCAAACCATCCAGAAAGAGCTCCTGCTTTTGCTCATCATCCTCAACATCTCTAGGAGCATATCGAGACATCTGGATGAATTTGTCCCTATATTCACTCACGGACATACTTCCTTGCTTGAGGGATAGAAACTCCTTCCTCTTAATCTTCATGAGTCCAGCAGGAATATGGTAATTCCTGAATTGTGTGGAGAATTCTCCCCAGGTAATTGTATTGGCAGCAACATGAGCTGCACAGTACGCATCCCACCAATCTGCAGCGGGACCAGCAAGGCGACCCGATGCATATAGTACTTTCTCTCGTCCGAGCACTGGGCTATGTTGAGCATCTTCTCTATGGACTTTAACCAGTCATCTGCTTGCAGCGGATCTGCGGAGTTGGAGAAGGTTGGTGGTTTGTGGCTCATGAATTCCCGGTGCTTGTCCCGGGGTGGAACTGGTGGTGGAGGTGGAGGCAATGGCACTTGTTGTTGTTGCTGCTGTTGTTGAAGTTGTTGTTGCAGCTGCTGTTGTTGTACCCTTCTCTCCTGGCGTATCTCTTCCCGCTCTTGGCGCATTTCCCACGTGCATCCTCTCTTTCCTGGTGCATTTCTTGGCGTTCTTGCTGCATTTGGGTGCGCATATCTTCCATAGTGTCAGCCATTTGCTGCATCATTCTCATTTGAGCTGCGACTAGTGGATCAACTCCGCCTGGTGGAGAATTAGGAGGATTCATCTCTGCTGACTGTGGTTGGGGTTGTTGATATATCCACCGAGTGTGTCGATTAGGAGGCAAATCGATTCCACCACCCCGCCTGGTATTGACCATCTAAGTTAGAAGCATATGGTAAGATAGCTTTGCAAGGGAATCATTTAGTAGACAGAATGAATAAGCTAATAGTTGGTTATGTACTGAAACTTTCTTTGGCAGGGCTGGGCCAGATATTCTATGTCAAGACTAGGGTAATTAGTTGTACGAGGTGAATGTCCAAAGGTAAGATAGAATATGTCAAGATGAGATAGATACGGAATACTATATATACATATATTTTCTAAGGGGATAATCTAGATTGTCTAGTTATCTTACAAATGCTATCCTTTATGCCTAGATGTATATGCAGATGTAATTGTGGACATTACTCCACAACCCATCACACTCAATCAAAGATCCAAATCAGACAGATATCATAAGAACAAACATTCAAATACATAAACACTTATAAAAATAGTTTTGTTTTTGTTCCTAGGATTAGGTCTCCTATTCCTAAAATCACTTTTAGGCACAGGATTTCAAGTGTGAAATCCAAGTTTGTCTTTAGAAAGAAAAGGTAAGAATAATCAGAGTAAAGCGGAAATAGATGAGAAAAAGATTAAGAAAAGTTTAGAAAAGAATCAGAGTAGTAGATAAGGGTTATCCAGTTCTATCTAGGTTTCGTCCTACAGTCAACATTCCTCTGATACCACTTCTGTAACACCCGGATTTTAGGGTCCAAACCCGGGCGTAAACATAAACACCAGGTGTGCTGGGACCAAGTCTCACACATATGATGTATAGTGGCACAGGATCGAATGTCACATCTTTATATAAACAGGAGTTCTATACAAAATAATAATTACATTGTAAGGAGACAACGGTCCAGCAACCCAAAGTTGACTGGGAGACGACGACCTAGACCTCTCACGAACACATCGCAGCATCCTCCAAGCGCCTCATCCTGTGGTACCTGTTCTTGACCTGTGGGGGGGGTGTGAGACAGCAAGAGTGAGCTCACATACGTTCATAGCTCAACAAGTTGTGGGGAATAATGTGCATGAACTCGCCAAAGGTGGGAGCTCATGTGAAGTGTAAGGCTTACCAAAGAGGATGGTTGAAGCTGAGCATTGCTTTTAAAGTTGGTCAAAATTTTATTAGCAATTACTAAGTATAAGTAAATACCAACCCAATTAAGTAATAGAACAAAAGTAATAACAACATCACCTGCGATACAATGCATATGACAAATTGAATTTAGTTCCATAAATTAATCATGTGAGTGTCCGAGCTGCTCATGACCGTGAGCACGGCTAGTATACCAGTTTTACACTCTGCAGAGGTTGCGCATCTTTACCCACAAGTCGTGTATCCCATGTCGCCAGGGTTTGCAAGGCCCTTAGACACTACCGAGGTGAATGGCTAGGGATCCACTACGAGGTCATTACAAAGTTCCACTAGCTTCCGAAAACCCGCTACAGTTTATAGGAAGTTCCAATGCAGGAATCCCTTGCAGGACCGCCATCGCAGCAAAATCCTCCCGAGGGCCTCCCTACACTGACCACTCCCCTACTGCCCTTGCCCCTTTCGGGTAAGGTAGTCTTCCACTAGCTTTCCTAATTAATCAGCCAAGGGGTCCCATTCCTCCCTTGTGGTAGCACTGTTTTCCCGGGTGGTTCTCCATGTTCCAATTAACATAATGATCTTATCATGAACAATAAGTAACAAATGATAACAAAAGTGTAACCATGAATAGTGTATCTCCATACCCAAAACCACATATAGCACTAGCAAGTACTACCCAGAAAGTTCAGTGGTAAACAAGGTATAAAGATAGACAAACTATGGTAACCTATTGGGTCCCATCAAAATTAACCTATATCATTATGATTAATTAGAACATGAGTGGGTAAAAGAAGTGATCAAGGCACAACTTGCCTGGCCTTGAGATTCCAGGTACCAGGATGATCTTCAGATGACTCGTGACCTCACTGCTAGTTGTAGCAATTCAAACAAACATGGTATAGGCAAAATTAACATTACACCAAACATAAGAACAAAATACACATTATTAATATACATATTAAAATAAGATTATAGGAACAGGAATCATTAATTTTGGAGTTATAGATTTTAAGTTATGAATTTTCAAAGGTTTTATGTGTTTAAAATGGATTAAGTGAGAGATTAAATTTCTAATTGTTTTCATGACAAAACAGAGGCTCTAGGTGGTAGATAATAAAATTACAAAATTTTAGAAAGTGGAATGGTTCAATTTGGACT
The DNA here is from genome assembly GCA_029449295.1 of Zea luxurians. Classification (NCBI taxonomy): domain Eukaryota; kingdom Viridiplantae; phylum Streptophyta; class Magnoliopsida; order Poales; family Poaceae; genus Zea; species Zea luxurians. The sequence continues at coordinate 69,726 of JAOPSE010002481.1, read as the reverse complement.
AAAAATGGATTTTCTATGGATTAAACAAGTTCTAGGATTATTTTTACACATAAAAATCTATTTTCTAAATCATTTTATAAGTTTTCTCACTGTCTGGACTAGGCGTCAAAATCGGGGAAGTGCAGGGGCCAACGCGTAAGTATTCTCAAGACTCATATTGACCCCGCGGTGGACTGCGGGTTGAATAAGAAAAAGCGCAGGGGTTCTTTATGAAGATTACCCACCGAAGGGGTATCCTTCAATCACAGCCGTAGGATCAGGTTTCAGTAGCCCAGATTAGTTTGCGTTGTGGTAAGTGATGAAGTCGATCCTATCCGTTGGTATCCAGATCCACGGCCTGAAATCACCCACGCCAAAATCTCACCCAAACCGATCGATCGCAATCTAACGGTTCTTGTTAACTCTATCCGAAGCATTACGCATGATATGATCTCGGCCGCCCATTCAGATCTAACGGCCGAACGGCCTCGCCCCTACCCCCGGCCAGCACGGGTGGCGCCGCCAATCCGCCACGGCGGAAGCTCGCCGGCGAATAGGTGGCCCGCGGCCCTGGTGCCCCAAGTCGCGATTCGAAAGGTTCTACGCGCAGAGGAGGAGAAGGCAAATCCGGGGAAGGAAGTCTCACCATGGTTGGTAGCGCGAACAGCTCTGGCCACGAGAACCTGCGGATTCACCAACACCGGCAAGGGATTTCGCGATCTCCGGTGATCTTCCCCTTCGATTGCGCCCACGCCCGACTTCAATGCGACCAGCACACCCAACTCGATTGACCCTGACCACCCAGCAGACCGCGACCGACGGCGAGGGTGGGGAACGGCGCCGTCAGCGGATCTTCAATCTCCCGCCACACTTCTTGTCATTGGTGAATCCCAGGCTCCCTTTTATACCCCGACCACGCGAGACCTTCGGGGAAAGGATGGCCGCGCCGAGCGCGGAATCCGCGGGTGGTTGTGGAATCCCGAGCTCCCCGGCGGCGGTATGCAACAGCACGAGTACGCATCGGATTCGGTTGAAGACGACCCCGACCACGAGGGCCCACCTGGCAGTGGAGCAAAGACCGCGCGTGGAGTAAGGTGGCTGGGGCTGACCGCGGGGACCTACCCACCAGTCACAGCGTCGCGGTGAGCTGAGAGCGCGCGCAGAGGCTGTTAAGCGGGTCCCAGGTGTAAGTCGCCCAGGCGCGATGGAGCGCGAGAACAGCAAGCGTGACTGACGAAGGGACCCACCGGTCGGCGGCACCGGTAGAGGCGCACGGTGGAGGTGAGTGGGCCGCGCGGTGTTAAAGGTTAGTTGGGCCGAATTCCAGGTATGAGGCCCAGGTAAGCTTTTATCCTTTTTTTTTATTTTTCCTTTCTATTTTCTTCTCCATTTGAATTTCAAATCAACACAAGTTTAAAGTTCAAACCCTTAATTTGGATACACATATAGAACTTCAGCATAGTGTGCAAAAACATATTTTTATATATTTCTTTATTTATTTTAGTTCTTTTAGACAAGCTTTTAATCATATAGTAGAGAATAATCCATACCTTATTAATTCTAGGGAAATCAAATTTATTGTAGACTATATATATATTAAGAAATAGTTTAATCATAATTCTTCTGTATAACCTAATCCAAATTTAGATTATCTAAGTATCTTTAATTATATATTTTTAACATATTCATTTCGGAACTAGAAACTTCTAAATTATGATTATCTTTAAAGAAAGGTGTTTTGATTTAAAATTTTTGAGAAATTTTCCTTGTCTTCACAAATTGAATTTTAGGGTGTTACACCTTTTGATCCAGAACTCGAATAGGATATTCTGAGTACGTTAAGTCTGGTTCCAGGACAACATCTGTCACTTCAATGGTTTGATCGGAACCCGAAGACACTTTTTCAATTGTGACACATGGAATACATTATGCACAGCAGACAAAGTTTCGGGTAGTTGGAGTCGGTATGCCACTGGTCCACATTGCTCAAGTACTAGGAATGGACCAATGTACCTGGGTGCAAGCTTCCCTTTAACCCCAAAACGCGATACTCCTTTCATTGGTGAGACTTTCAGGTAAACATAGTCTCCTTCCAGGAAATATAAGGGCATTCGCCGTGTGTCTGCATAACTCTTCTGACGAGCTTGTGCTTTCTTCATATTATGAATTTTTCTGAACCTTATTCTCGGCTTCTTTCACCAGATCAGGTCTAAAGAAGCACCTCTCACCAGGTTCACCAATTTAGCAGAGTCCGACACCGTCGTCCATATAAAGCTTCAAAGGGTGCCATCTTGATACTTTCTTGATAGCTATTATTATATGAAAACTCCGCCAAAGGTAAACATTCATCCCATTTTGGTGAGAAATCCAGGACACATGCCCGTAGCATATCTTCAAGTATTTGGTTCACTCTCTCAGTTTGTCCACTGGTTTGAGGATGATAGGTCGAACTGTGGAGTAACTTAGTACCCAGGGATTTATGAAGTTCTTCCCAAAATTTGGATATAAATTTGTGGTCCACGATCCGACACTATAGTCTTTGGAACACCATGCAAACTGAGAATACGAGCAATATATAATTCCGCATAGGTAAGTACCGGGTAATATGTCTTGACCGGCAGAAAATGAGCAACCTTTGTAAGTCGATCAACAATCACCCAGATAGAGTCATACCCTTTTGCGGTCCTGGGCAATCCCACAATGAAGTCCATGCTTATGTCTTCCCATTTCCCTGTTGGTATTGGTAATGACTGCAATGGACCGGCAGTTTTCATGTGCATGGCCTTGACACGTCTGCAAGTGTCACACTTAGCCACATAGCGTGCAATTTCAACTTTCATCTTCGTCCACCAGTAGTGTTGTTTTAGATCATGATACATCTTAGTGCTTCCCGGATGAATAGAATAGCGACTAAGATGCGCTTCATCTAAGAGTTGCTGGCGGAGTTCTTCATTCTTTGGCACTACTATGCGGTTGTTAAACCATAACACACCTTGATCGTCTTCCTTGAAACATTTGGCTGTTCCAGCCCTTATCTTCTCTCGTATGTGCTTCATACCCCGATTATCCTTTTGAGCATCAATTATCTTCTGCAAAATGATTGACTCAAGCCTTAGTTTTTTAGAGTCCCTTGCTGGATTATCCCCAGGTTTAGCTTCTCCATTTCTTGACATAAAGTGTTCTCGGAGATCTTTGCCATAAGACAGTGGCAGGAAGTCTTACGACTCAATGCATCTGCCACCACATTGGCCTTGCCTGGGTGATAATGGATCTCTAGTTCATAGTCTTTAATGAGCTCAAGCCATCGTCTTTGCCTCATATTTAACTCTGACTGGTAAAGATGTACTTCAAACTTTTATGATCTGTATATATGTGACAGATATTTCCCAGCAGATAGTGACGCCATATTTTCAGGGCATGAACCACAGCAGCTAGCTCCAGATCATGAGTTGGATAATGCTCCTCATGTCGGCGCAACTGCCTTGAAGCATACGCAATTACTCGGCCCTCTTGCATCAGTACACAGCCGAGCCCACTGCCAGATGCATCACAATATACATCAAAAGGCTTAGTGATGTCCGGTTGAGCCAATACCGGAGCAGTGGTTAATAATGTCTTCAATTGCTCAAAGGCTTCATTACACTTAGAAGACCAATTGAATTTAATATCATTCTTCAATAAACTTGTGATTGGCTTCACAAGCTTAGAAAAATCGGGTATGAATCTGCGATAATATCCAGCTAGTCCAAGAAAACTCCGGACTTGGTGAACAGTGGTTGGGGGATTCCACTCCAGAATATCTTTGACCTTGCTAGGATCTACCACAATTCCTTTAGCTGATAACACGTGCCCCAAAATTGAATTTCCTCCGGCCAGAACGCGCACTTGCTGAACTTGGCATACAGCTGATGTTCCCTCAGGCGCGTCAATACAATCCGTAGATGTTGAGCATGCTCCTCTTCATTTTTAGAGTATATTAAAATATCGTCGATGAAGACCACGACGAACTTGTCCAACTCGGGCATGAACACCGAGTTCATCAAATAGGTGAAGTGGGCAGGAGCATTTGTGAGCCCGAAAGACATTACCAAGTATTCAAACAATCCATACCGCGTAGTAAATGCGGTCTTCGGTATATCCTCGGGCCGAATACGGATTTGATGATAGCCCGACCTGAGATCAATTTTAGAAAATACCCTTGCCCCAGTCAGTTGATCAAATAAGATGTCGATCCTTGGAAGAGGGTACTTATTCTTGATGGTGACCTCATTCAGGGGTCGATAATCCACGCACATCCGCAAGGTTTGATCCTTCTTCTTAACAAAAATGGCGGGGCAACCCCATGGGGACGAGCTTGGCCGGATGAATCCCTTATTCAGTAGATCTTGTAATTGAATCTTCAATTCCGCCAACTCATTAGGGGGCATACGGTACGACCTTCGGGAGATGGGAGCCGTACCGGGCTTTAGCTCAATTACGAATTCTACATCTCTTTCAGGGGGTAATCTAGGCAAATCTTCCGGAAATACATCTGGAAACTCACATACTACCGGAATGTTCTTGATCTCCGGTACAATGGCTTCAAATATTCTACCAGAAGCTTTGGCTGGGTTGGTTTCGGGGAGAGACAAAAGAATTTCTTCTTGATTATAGCTCAACCTGACAGTTCTGAGTTCAGTGTTGAGGATTGCCTTGTGTTGGGTTAACCAATTCATACCCAAAATTACATCTATATCCTGGCCTTTCAGAACAATCATGTTAGCAGGAAAGTTCCGTCCGGCCATTGTTACTAGCACTTCATAGGCCACTTCTCTAGTAAAAATGTGTCCCCAGGTGAATGAATTTTAAATCCCTCTCTTGATTCATGGCATGCAATGTGATGTTGCTCCACAATTTCTTGCTAATGAAGGTATGCGAAGCACCAGAATCAAAAAGAATAATTGCAGGGTGACTGGCCACGGGAAATGTACCCATCATCACCGGCTCTCCTTCCGGTGTAGTGGCCACTTGAGTGTAGTATACACGCCCCGTTTTCTTGGTATTTCTCCCCACAGCATTTCCCTTGGGCTGAGTGGACTTCCCAGTTCCTTGCTGAGCATTGGATTGATTTTGCTTGGGGTACGGGCAGTCTTTGATAAATGTCCTGATTTGCCGCAGTTGAAACACCCAGTGGAAGAGCTGGGCAAGGTAGGGAATCGAGTGCCTGGGGCACCCGGTTGATTTGGGGAAGTGGAGGTATTGTTGGGGCGGATAATAATGGGCTGTTTGAAGGGAATGCTGGTGGACGGGAAAAAGTACGGTTTTGGCTAGAAGGCCGGATGACGAACCGTTGCCTCTTCGCCTGGCCCTGAGTAGGCCTCTCACCACTGAATCCCTTATTCTTCCCAGAACTTGCGTATTTTGCTTCCACAGATAAGGCTGTACTGACAACCTTTCCATATGTGAGATCAATACATGTGGCCATCTTTCGCTGCAACCGGTCATTTAGACCTCTCATAAAACAGTTCTTTTTCTTCAAATCAGTATTCACCTGGTCGATGGCATACTGCGACAGGTGATTAAACTTGTTAAGATACTGATTGATGGTGTCTCCTCCTTGTTAAAGCTTCATGAATTCCTCTTGTTTCATATGCAGCACCCCTTCAGGTATGTAGTGCTCACGGAAGGCTGCTTTAAATTCTTCCCAGGTGATTTGATGGTTGTCAGGTTGGATAGCCACAAATTTCCCACCAAGTACTGGCAGGGCCACGTAGTTGCTGTGCCGCGAACAATGGCTTCTGCGTTTCAGAACAACGAAGAAGGCCAAACTTTTGTTCAATAACTCGTATCCACTCGTCGGCTTCTAGCGGGTCTTCTGCTTTGGTAAATAGAGGTGGACGAGTTTCGGAGAAATCCAGATAGGTGGTTTCACGGGGACTTTGCTGAAAACCTCTTCCTGCCTGCTGCTGGAACTGCTGCTGACCCGCCATTTCCCTAAGGAAGCGGGTATTATCTGCGGTGGCATTCACCAAGGCGGCAATCGCCTCGGCTAGCGTGGGTGGAACCGGAGGTGGATTTGGGGTGACATCCCGACCCCCAGACGTTCCGGCTGCGTCCTGTCCGTGAGTCCTGGTCGGCATCTGAGGCAAAAACATTTGAATAAACATAATATGCCAAAGAGACCTTCCATTTTACATTACTATAAAAAGTAATGATACAGACTCGATATTACATAACAGGATACATTACCCATTATACAAAAGTTCAACCTATTATACAACCGTGCATTCTACAATACACTACTCTACTTCTATTACACATTAGTCCTGCTTTCCGTTACTTTTGGCGGCCTCATCGTCAGGTGTGGGAGTCCAGACGTCAACCAACCTCAAAGAAGGAGGGGGTTCAAAAAGGTCTAACTCCCCACCCAACGCGCGTCCCGCAACGTGAGAGGGTCCGGCTTCCGCCTCAGCAGAGTGTGCAGGCGCACTAGGGTGTAATTGTGAGTATAGTATATGGACTTCCTCATGCAACGTATTGCAGTAGACCTGCAGGTCGTCGACAGTTGAGCTAAGTTCTTTAATTCGGGCCTGAGCCCTTGCTTCCTTAGCACATGCCAGCAAATGAGACTGTACTGCCCAGTCAAGTGCTAAGTCTCGATCAGCAAGCTGATCCTGCAGGTGACGGATGTCCCTTCTTAGTTCATTGATTCTATCTCTGTCTGCGACCCAAGCATTGGTCCTGTGTTGCAGCTCTGCTTGAAGTCGACTCACTCGGGCTTCAAGGTCTCCTATGGGGTCATTACTTCCGCTGCTGCTACTTTCATGTCGAGGGGCTAGTTGATGCCGGGGTACTCCAATTGGTCCCGTTGACTTACGTGCCGTTAGCCTCGTGCGTGGCGGCATCTTTCTAAGGGGGAAAATTTATTAGCCTAATTCTTAGCATGATGCATGAATAAGTACAGAATCAACCTTAGTCGATTCAACCTTCTATACATTGCACTCTTCCTATCTGGTCTTTAGGATAGACTCTTCAGAATACTTAGGTAAGAAGAGAAAGAATTTTTTTAGGTAAGACTTTCGAAAATCCTTTTTAAGATGCCTCATAATATCTGCAAAGAAGGGCTACGCTCCGATACCAGCTGTGACAGAACCTCCCAAGTAATTAGGCCCACCTACAGTTGTCCTTGTCCAACGGACTTCAGACAACCCTGTATGTGCCCCTGAATTACTTGACAAGTTCGGTATCTTTCCTTACCTTACCAGGAACGATTCACCCGTCTTGCGGACATTACAGAACATCGGAGATAAGAATTGCGGAAGCGATTACATAGTTCACATTTATTTAAAAGCAAGCTCAAGTTGTTTTATTACAGACCAGAACTAAAAGCGAGTGCTGAGTAGTAATATTATACAAACCAAGGGAGGCAAAAACTCCTCCCGAGAAGATTTAAGTAAAAGTTCTATATGGAGGACCAAGTCCTCCCGCACTTCAGTCTTGGGTTTCTTCTTTGGGAACCACCTTGGCACAGAAGCAGCAGAAATCTGCTACTTCCTCACCTAAAAACAACGAAGGGATAAACCCTGAGTATGGAATTACTCAGCAAGACTTACCCGACTAAAGAAAAGACTCTCAAGGGTATGCTGGCTTTTAGGGAGTCAAGGTAAGGCTTCTCAATACTCAAAGACTCTGTTTTGCATAAATGCTTACTAAAGTGGATCCTTAAAAATCCAATTTTATTTGACCAGTTAAGTTCAATTACCTGCAACTAGAGTTCTTTCTACCCTAGTTCAATCACTGGTCCTGCACTAGCCAATTTCTTAACAAATATCCATCATCTTTAGTGGAATGCTACGTGTAGGTCAGTGACCAAGTCTTCATAACCGCGAAGGTACGGCGATCCGAATCGATTATATTCAGCTGAGGATCTCCAATCACACGACATATGTAGCACTTAACCCTTGCATATGTCAACCCGCCACCGGGGTTCTTAAGACCGGATCAGGTTCACGCAAACCGAGAGCACAGATACACCACCGTCCGGCCTCTTGCCACGGAGGGTACACGCTACTCTCGCCACCGCTCCACGCCCATTTCGTGTTATCTTATTCCGGCCTTAGTCTGCCCGAGGCAAGGCTTACCCATGACGAGGCATGTGACCAGCTAAAGGGTCCTCGATCATCAAGCCTACATCGACAAGGTCCTTAATCGACTCAGGCGGAGACACTACACCGAGACTCCTTTCTCGTGCAAGTCACCCGCCCGGTCTCATCTTAATCTTTTCAACCCAAAATCTTGGTACCTGGCAGAGGTACATCTTTTCCAGATGTTGAATCCATCAAGTTTTATTTTCGAAAACATCCCACCCACTTTTGCCACATCATCCTTTGTAAAAACAAAACATTTTGTTTTTCTAAAGCAAGACTGAGCATCAAAATCTTTTGTAAAGGGTGATCAAGGAAGGTAATCAAATTCAAGGAAGGTAATGCAGGAATTGTTTTATCAATCAACTCCTATCACCTAATGCATCAAGCAAGTGAGAAAGATTTAAAACAACAAGGAGGGTGGCAAATGCACCGGGGCTTGCCTTTGTTAACAGGTGAGTCCTGCTCGGATCCACAAATATCGAAATAAAAGCAGTTGCCTGCTTGAGGATCTGAGGTTGGTGGAGTTCCCTCTTCAGTGACTTCTTCTTCTTCGTGTTCTAACATAACCATATATATGCATAAGAATGGATGCCATGGGATGCTCATGAGGATGCGAAGATAATATAAACTTATTATAAGTCTTGAGTACAACTTTCCTTCACGGTACTCCGAGAACCTAGGGTTTCCGGAGTCAGTAAAGGAGTTCATAGGGCAGGGGTGGTTTTGGGTTCTAGTTATCAAACATGGTCCAAATCAACTCAAATTCTACCCAAAGCTTCTAAATATTGTTTTAAGTTCCCATAAAAAGTTTGGGCATTTTTTGGACTTACCAATTATTTTCTAAAAATCCATAACTAATACTTTTAACCATTTTAAATACCCCAAAATTTCTTACTTCCTCTAAAAATCACAAACTTATTTTTATTAAATTCTAGGGAAAATTATGAACCTAGGAAAATTGGTTTTACAATTTTGCTATTTTTCTACTGTTTTCTATAATTGTTTTGGCTCTGGAGATAAAAGAAAAAGAAAAACAGGTGAACAGCACTGGGCCGAATCCAGCCCAGGCGGCCCAGCTAGGGCAGAAAGGCGCCCGTGCGCGCGCCCGCGCTGGCAGACTTGCACAGAGGCCCTCGCGTTTTTGTCAAACAGCGAACGAGCCCTTTCACTGTGGCACTGTGTCGCTGACAGATTACAGATAAGTCCCTAAGGTTCTATTTCTTCATCGTGCTAGCCCCCGACGGCGAGCAACATGACAGAGCGCGACACCGACGAGCTATACCGGCCAGAGGGGGCCAAGACCGACGCTCCCGAGCGGTGGGCATCACAACAGACCTACCTCGAGCCTTTCCCCCAACCCAATTTCACTAATGACCCTATGGTTTGCACTGACCACGACCATGGATGTTGCGGGTAGATGAACGCGTTCCCGGCGACGAGTGGGCTCCTAATTCAATTGGATGGGTTGGCGAGTATCACCAATGTATGTGAATGCTTAAACAAGGGAGCAGAGGGGAGGAGCTGACCCGAATTGAGCTGACCACGGCGAGCTTGGTTTCGCGGCGTTCTTCGATCGATTTGGGGGTAATCCCAAATTGGGGAGCTACGGGGAACGATTGGAGATGAGAGTGGGTGCTATAGCTTGATGATTACATGGCGCAACTATCCCCGCCCTCAATTTATAGGCTCCAAGGGCGGTGGCCGGTGAATTTTGAGGAGGACGCGCGGCGGCCGGAAAGGGAGAAGAATACTGGCGCAATGGATTCGTGGCTTCTACCGTGGCGGTCATTCCGGCGATCAACGGAGAGTCACTAAGGCTTACGGCGATGCGGTGGAGATACTCAGGCACGTGGCACAAGGCCGGAAGGTGACTCTTGTCGGTGAACTTATCTGCCACAGCCGCAGAGCACGAGGGGTACGGCGGTGAGTCACCGGAGTTATCCCCAGGTGCATGGTTTTTACTTGGCGGCCTTATCGGGTCATCGTCGACGTGAATCACAACGGCGGCGACGCGAATCACGGCGAAGATCGGTCGTCGACGGTGAGGACAGCCGCGCTGGCGGTCTGATCCGGTGCAGACACTGTACCATGGGAAATGGTATTCAGTTGACTGACAGAGCGAGTTGGAGCTTGATTTTCTCTCAAATTTCCATGGCAACCTATCCGAGGTTCTGCAGCAAAGTTGTTGTTCATTATACCATCTTCATCTTTGTTATAGCAGCCATGGGCAAATTCTTACTAGATTAGTCATAAACTGTTTTCCAAAGATGATCCAATGTCAGTGTCAGTCTGATTTTCAGACTTAATCCGCCTGACAGCCAAAGTTTGGGCATGATTATCTCCCATTTTCTTACAAGAACATGGCCTACACTCTTAAGCAAACTTGTTGTCCTATAATTGGGCTATAATTTTGATGTGGTGACCTAGGGCACAAACCCCATGCTTTGAAAGTTACAAAGCCCCAAAGTGGAGCCAATATCACTGAAATTTCAGACTTAGTATAGAACTCAAATGAGGTCCATTTTGCAATTGAGTCCAAAACTTAGGGTTTGGCTTTCAAGTCCACATATTTGTGAACCAAAGGACTTAAGAACCTTATTTGACTTGGTTTTTGCACTTTAGTCCAAAAGTGGGACCAATTTTGCACATAGGCCCCTAGGGTTTAGTTTTAGGGTTTTCCAGGGTTCTATTTGAGATTTTTGGTACCCAGGGTATAAATGTGACTCAACTTTGTTTTTGGGGACATTTATAACTATTACCCTAAAGTATTTAGGTTTTCTCAACTTGGGTTAAGTTTTACCTCTTTAATACCTATTTAGGGTTAAAGCTTCCTATCCAGGGTCCTATTTGCAAAACATTAAAACAATACAACTTGTTTGAAATTTTTGCCTAGTGAATGCACTCTAAGTGTATCAAACATATGCAATACCAATGCTATGATGTCATGCTCAAGTTTTAGTTATAGTAACACCAGGAGTGTTACACCTGCAGATCGATCTGTCCTCGATCCGGGCCGGCGCGGCGCCTTTTCATGGGATCATCCCCGGGAAACGCGTCCAACCCCTCGGAAAACTCGGTCTGCCCGTCTGCTTCGGGACTCCCTCCAACTTCCAAAGGGAAACCCTCACGTTCGAGGTGGTCGGGTTCCGAGGAACCTACCATGCAGTACTGGGGAGGCCATGCTACGCCAAGTTCATGGCCGTCCCCAACTACACCTACCTCAAGCTCAAAATGTCGGGCCCCAACGGGGTCATCACCGTCGGCCCCACGTACAGACACGCGTACGAATGCGACATGGAGTGCGTGGAGTACGCCGAGGCCCTCGCCGAATCTGAGGCCCTCATCGCCGACCTGGAGAGCCTCTCCAAAGAGGTGCCAGATGCGAAGCGCCACGCCGGCAACTTCGAGCCAGCAGAGACGGTTAAGACCGTCCCTCTCGACCCCAGCAACGACGCCTCCAAGCAGATCCGGATCGGCTCCGAGCTCGACCCCAAATAGGAAGCAGTGCTCGTCGACTTTCTCCGCGTGAACGCCGAAGTCTTTGCGTGGAGTCCCTCGGACATGCCTGGCATACCGAGGGATGTCGCCGAGCACTCGCTGGATATCCGAGCTGGAGCCCGACCCGTGAAGCAGCCTCTGCGCCGATTCGACGAAGAAAAGCGCAGAGCCATAGGCGAGGAGATCCACAAGCTGATGGCCGCGGGGTTCATCAAAGAGGTATTCCATCCCGAATGGCTTGCCAACCCTGTGCTTGTGAGAAAGAAAATAGGGAAATGGCGGATGTGTGTAGACTACACTGGTCAAAACAAAGCATGTCCGAAGGTTCCCTACCCTCTGCCTCGCATCGATCAAATCGTGGATTCCACTGCTGGGTGCGAAACCCTGTCTTTCCTCGATGCCTACTCAGGGTATCACCAAATCAGGATGAAAGAGTCCGACCAGCTCGCGACTTCTTTTATCACACCTTTTGGCATGTACTGCTACGTTACTGCCATTTGGTTTGAGGAATGAGGGTGTGACATACCAAAGGTTCATGAACCACGTGTTCGAAGAGCACATTGGTCGGACCGTCGAGGCTTACGTCGACGACATCGTAGTCAAGACGAGGAAAGCCTCCGACCACCTCTCCGACCTTGAAACGACATTCAAGTGTCTCAAGGCAAAAGGCGTAAAACTCAATCCCAAGAAGTGCGTCTTCGGAGTCCCCCGAGGCATGCTCTTGGGGTTCATCGTCTCCGAGCGGGGCATCGAGGCCAACCCGGAGAAAATCGCGGCCATCACCAACATGGGGCCCATTAAGGACTTGAAAGGCATACAGAGGGTCATGGGATGCCTTGCGGCTCTGAGCCGCTTCATCTCGCGCCTCAGCGAAAGAGGCCTACCTCTGTACCGCCTCTTAAGAAAGACCGAGTGCTTCACTTGGACCCCCGAGGCCGAGGAAGCCCTCGGGAACCTGAAGGCGCTCCTTACGAACGCACCCATCCTAGTGCCTCCCGCTGCCGGAGAAGCCCTCTTGATCTACGTCGCCGCTACCACTCAGGTGGTCAGCGCCGCGATCGTGGTCGAAAGACGAGAAGAAGGGCATGCATTGCCCATCCAGAGGCCGGTCTACTTCATCAGTGAGGTACTGTCTGAGACCAAGATCCGCTACCCACAAATTCAGAAGCTGCGGTACGCGGTGATTCTGACGCGGCGGAAGTTGCGACACTACTTCGAGTCTCATCCGGTGACTGTGGTGTCATCCTTCCCCCTGGGGGAGATCATCCAGTGCCGAGAGGCCTCGGGTAGGATTGCAAAGTGGGCGGTGGAAATCATGGGCGAGACAATCTCGTTCGCCCCTCGGAAGGCCATCAAGTCCCAAGTCTTGGTGGACTTTGTGGCTGAATGGGTCGACACCCAGCTCCCGGCAGCTCCGATCCAACCGGAACTCTGGACCATGTTTTTCGACGGGTCGCTGATGAAAACAAGGGCAGGCACGGGCCTGCTCTTCATCTCACCCCTCGGGAAGCACCTCCGCTACGTGCTGCGCCTCCATTTCCTGGCGTCCAACAATGTGGCCGAGTATGAGGCTCTGGTTAACGGGTTGCGCATCGCCATCAAGCTAGGGGTCCGACGCCTCGATGCTTGCGGCGACTCACAGCTTGTCATTGACCAAGTCATGAAGAACTCCCATTGCCACGACCCGAAGATGGAAGCCTACTGCGACGAGGTTCGACGCCTGGAGGACAAGTTCTACGGGCTCGAGGTCAACCATGTCGCCTGGCGGTACAACGAGACTATGGATGAGCTGGCAAAGATAGCTTCGGCATGAACAACGGTTCCCCCGAACGTCTTCTCCCGGGACCTACATCAACCCTCAGTCAAGACAAACAACACGCCCTGAGCCTGAGAAGGCCTCGGCTCAGCCCGAGGCACCCTCGGCCCCCGAGGGTGAGGCACTGCGCGTCGAGGGAGAGCGGAATGGGGTCCCGCCTGATCGAGACTGGCAGACCCCGTACCTGCAATATCTCCACCGAGAAGAGCTGCCCCTAGACCGAGCTGAAGCTCGGCGACTGGCGCGGCGCGCCAAGTCATTCGTCTTGCTGGGTGACGGGAAGGAGCTCTACCACCACAGCCCCTCCGGCATCCTCCAGCGATGCATATCCATCGCCGAAGGCCAGGAGCTCTTACAAGAAATACACTCGGGGGCTTGCGGTCATCACGCAGCGCCTCGAGCCCTTGTTGGAAACGCTTTCCGACAAGGTTTCTACTGGCCGACCATGGTGGCCGACGCCACTAGAATTGTCCGCACCTGCCAAGGGTGTCAATTCTACGCAAGGCAGACGCACCTACCCGCTCAGGCTCTGCAAACAATACCCATCACCTGGCTGTTTGCTGTGTGGGGTCTGGACCTCGTCGGTCCCTTGCAGAAGGCACCCGGGGGCTACATGCACCTACTGGTCGACATCGACAAATTCTCCAAGTGGATCGAGGTCCGACCCCTAAACAGCATCAGGTCCGAACAGGCGGTGGCATTCTTCACCAACATCATCCATCGCTTCGGGGTCCCGAACTCCATCATCACCGACAACAGCACCCAGTTCACCGGCAGAAAGTTCCTGGACTTCTGCGAGGATCACCACATCCGGGTGGACTGGGCCGCCGTGGCACACCCCATGACGAATGGGCAGGTAGAACGTGCCAACGGCATGATTCTGCAAGGACTCAAGCCGAGGATCTACAACGACCTCCACAAGTTTGGCAGGCGATGGATGAAGGAACTCCCCTTGGTGGTCTGGAGCCTGAGGACAACGCCGAGTCGGGCCACGGGCTTCACACCGTTCTTTCTAGTCTATGGGGTCGAAGTCATCTTGCCCACAGACTTAGAATACGGGTCCCCGAGGACGAGGGCGTACGACGACCAACACAACCAGACCAACCGAGAAGACTCGCTGGACCAGCTAGAAGAGGCTCGGGACGTGGCCTTACTACACTCGACGCGGTATCAGCAGTCCCTGCGACGCTACCACGCCCGAGGGGTTCGGTCCCAAGACCTCCAGGTGGGCGAATTGGTGCTTCGACTACGACAAGATGCCCGAGGGCGACACAAGCTCACGCCTCCCTAGGAAGGGCCGTTCGTCATCGCCAAGGTTTTGAAGCCCGGGACGTACAAGCTGGCCAACAGTCAAGGCGAGGTCTACAGCAACACTTGAAACATCCAACAGCTACATCGCTTCTACCCTTAAGATGTTTTCAAGTCGTTCATACACCTCGTTTACATACAAAGTCTAACCATTAAGGAAGGGTTAGCCTTGCCTCGGCAAAGCCCGACCCTCCCTCGGGGGCTAAAAGGGGGGAACCCCCTCCGCGTCAAAATTTTCCTCGTAAAAAGTCTTTCTGCCAGAATACCTTTCGTGCTTTTTGACTACTTCGGTAGTGGGATCATGAAAACGACGGAGTACACGTAAGCAGGCAAGGCCAACCGAGCCGAGGAACTCCTACGCCTCTGGGATACGGATACCTCACTCATCACCTTCTGCGAGAAGTAACTCGCGTTCGGATGAGCGATCCTGCTGACCGAACAAGTCTTAATGCTCGAAAACTTTTCTGCCGAAACGATTTTTCGTGCCTTCTCGACTATATCGATAGCAGAATCCTACGGACGAGTAAGAGTACACGTAAGCGGCAAGGCCGACCGAGCCGAGGGACTCCCATGCCCCCGGGATACGGATACCTCACTCATCACCTTTCATGAAAAGTAACTCTCGCTCGGACAAACAATTCTGTTACCGACAAATAAGTCCTGATACTCGAAACAAGGAGAAAAGAAACGCAGCTTTACAACGCGACGACAGTATGTTTGGGCCTCGGCGGCTGCAAAAAACATATGCATACTACAGGTGTGCCGATCCTGCAGGCTCAGACGTCGATGGAGGGGGAGCAGCAGCACCCTCGGCGTCAACTCCACCATCGGCGAAGTTCGACCGAGCCTCGGACGGCAACACGGTCGGAGGATCTCCGCTCCGAAGGACGACGTCAGCACCACGCCCGGGCCATCGCCGCCAGGGTCTCCTCCAGGAACCCGGCCCGAGCAGACGGCTCGGCCGGCCGCCCGAAGCCTCAGCCAGCTGTCCCCCGAGGACACCAGCCCGGCTCTTGGCCTCGGCAACTCGACTCCGGCGTTGGTCCCGCCAATGGACGACCCGGCCAGGCCCCGACCGACGAAGCTTCCTTTTTCGAGCCAACTCCGCCTCTGTCCACGCTGCCATCGGCCCCGGCTCACCGCAGAGCGGCCGAGGGTTTTCTTTAACTAAGCAAGTGGAGTCTCGGGCGGTAAGGCTGACCGAGCCGAGGGATTCCTACGCCTCCGGGATACGGATACCTCACTCGTCACCTTCCGCACAGAGCAACTCACATTTGGTTAAGCGATTCGGCTAGCCGACAGGCGAGTTCTAGTGCTCGAAAATGAGAAAAAACATGGTATTACACCCAAAAATACCTACATGTTCAGGCCCCGACAGCCACAATGAACAGACACCGGCACTCAAGGTGCCATTACAAACGGAACTCCGGTTCCGCCCCCGCAGGTACAAACAACCCCCCACATTGGAGGGCCTGTGGGGCGACAAGACCCCAGGTGGCATGGCGACGCCCGCTCCAGCAGCAGCGACAACGACCTCCGCTCCGGGCGGCCGAACAGCAGCAGCGACGACCTCACAGCAGACGCTGCTGCGATAAGGCCCTCGCCCACGCCCCCACTCGAGGGGCGAGGACAAGCAGAAGGCTATAGAGTCGGAGGTCAGTCCGCAGGTGGCACCGACTATCTCGTCGGCGGAGAAACCTCTTCCGGCTGCCTCGGTGGGAGGTGGCACCGGAAACCGCGCCGAAGCCGCTCAGGCCGGAGAGCCAGACACGCGGCAGCTGCCAGCGCCACGGACGGCGAACGCCATTCCCCCCGATCACTGAGGGAAGGAGCGGGTCGCTGCCCGCACGGAGACAGGCCCCAACTCGGCGCACTCCCCTCCCAGCATTGATGATGAAAATCCTTGAAGCTGAGGGAGGGGCGGAGGCCGCAGCCCAGCTCGCTTCTCCCCACCATCGAACTGGTGGTCACCGTCTTGGGTGACCACCGGCGAGGGGATGCAGCCGGGCTGTCTGACGAAAATCCTTGAAGCCGAGCGATGGCTGAAAGGTACCAACTTCCGCGAAGTTGCGTTCCTCCAACGACAGCAAGACGAAAGCGACGCGAGCGCTCCCCATCCGGGGGCTCGGAAGGTGGAAGGACGTGATACATGGAGTGCGAAGACATGGTTGCCATCCAAGAGGGTCACCCTCCTTTTAAAGGCGACTCTCCCCACTTGCGTCCTCAGCCGTCGCGGACTAAGTCTTCTCCAACACGCTCCAAGGTCCTCCCCCTACGACACGGGGGCTGGGTCCCACGCGTCATGCAAGATGGCCCAGGACAGAAGAAGCCAGACCGCCGCGCGCGGAGCGCACAAACAACCTAGCGGTTACAAGCATTCCTCCACTATCGCCCGGACCAGCGGGTGAAAGGGCGGACCGCCATGCAGGCGGCATGCAACCGCACCAAGGGGGCGCACCCTTTCGACTTCGACGCATCCAGCATGGAGGCCCAGGCCCACACGTCATGTAACCGGCGCGCCGGTTACTACGTGCGAGAAAATGCACCGCCACTCGCGCCAGTACCGCACCTTCTCGACTGCGGGACCGGTGCCGCGACTCGAGGCGACCCTGCGCATGACCCGACAGTGCCAACCGAGCACATCGTTCACGGGTCAGTCAGTCGCGAGAGAAGGCACGACGGTCAATACAGCCAGAAATGGGCCGGCAGTAATGGCGGTGGCAGGCGGGCGGAAGCAGCAGTCAAGTCGTCAACAGGCTCACGTCCCCTCCTGGGACAGCGAGAGAGCCCTCTCCCACGACGTGAAGATGACGCGCCCGTGTTCCGTTCCTCAAACGGCTCGAGCACGCACAACGGCTGCCCCGCGAACCACTCGTCCGTCGCATTAACTCTGCGGCAGGACAGGCGCGACCCTTGGCAGGCGAAGCAGGCGACGCTTCACCTCAGCCATAATGACCGCGTCAAAAAAGGTGCGCCACGTCGTTCGATTTCATATCCTTTTCCTCCTCCTCTTTCTCTCTTGCCACAGGACCGAGAAAGGGGATACTTCGAAAGGGATCCTTCTCCACGAAGGAAGCGGGCCCCGAGCCCCCCTACTGATCAGAGGTTCGAAGACTGGCACCTCGGAAGGGTTCAACAGTCGCCTCAGAGCACTCGGGCTCCGCACCCACTACTGGTTAGAGGTTCGAAGGCTGGCCCCTCGGAAGGGTTCAATGGCCGCCTCAGGCCACTCGGGCCGCGCCCACTACTGATCAGGGGTTCGTAAGCTGGCCCCCGAAGGGTTCGACAGCCGCCTCAGAGCACGTAGAGCGAGGGATGACCCTGGGTACGTTCGATACATAACCAAGGCTCAGGCTATGCTCCCGAGGTACCCTAGGACATTTCCGAGACCGACGGGAACGATTTTGTAACGGAATCCCACCAGAGGGAGGCATCGAGCCCTCGGACCCCGTCAAAAGGGGACTGGGTCCGGCGAATCACCCGCAGGTACTTTTGGAGCGCGCCTCCGGGCCACTAGCCGACCCCTAATGAATGGGGCACGGGCGTCCACTCGGATTACCCGCTAGCAACTCACTGGAGACACCATGTTCGGCGCCCTCCGAGGGCAACATGGCGCTTTCCCCCCCCCCCTCCTCCTTGCGGAAAGGCGACGCAGGGGCATATGAAAAAGCCGAGTCTGTCCTTGACCATCCTCTCGCTCTATGCGGAGGCTCGGGGGCTGCTCTCGTAAACTCGGCTCCGGCCAAGCCGTTGACAGCGTCAACATACCAGCCGAGAACTTGGGACCTGACTAAGCACCCGGGCAACGACCAGTTCGCATGAGGGAACAACCAAACTGGCCGAGCCATCACGAAAGGCACTAAGACCTCGAAGGAGTCAAAACACTCCTCTGAGGCCTCGGGGGCTACACCCGGCGGGTGCGCTCGCGCGCCCCACCAGAATGAAATGCAACCGAGAAAGGCCGGTCCCCTTGCAAAAAAGTGCGACAAAAGCCTCCAAGCGAGTGTTGGAGCGCACCCACCAGAACGAAATGCAACCGAGAAAGGCCGGTCCCCTTGCAAAAAAGTGCGACAAAAGCCTCCAAGCGAGTGCCAACACTCCCTTTGAGGCTCGGGGGCTACTGTCGGGGACCATAATTAGGGGTACCCCCAAGACTCCTAATCTCAGCTGGTAAACCCCATCAACACAAAGCTGCGAAGGCCTGATGGGCGCGATTCAGGCCAAGGCTCCGCTCAAGGGACACGATCCCGCCTTGCCCGAGCCCGACCTCGGGCAAAGACAGCCGACCCCGGAAGATTCACGCCTCGCCCGAGGGTCCCCTCAAGCAACGGACACACCATCGACTCGCCCGAGGCTCAGCTCGGGTAGGCTTCGCGGAGAAGCAACCTTGGCCAAATCGCCACACCAACCGATCGTATCGCAGGAGCATTTAATGCAAGGATCGCCTGACACCTTATCCTGACGCGCGCTCTTCAGTCGACAGAGCCGAAGTGACCGCAGTCACTTCGCCGCTCCACTGACCGACCTGATAAGAAAACAGCGCCGCCTGCCCCGCTCCGACTGCCGTGCCACTCGCCAGAGTGAGGTCGACAGCGGCTAAGTCCGGCCTCGGCGACATAGGAAGCTCCGCCTCGCCCGACCCCAGGGTTCGGCCCCCGTCTCGGCCTCGGAAGATGGACTTCACCTCGCCCGACCCTAGGGCTCGGACTCAACCACGACTTAGAAGACGACGAACTCTGCCTCGCCCGACCCCAGGGCTCAGACTCAGCCTCGACTCCAGAAGACGACGAACTCCGCCTCGCCCGACCCTAGGGCTCGGACTCAACCTCGACCTCGGAGGAATCGCCACCTCGCCCAAACTCGGGTCCGGACCGGCCACGTCGCCAGGGAGGCCATCATTACCCTGCCCCTAGCTAGCTCAGGCTACGGGGAACAAGACCGGCATCCCATCTGGCTCGCCCCAGTAAACAAGTAATGATGACACCCACACGCTCCATGACGACGGCAGCTCCCAGCCCCTTACGTCGGCAAGGAGACGTCAGCAAGAATCCGACAGCCCCGACAGCTGTACTTCCGCAGGGCTCCAGCGCTCCTCCGACGGCCACGACATCACATGAACAGGTGCCAAAACCTCTCCGACTACCACGACGGCATGTACTTAGGGCTCTAGCTCCTCTCTGCTAGACACGTTAGCACACTACTACACCCCCCATTGTACACCTGGACCCTCTCCTTACGCCTATAAAAGGAAGGTCCAGGGCTCTCGTACGAGAAGGTTGGCCGCGCGGGAGAACGGGCCGACGCATAAGGCCCTCGCTCTCTCTCTCTCTCCACGCGAACGCTTGTAACCCCCTACTGCAAGCGCATCCAGCCGCCCTAGGCACAGGACAACACGAAGGTCGCGGTTTCCCCTTACTGTTCTCCCCCTTTGTGTCCCGTCTCGTGCCGACCCATCTAGGCTGGGACACACAGCGACAATTTACTCGTCGGTCCAGGGACCCCCCAGGGTCGAAACGCCGACAAGAGGTATGCGAGAGTATGAGGCGAACAAGTCCATGACCACATTAGCTTTATAATCCACAAGGATGGTCAGCCGAGCTAGCAAATTCTACGCGGCAATGGCGACGTGCGCCGCGGCTAGGTGGATGCGGCAGGAGGATAGCGACCAACACGCCCATAGCCAATGACAGGTGGCCCCATGCGAGAAAGGGAAGGGGAGACACGAGCGCGACGGGAGAGCCTGTACGTGGGCCCGTGCTGTCGGCGCATGACATCGCGAGGTTGGGCTACGCGGGAGATTTGTTAGGTGGGCCAAAATGAGTTTCCGCAGCCCAGGTGGGGTTTTCCCTTTTTTCTTTTTCCTTTTTATTTTTCTTTCCTTCTTTTTCCAATTCAAATTCAAATTCCAATTTAATTTCAAACTTGTGGCCAATTCACTCTTATTTTATATTGTTTCATGATAAGTTTCCATTTGGAGATATATATATATTGTTTATACTTTTATATCACATAATATTTGTTTGCTTCTCTTCTTAAATTTTAGAATCTCTTTTAAGTTTTGAATTCCACTTTGGACTTGTTACTATATTCCTTATCACATAATGCACACACAAAAACAATATCCAGCATGATGCATGATTTATTTGAGTGTCTTTTGTTAATTATTTATTTGTTTAATCGTGGTGTTCACATGAAATGAGAAACATAACTCATATGTATATGGAATACAATTTCTCTGCTTAGACTCTGTTTACAAAGTGGGTGTTACACGCCTCAACGTTACAGCAATCAGCATGTATTAGCTTTTCGGCACCATCGACGACAAGTAACCCAGCCTCACCAGCGACCCATAGAAAACAAATCTGCCGGCGTGGTCAACGAGTTAGCCTGCCGCAGGTGCGAGTGCCACCGCCAGCCTCAGACGGCGTGGGGCAAACAGCAAAGCAGCACGACGAAGAGCTTTTTCAGTCACTGTGGCTAGTGGTGGCTACAACGTGTGCGTCGACCGACCTCACCGTGTATTCCACGACGAGGTTGGAGAAGAGCGACAACCTGTCCTCGAGCAACTTGGCCGGCGTGTCGCGCTCCACGGCCACAGCACCTGCAGAGCAGCATCCCGGAGACCTTGGGCTACTGTGAAACAGAGTGAGCAAACAAAAACGCCATTTACGGAGTGGCCGTTCTCTCACTGCAAACCCAACAGGTTGAGAGGGCTTCAACGAAATTGGTGGTGCAACTCACATCTTTATCCTTGTGTCTTGGTTGCATTGATTATACCAATTGGTTCGGTTACACCAAATACGTTCAATGTCAGTGTACTCCCTAAGGTTGAATTCAGCGGTAGCGAAAAACATCCCGGACGTGTGGTTTTCACGACGTGGGGAATTGTTGCTTCCTATAGCAGACATCGACTGCGGCTGTGAAAAATAAGGAGAACGTCGTATATCTCGTGGGTATCCGCGTCCTCTCTCCTCCTCGTGTGTTTACCATGATGGAATACATAAGTTGAAAACGCTGTATTTGTATCCGTTCTTTGTGGATACGACATAACTTCCGCATTCACGGCCCGTTAGCTGCTGGAGTTAGCCTAAGAGGGTCAAGGTTACTCCCCAGGGTGCCCTCGACCATGGTTGGCTCTTGTGGAATGATGCCCACCCTAATCATGCCAATCTGCCAGTGATGTAGATGTCGACGTCATCTATTAGGATGTCTTAAGTAGCTATCCTATTTCACTCTTTATCTCACCTCATGTTTCAAACTCTATTTTACGAATAGTGTTATCTAAAATGGAAAATAATGTTTTACATAACCATATAAATGATCTACATTGCGTGCATACCACGTGCCCACGTAGGGTGGTTTGCTGAAGAATCTGCTGGAGGGGACACCATTATCTAATACCTACCAACTGTTTCAGTGCATACCATGTGCCCACGTAGGGTGGTTTGCTGAAGAATCTGCTAAAGGGAACGCCATTATCTAGTACCTACCAATTGTTTCAGATATGAAACTCGTCGAAAGAAACACGACGTGCTCCTGCACGCACTGCTCTCTTAGACTATTCGCTTGGCTTTAATTCGTACTGATTTCTACTACTTCTATAGTGTTTTATCTTTATAGATTACAACTACAACAGTGCGAACCGCTCGTTTTAGCACACATGCTCTTATCGTAAATTGAAGGAGAAGAAAATCAGCATGAGATCAACAGAACAGCTTTGTCTGTCGAATGTTGTTCCGTTTTTGTTCGACAACGTGCAATCACTTCATTATTTATCCAAACGTAGGATAGGAGTGTAACCATCCATCAAATATAGGTATCATTACAAAAAAAATCAAACATTCGGGGTACGAGACCTGTACTTCAGTACTTGTATGCTCGAATGGACACTAACTAACTTCCACCAACTTTTTAATAGAACTTTTTGATGAACTCAATTCCTTAACTCATTTCCTGAACCTCAACTCCTCGGCGTTAAAGCAATCAGCGTGTAGTAGTTTTTTCGGTATCATCGACAAGTAAGCCAGCCACGCCTGCGACTGCGACCCACAAAAAACAAATCTGCCTGCGTGGTCAACAAGTCAGCCTGTCGTAGGTGCCACTGCTAGCCTCAGACGGAGACGGAGGCATGTAAGCTTGACCATCAGATATGTGTGTTTTCACGTGCACTTTCTATGTGGCATCTCATGTCTAGTTATTTTTTTAGATAAATAAGTATTTCACCAAAGGCCATGTTCGTTTTTTGTCCCGGTGGGGGATTAAGAGGGAATAAATCCAATACTAATCAAAATTCTCTTTAATCCACTCAAATATACCTCAATCCATATGGTCTCGCTGTAAAACAAACAACGCAGATGTGCACGAGTCATGTAACGAAGTTGCTTATGTACAAATTTTGTTGTTACATTTTGTCATTTTTGTTTACAACATCTATAAACATGAGTTGTCCATATTTCAAGCACTTATTCTCATTATTATGTTTTTCTAGAATAACATATAATTATGTTGGGATGCATCGATCTTCTTACAATTCACCCAAAAGCTAAAAGCAATTTCTTTGAGTAATATTTTGAGACACCTTGTGATTTGCTCGAAACACATCACAGATCAAATTCACTAGCTCTTTATAGCAATTGCCTGAGAATACAAACTTAGACTTAATACACATATTGCATCACTCAATGAGCGAAATGTTATAGAATGATTGTAACGGTGTTCTATTCTTGCAATGGTATTAAAGGAATAAATTATCTATATAAATGGGAATTAAGATAATAAGACATGTCTATACAACGATAATAGTAACAAGGGTTTAAACAAAATCCTGAAGGATGAAAAGGAACTCCATAATTTTAAATATCAATGAACGAACGAATTGTTATAAGGTGTTTGATCCACCTCCTACAGTAAGAGCAAGATTAATAATATAGGTTACAGTGTACTTTATAAGGTCATTCTTAATGTGAGTTCCATACTCGTTAAATACAATGACATATTATGATGCTTGGTGATATGACGGTGCAATTATAAGGAGAGATATAGAGAATTTTATAGGAGATGATAGAGTTTCATGGGATGAAACCTTGTGTACACGGTTACCTAGTTTAAATCGGATGTGGCAGCATTATTGTGGCAGTATTATAATGCATTGAAACTCGTCATTGAGAATGGCCTTGATATGTTGACACATATAGACAACTAAAATCATAATCATATAAATAACTCTATCATAAAATAAGCAATACATTTAATACTCGGTACATCTATTTCTCTCATAAATTGTTTTCAAGTTTATGAACAATCCACTTTCTACATGCTACTAGTAAGCAGCAGCCTGCTTCCCTTCTCTCTTCATTTTTCTTTCTTCTATGTCACTATAAGTCTGATGTGGTGTCTCTTCCAGTTCACCTATGTCACCTTATTATACTAGCTCTAACCGTGTCGCAACTGCATATGCCTCCATCGACTATAGATAGGGTGGGCAAAATACTCCATACCTAAACATCGAACCCGAATTACTTGAGCCCAGATCCAAATACTGAATATGAAATACCCAATCGTAGTTTAAGATAATGACATGTACCCATAATACAGGGTACCCTAAGGTAACGTAAAATGACTACTCTAGGAGATATGGAATTACGTGCAAGATGATCTCTAGGTAGATCAGGCTCGATCAGGTCATCTCGACCAGGTTGA
The DNA here is from genome assembly GCA_029449295.1 of Zea luxurians. Classification (NCBI taxonomy): domain Eukaryota; kingdom Viridiplantae; phylum Streptophyta; class Magnoliopsida; order Poales; family Poaceae; genus Zea; species Zea luxurians. Next base: position 45,300 of record JAOPSE010002481.1, on the reverse strand, counting down.
ACCCGACCGAAGCAAACCTAACGAAAGTCCCCCTAACATAATTTTTTTCCACTAGGCCAGACTCGAGCTGACCACCCGACTAAGTTAGACCGTACCATAACAAAACACAACTAGGGTTCCCTCGACCAAGATCCTCCACCAAGTTGGCCCTAACCTTGACTAGTCGGTCTTAACCTCAGACAAGCTAACCATACATCTCGTACATGACTCCATAGTCAGAAAGACAACTCATAGAGCCAGTGCATTTATGATCCTCTGATCTTTCAACGCACACGTCTAACGTAAGACAAAGGTAAATATAGTACAAAATACTCTAGGGACACCTAAACCACCACACCTCAAAAGAAAGAAAGTCAAAAAAATTAGACAAGACAAGAGCGAAAGAAAAGAACTCCAAGGCGAACCACTCATACGACTCTTAGAAACGTGCACAACGACAAGGCTTTGGACACATGCAGGACCTAACCACTCCCTTGGCCTAGTCATCTTGAAGATGACAAAGTAATATGCATTTGTCATGACGTACCAAAGAGCTACACAACCCAGAATATGAACAACAAACCCATCGAAACCTCCGTGTAACAATAGGTCTCATGTTCCTCAAGTACATAAAGGGACGAGGCCTCGCGATAAAGGGAAAGAAAACTCGCCTTGCATCCACTTCACACAAGCACGTGAGTTCAGCACTCCATTTTGTAACACTCGAGTCAATAAGAAAGGCTTTAACACCATACGTAGGAGTTATCTCTGAACAAGTCTAAACTCTCTTAGGCGCGTAAAGAGCAAGACCATCGAGACAACACCACGAATCCTCTCCTAACCTACAAAATTAATTGTTGGATAGTAATTGTAAAAACCCAAATTTAGTTTGAGAAATGTTCCCCAATACTCAATCTATCCGAATTACTCGAAATATCTCAATCATTTCTCTTATATTTCATAACATAAAGACATATGAAGTGGTTCTGTACAATACAGATATATTTAAAACAAACTAATATAAATTTACGCTAACTTAATAACTAGTTTATTATATTGATATGCAGACATGTTGTGATTTGAAGAACCATTATTTATTGCTTTAAATGCTACTAAAATTCTTTTAAAATGATTGACTGTGTCCGTTTCAGATATTATCAAGTAAAATCCGAACATGAATCATTGAGTATATAAAATTTCGAATAATATTTTTTGAAATTAAAATTCGTTAACAATTATTTATATCCTAAATTTCATTTAGGTCCCGTTTTGTTTCTTTTCATTTTGAGGAATTGAAATTTTACTAATGGAATAATCTATTTTTTTAAAACGTGACTTCCACCACTTTCTAAAATTATCATATAAGCCTATCTCAAATTTATAGGGTGAAAAATAGAAATTGATTCTATAGATTTAAATACTATTTTTCTGATGCACAAACTTATAACACACTCTTCTACTTAATTCGCTATAACATAAATGTAGTATATAACTATCTCTCTCATATAATTATGATAATATATAAATATATTATATATATAAATATATAAACTTAATTAATTTTGTCTAAATTATAATTATTAAAATGGAATCTAATTCCAATGAAACAAATGGGACTTAACTCGAATTTTGTAACCTGAATGGACAGACCGTTGCGCACGGCTAGAACAACTGAACAACAGTCTGTGGGACGGTGACGGCGTCCAGGCGACGACGTTGACGCCCGCCGCCCCGCACGGCCGTACCCAATCCGACAGCCCACATCCATCTCCCACTCTCACCTCCCATCCGACGGTGCAGAGCCCGTCACAGTTCACCGCGCTAGCCCACGGGACGCGGCAGAAAGCGACGTGTGTGGGGGACGCGAGTACGCGACACGACAGCGAGAGCACTAGCAGTCGGGACACTCACCACCAGCTAACGCGCACTCGCGTCGGAATGCGTGCTGCGTGAAGAGAGGCGACACGGGCTGCGGGGAGGAGGCGGATAGCGGCGGCGGCGGCGTCGGCATGGAGGCGAACCGGGGGATGGTGGCTGGCTCCCGCGGCGGGGTCGTAACGATCCGGCACGACGGCGACGGAGCCGCGGTGCGTCCCCCCTCTCCCCCGCTCTTCGGTGCCCTGCTCGCGCTCTCACTCGGCTTCGTCCCGTCGCGGTTTGATTTGCGCCGGGGGACCTGTCGATCTGCCGGGCGCCCGTGCGCCGCCGGGCGGATGGAGTTGGTCCAGCGTCCGATTGGCGGCCCTTGCGGTCGTTGTGTGGGATGCCTAGGTTCTGTTTGCGTCAGCGTAGGAGGTTTTCGGTGCTGTTGTGGGGGGTTTTCGGCGCGGCGTGCTGGTCGAGTGGCGACTCTATTGATTTCACTGTTCTCTTCGCCACCTGCTCGCGACGGTGTTGTCGGGAAATGCAGAGGGGATTTGGTTGAAATGGATTATTCAACTCGCCTGGGTTTGTCATCTGTATTTTATAGGAACAGTTCGAATCCTACAGTTTGTTGGTATTAATAAGCTGTTGACCTGCTAATGCGTCAAGCTTTGGTCTTAATTAATGTATATGCATTTCTCCTAACTCTGTGGGCCATGAGGGAAATTTGTTGCGTCTTGTTCGATTTTATGATATTCTTATATAGAACCTCTGATTGTTGGTTTGTTGCTGTCACAATCTCACCTTCATGACTACATCTACGTTGTTGGCGTGCAGGCTAAGCAGTTGAAGAATGTGAATGAACAAATATGTCAAATCTGCGGTGACACACTCGGCTCTCAGCAACAGGCGATATCTTTGTTGCGTGCAACGAATGTGCCTTCCCGGTGTGTCGTCCGTGCTATGTACGAGCGTAAGGAGGGGAATCAGTGCTGCCCTCAATGCAAGACTAGATACAAGAGACACAAAGGTCCGTTCCTTGTGGGACATACTGAGCTTACTCATTGCTTTACAAGTTCAAAGTTTCAAACTTCTTGAGAAATCTGTTACTTGATATTGCAAACACATCTGTTTAAATTTTCTAATGGAAAATGACTTATGCACATCGTCACCATGTGGTCTTTAAAATCTCCACGTTCAAATTTAGGAAGCCCTCGGGTTCGGGGAGATGATGAGGAGGATGGAGTTGATGATTTGGACAACGAATTCAACTATACACAAGGCAATGTCCAAGGGCCTCAGTGGCAGCTGCAGGGACAAGGGGAAGATGTTGACATCTCTTCGTCTTCTCGACATGAACCCCATCACAGAATTCCACGTCTGACAACTGGGCAGCAGGTATAACAACATACATAAAGCCACTATACGATGCCAGACAGACAGATTCTTGCTGAGCTTTTGGTCCTGTAATCTTATTAGAATTATCTGTACTATAGAAGGCTGTCCTTCCACTTTAGCCCTGTAGTGTGAAGTTTCAATGGAACCAACTGGTTCACTGCCTCACTGCTGGAGATGTAGTCCAGTGTTATTGGTTGCTTATAGATGATTAAGTCCATATACAAGAAATGGGTGGCTGGGTGCTCTTATCTGTTACCAGATACATGTATGACAATAAGTTTTTTTAGATAAAGGAATTTTATGCCAGCCTCTGCAAGAGTTTTGCACTCAACCATCCAGTGTATAACAATAAATACGCTCGACAAATACTGCTTACTACTTTTGGGACCTACGTCTTGTTTCAGAAATACAGCTATAATTCCATTGAATTAGATGGTCATTGTACTTCCTGACATAATTCCAATGAATTAGATAGATGGTCGTTATATTGAACTTGAAAGCTTCCATAAGAATATTTTGTATTGTTGTTGCACTGAAACATTGTCAACTGCTTTCAGATGTCTGGAGATATCCCTGATGCATCTCCTGATCGCAATTCTATTCGCAGCCCAACACCAAGTTATGTTGATCCAAGCATTCCAGGTGTGCTATCGTGTTATGTATATTTGTGTTGGTAAACAGTTCCCCTGCAGATTCACTAGAATGCAATCATTTGTTCCATGATATCAGTACCTGTGAGGATTGTGGACCCCTCGAAGGATTTGAATTCTTATGGAGTTGGAAGTGTTGACTGGAAAGAAAGAGTCGAGAGCTGGAAAGTTAGACAGGACAAAATATGATACAGGTGACTCATAATATCCAGCTGAAGGGAAAGGGGACATTGAAGGGACTGGCTCAAATGGTGAAGATCTGCAAATGTATGGTCCTTACGACTTTACTTATGTCTGCTCTGTCTTTTCTTCTTTGAATCAGGATCCTTCTGTATAGAAAACATTCACATTGCACCTGGGGTCTTATTTTACAATTTTAGTTGTCCATGCTGAGTTGCTGACTACATCAAGCCAAGCAATATTTGCTATAATGCCAGAGAATAACTCTTTCCATTAAACTCCACAAGTGAGTCTTGCACCAGTTTTAATGTAGTGGATATTTTTGCTATACACCAAGTTTTTTGCATTAATAATAACTTTATGCCTACTTAGCATGTAGCTTTCAGAGCTGACTAGAAATATGATGATATTCTTGCCACTTCTGTTCTAGTGTTTTGTAATTGTGGAATGCTTACTGTTTTCTGTTTCAGCTAATGCTGTTGATTTGCTTGCATTTATTGCTCTTCTGCAGGGCTGACGATGCACGGCTACCTCTAAGTCGCATAGTGCCGATATCTCCAAACGAGCTTAACCTTTATCGGATCGTGATTGTTCTCCGGCTTATCATCCTATGTTTCTTCTTTCAATATCGTATAACTCATCCAGTGGAAGATGCTTATGGGTTGTGGCTTGTATCTGTTATTTGTGAAGTTTGGTTTGCCTTGTCTTGGCTTCTAGATCAGTTCCCAAAGTGGTATCCTATCAACCGTGAAACTTACCTTGATAGACTTGCATTGAGGCAAGTTGCACTTGATGTTTTTCTACTGGATGTTGCCAATGCATTGATTGTTATCTTTAAGTGTTCTTATGTTTCGTGCTGAGATTTCTGGTTCGACTTTGCAGATATGATAGGGAGGGTGAGCCATCCCAGTTGGCTCCAATCGATGTCTTGTTAGTACAGTGGATCCACTTAAGGAACCTCCTCTAATTACTGGCAACACTGTCCTGTCCATTCTTGCTGTGGATTACCCTGTTGACAAAGTATCATGTTATGTTTCTGATGACGGTTCAGCTATGTTGACTTTTGAAGCTCTATCTGAAACCGCAGAGTTTGCAAGGAAATGGGTTCCCTTTTGCAAGAAACACAACATTGAACCTAGGGCTCCAGAGTTTTTACTTTGCTCAAAAGATAGATTACCTAAAGGACAAAATACAACCTTCTTTGTGAAAGAAAGGCGGGCTATGAAGGTAAGATAAGGTAGCAAATAGTCAGATTACTTATTCTACAAATGGGTGACTTTGATCTCATGAGGTGTTTCTGACAGAGGGAGTATGAAGAGTTCAAAGTACGGATCAATGCCCTTGTTGCAAAAGCGCAAAAAATACCTGAGGAGGGCTGGACCATGGCTGATGGCACTCCTTGGCCTGGGAATAACCCTAGAGATCATCCAGGAATGATCCAGGTATATTTTTCTTAATATCTCTAAAATGGACATTCTGTCAGAACTTTAGTTTGTTATAGATCTTGTCCTCATGTATTCCACTTTTTTATCATAGGTATTCTTGGGCCACAGTGGTGGGCTTGACACGGATGGAATGAGTTGCCACGGCTTGTTTATGTTTCTCGTGAAAAGAGGCCAGGCTTCCAGCACCACAAGAAGGCTGGTGCCATGAATGCTTTGGTATATTTTCACATAGTTATTCAGCTCTATGAATGTCTATTTGGTTTGTTCATTGCTTTATGATCTCTTTACTAATGAACAGATTCGCGTATCAGCTGTCCTGACGAATGGTGCTTATCTTCTAAATGTGGATTGTGATCACTACTTCAATAGCAGCAAAGCTCTTAGAGAGGCTATGTGTTTCATGATGGATCCAGCACTAGGAAGGAAAACTTGCTATGTTCAGTTTCCACAAAGATTTGATGGTATAGACTTGCATGATCGATATGCAAACCGGAACATTGTCTTCTTTGATGTAAGTATTGTAACTCTTTTTTGACCAAATTTGCAAGTATTTCATGTTTCTTATGTCGGTTTCTCTTTGCAGATTAATATGAAGGGTCTAGATGGCATTCAAGGACCTGTTTATGTGGGAACAGGATGCTGTTTCAATAGGCAGGCCTTGTATGGCTATGATCCTGTATTGACAGAAGCTGATTTGGAGCCTAACATTATCATTAAAAGTTGCTGTGGCGGAAGAAAAAAGAAGGACAAGAGCTATATTGATTCCAGAAACCGTGATATGAAGAGAACAGAATCTTCGGCCCATCTTCAACATGGAAGATATAGAGGAGGGATTTGAAGGTCTGCTCATGCTGCTAGACATTTAATCTTGCTTATTAAATGCAAATCTTGTTCTGATACTGAAGTTATTGTCATGCTAAAATATGTTAGCTTGTACTGATGTGAATCGTGAAATCCCACCAGGTTACGAGGATGAAAGGTCACTGCTTATGTCTCAGAAGAGCTTGGAGAAACGCTTTGGCCAGTCTCCAATTTTTATTGCATCCACCTTTATGACTCAAGGTGGCATACCCCCTTCAACAAACCCAGGTTCCCTGCTAAAGGAAGCTATACATGTCATTAGTTGTGGATATGAGGATAAAACAGAATGGGGGAAAGAGGTCAGTGAGTAAAGCAGAGTTCTTTTACTGCCCTTCAAATAGTTTTTCACTTTTTGTTTTTCCTAGTTGATCTACTCTGTCCTAAAAAGCATGCGATTCTATAATAACACGTTAAAGTATGTTAAGTTTGATCAAATTTATATAAAAATGAACAATAACATACTAAATAGGTACTATTACATTTGTCATGAGCTCATGAAACATACTTCCATAATATACTTATTTGGCGTCATAAACATTAATATTTGTACCTATATATTTGGTCATACTTCAGGAAATTTAATCTAGATTGCATCTAGAATTGCATTCTTTTTTGGGAAGGAGGTAGCATTAACTAAAACACTAATGAGAATAACTTCAGTATAGCAGTGCTATGTTCAACTGAGGCATATTTATTGATGTGAATGCGATTGATGGATATAAAAGTCAGAACAACCATGCCGTTTGCATAACAGTGCTGACCAGCTTTTTTACGACCATGAATGATATTTTCCCTTTGATCTTGTAATTTTCCAGATCGGATGGATATATGGCTCTGTTACTGAAGATATTTTAACTGGTTTCAAGATGCATGCAAGAGGTTGGATATCCATCTACTGCATGCCACTTCGGCCTTGCTTCAAGGGTTCTGCTCCAATTAACCTTTCTGATCGTCTCAACCAAGTGTTACGCTGGGCTCTTGGTTCAGTTGAAATTCTACTTAGCAGACACTGTCCTATCTGGTATGGTTACAATGGAAGGCTAAAGCTTCTGGAGAGACTGGCATACATCAACACCATTGTTTATCCAATTACATCTATCCCACTAGTAGCATACTGCGTCCTTCCTGCTATCTGTTTACTCACCAACAAATTTATTATTCCTGCGGTAAGTTCCCCAGATTCATTTAAAGCCCCCACTATATAATACCATCATGTTCTGGGTTATGTTCGCTTGTGGGTGTTATTTTGAGGGAGTTATTGAGGGATGCATAGTATTGCATACCGCTTTCTCAAGCTACCATTATTTACAGTTTTTCTTTCACAGGCTAAAACTTTTGTTTTCTTGCATCTCACACATAATTATCTTTCATTCTTTATGTGATGGTCACATGTAATCAGTAATCAATGTATAGTAGTGTGTCGTAATTTGTAAATTAATAAGCCAATTTTTCTGTTACAATTTTCGAGTCTAGGCAGCTAAGTATCGTTCACAGTATTGGTAAGCAGTCAAACTTCTTATATATATGTTCTTGGACAAGTGTCCCTGCTAGATTACATCTATTTCTCATATACTTCCATCCCAACTAGATTACATTCGTTTCTCCTGTAATTTTGCAGATTAGCAATTATGCTGGGGCGTTCTTCATCCTGCTTTTTGCTTCCATCTTCGCCACTGGTATTTTGGAGCTTCGATGGAGTGGTGTTGGCATTGAGGATTGGTGGAGAAATGAACAGTTTTGGGTCATTGGTGGCACCTCTGCACATCTCTTTGCTGTGTTTCCAAGGTCTCTTAAAAGTGCTAGCAGGGATCGACACAAACTTCACGGTCACATCAAAGGCAACCGATGATGATGGTGATTTTGCTGAGCTATATGTGTTCAAGTGGACAACTCTTCTGATCCCCCCCACCACTGTGCTTGTGATTAACCTGGTTGGTATAGTGGCTGGAGTGTCATATGCCATCAACAGTGGCTACCAGTCATGGGGTCCACTTTTCGGGAAGCTGTTCTTTGCAATCTGGGTGATCCTCCACCTCTACCCTTTCCTGAAGGGTCTCATGGGGAAGCAGAACCGCACACCGACCATCGTCATCGTTTGGTCCGTCCTTCTTGCTTCCATATTCTCGCTGCTGTGGGTGAAGATCGACCCCCTTCATATCCCCTACCCAGAAGGCTCTTTCCCGTGGGCAGTGTGGTGTAAACTGCTGATATGATCCGAACTGCCTGCTGAATAACATTGCTCCGGCACAATCATGATCTACCCCTTCGTGTAAATACCAGAGGTTAGGCAAGACTTTTCTTGGTAGGTGGCAAAAGATGTGTCGTTTAAGTTCACTCTACTGCATCTGGGGTGGGCAGCATGCAACTTTGTCAACTTATGTCGTGCTACTTATCTGTAGCTAAGTAGCAGTAAGTAGTGCCTATTTCATGTTGACTGTCGTGACTACCTGTTCACCGTGGGCTCTGGACTGTCGTGATGTAATCTGTATGTTGGAACTTCAAGTGCTGATTGAGCTGTTTGGTCAATGACATTGAGGGATTCTCTCTTGAAATTTATATATGTATTTCTAATATTCATGCCCTGTCATTATTGAAATTAATAGTCCATTCTACGGCACGGATTGATGGAATGGTGTTCAAGAAACCATACACGATATCTTTTGCAGTTTAGAGGAGACCATGGAAATTTTATGACAGGCTGTCAGGAGCGCATTTTCCGCGGCATCTTGAAGCAGAGGTCGTTCCACTCAGTTTTGAAAGCTGCTCTAAAGTGGAGCAGAGGTTGTTTGAAATAAAAAGTGGCACAGCGGCGTTTTATATGGATGGATAATCATGGATATGTATGTCTTCTAAAGAGATTACATCAGGAGTATCTATAGAGCAATCAGTGGATCGATCTCCTCATCAGTTTGCGCTTTGCCTGCAATGGTCAGTTGGTCACTACCAGATGGCCGCTACCCACTAACCTCTGCAGGCCTGCAAGCTACAACAGTTCGCGTCAGGACACTAACAATCGAACAAAACTAATTAACGAACGGACAAGACACACCCGGCCGGTACACATATACAGCTTCGTCAACGACGAATTGAGGGGAACATGGCAACGAAATTCTCCACTGGATCTTCAAAATGCGAGCGTTCCGGTCGATCTTGGTCTCTCGACGACCAGTCAGACCCACGCACCGCTACACGCACGCGTGCTCCGGGCAAGACCTCTTCGTGCAACCAAGGATGCTCGCCGCCTCGAGCTCGACCTCGCCGACGCAGCTGCCGCCGCTGGCCTTCGCCGGGGTTGGGACGGCCACGGGAACAGGAAGCGCCTGCTGCTGCTGCTGCGGCGGCGCTTGCTTCAGGGCGGCGGTTGGCCGCCGCTTGCAGGCTGGCGCTGCAGGCTGCTGCAGGCCGAGGATGGCATGGTCGTCCTCGGGAACGAGGGGCACGATGGGGAGGTTGTCGCAGGTGCACACCTCGACCATGAAGCCGTCGGGGTCGTGGAAGAAGAGCTGGTCCACGTAGATGCCGCCCTCCTCCACGCGCCGCTGCACGTACCGGATGCCCAGCTCCGTGAGCCGCCGCTGCACTGCCTCCATGCTCTCGCACTGCGCACACAAACCATCACCAGTTCACCTTTCCGTCACGATGATTTTGTGTTCATGGTAGGAAGCACGTTTACGTACTGCATGCTTTTAAGTTTTAACTTTATTTGTCGTTATTTATAGTGCAACAGTATGTATATGCACGCATGGCTAGTTGTGCATGCATGCAGATACGTACGTTCTTTTGGTCCTTGCCAGATGGTCATGCACGTGAGTCAGATACGTATTATACAGCCAGCGCAGCATCCACGCTGTCTGAGTGAAGACAAACTCTATGCAACACAAAATCAATAGCCTATTGCCATTTTTCTAAAATCAAAATCACGTGCTTTTATCCCAAATTGATCCAGGACTTTAGCCGATACTAGTTTTCTGCCACTGCGTGATGCACATGTGCAATGATCCTACCCACGAGCATTAGGAATTCTTCATCAATTCGATCTACTAGTAGTCCTATTTCTATTATGTTAACCGTCATTGCGTACTGATCATGAATGCCAACCACCAGCGTCCATTTCTTAAATTAATTGAGATGCAGATCTATCAGATGGAGCCAACTTAAGATAAGATAGTTCCATGCTTCGTGCGATCAGTCACTAACTCACCACCAGAGTCACCATCTTGGCATGCATGAACACTTGATAACTTGGTAGCTAAATAAGATGTGTTAGCTCTAGACCAGTCTTAGTAACTGAATTGTTTCATATCCTAGTTTCTAATACGTCTATATTTCAGAAAAACGACAATGCAGAAAAGTGTTAATGCGACGTCCGCGAGTTTGAGGAACGGGTTAATAATTAGAGAAAATCCCTTCAATACTATTCAATCTTATACTAATCCCTTCAATGCCATTAGAATTTAGTTCAATCTATTTGATTTTTAAAAATTCAGAATTAAAAAATATAGACTAAAGTTCAGCCCACACCTTTTGAAACCCCAAAATTACTCCGCATATATCTCGCTCTAATAGCATATACGTGTGACATACAATATTTTGTTTCTCCAATAGATAATGCATATGCAAATTTATGCACCATAGGAGAGCAACTCCAAGAGACTCTTTATATTCTTCCTAATTGATGAGTAGAAATTTTAATAATCATTTAAAATTTCAGTCCATATTTTTTAGAACTCATAAAACTATGGTTATTTGTTTATACCGATTCGATTTAACCAATTTTCATATTTTAAAATTGTTAGGAAGCAAATAGATCGAACTAATATATCAGAGTAATTTTTGGATTTCAAAAAGTATGGACTGAACTTTGGTCTATATTTTTTATTCTGGAATTTTTAAAACTAAATAGATCGAACCAATTTCTAGTGATATTGAAGGGATCAATATTGATATTATGGCATTGGAGGGATTTTTTAAAAATGGAATAACGGTGTTAGCTTCAAACTAAAACGATGACATTCAAATGATTAAAATTTAAATTTAATGATATTGAAGGAAACCTATAAATTCTTATGACATTGAAGAGATTAGTATAAGTTTAGATGGGATTGAAGGCATTTTCTCTAATAATTTTATATAACTATATTCTGTTGCAGATGAGGAGCAGCCGTGGATCTCGCTGAGCACAGAAAAGTGGAGGCACGAACATGCAGATTAAAAGCTAATTAATTAATTCGATCGGTCGATTCCCCCAATCGCCAGTGTCAACGACTGAGGAGTATACCTATTTTTTTTTTCCAAATTCCTCTTACTATACTTCAGATCGAGGTTCGATCGCAATGAATAATTCTCGGTAGGTCACTGTAATTTTGTCCGGTACATTATTTTTTATTACCAATGTTCTAATCTTTTTAATATTTTTCTACTATATAAAACATCAGTTTTTTATGTTTCCACGATTTCACGGTCATTGTATATTTATCACCCTTCTCACTTTATACAAAATAAGATAAAATTATGCACAAAATAAGGGCTTCGGATCTTGGTTGATGACTGCGTGGCTCCATATTCGCATCCACTTAAGCAACACATATACATATTTTTATGTTTTGTTAGAAAAATCTACTCATGATATATATTAAGTTACATGCATCAACTAGTTCAACCTAAAAGTTTAAACTGAGTTGGACAATTCAGTTATATTATATTCTAACACTCACCTCTCACGTCAAGCCTCTTTTAGGTCTCTGACATAGAATATAAGAGCGAGCAACAATTATTTTATTTAATTGTGCTAATTAGGATTTAAACTCGAAACCTCCGGTTCTGATACATTAAGTTACATGCACCAATCAATTCAATCCAAAAGCTTAAGCTGATAGTAGGAGCTGGACAATTTACCTATATAGGTTATATAAGAGCATCTCCAAGAGGAACTTCTATAATTAGGGCCTCAAGCTAGATTGAATCTGATTCAAGTTAACTTGGATCAATAATTTTTCTCAAATCCAACATCAACTCCTAAACCCACTCCTAAACCCACGTGGTAGTTAACTCCGTGAGATTAGACGCATAGGAATAGGTCCCTTGACTGGGATGCTATATTTAGCAACTGTGACTTTGGGTGCTATATTCATTTGATGGAAATTTATAAAATAGTAATTTTGTTGGAAGCTATTTTAAAATCTTAACTCTTATATTTAAATATAGGACTCGGTTTAAGTCCTCTCTTGTAGATGCTCTAAGGTAGCTAATTAGTATTTATATAGATACACGCTAGTCGGTGTGCATGGGTAGGCACTATTGCAGGACAGCAAACGATCTGGATCTAGCTTGACGACGTGGTGTGTGGCAAGCACTACTGCATACCTGAAAGGAGACGTGGTTGTCCTTGGGGTTGATCTCCGTCTTCTTGGGGGGCATGCTCGCCGGATCCTCGGCTTGCAGGAGATGAATGCCTATGCCGTAGTTGAACAGCCTGCGCAGTAGAATGAGTTGTTGAACATACAGGTCATGCAATATGATTACATGATTGTTAGCTAGCTTGACAATAAAGGCATCGTCAGTGATATAGCTGTGTGCAGTCGAATGCCGTACCATGCGCCGTCGAAGTCGAAGGAGCCCGGGCGGCGGATGGGGACGAAGCCGAGGACGTCGCGGTAGAAGCGGAGGGAGCTCTCGAGGCACCGGCACACCACGGAGATGTGGTTCAGCGCCGCCAGCGGCAACGACCCGGCGGCGGTGGCGGCGCGCTGCACCGGCTCGACGCCCTTGCTGCTCACCATATCTTGTTCCGACGAACGAACGTTCTAGTCGTCTTCGATGGGTGGCCTGGCCTTGTAGCTGCTTAGTCGTTTGCTTATTGTTCCGCGCCGCCGCACAATGCAGATCGAGCCGGGACGACGACGCGTCAGAAGCTGTCTTTGCTTGCTGAATATATGAAGGGAGATGGACGACGTGCGGAGGTGGCTGGCGAGCTAGGCCGGAGACGCGACGGGACGGTGGTGCGTGTGGCTGCTAGCTGGAGGTGAACGAAGGAAAGGGACGATGACGCTGGCTGGAGACGGATAGGATGCAGCACTAGAGCTAGCTATGCATATGCTGTTGTGCGTTGTGGAGGTTGCCGCGGCGCGCGGCCGGGGGCTCTTATAAAGAGCGTACGCCGTGTGGGGGGCGCCGACAGCGACACCCAGCCGTGAGCTCGATGTGGAGCAGTGGCGAAGTGCCGGTTGCCGCACCATGCGGCCAGCTCGAATGCTCACCGTGTGATACACACATCACGGGCAGGCAGCCACACGCCCACTGCCCCGCTAATCGATGGCACAACATCTACTTCACGCGGTCGAGGAGCCAGCCAGTCCATGTCACGCACATGCACATATATATTGTGCACGTTTTTCAGCCTGCCTACTCTAGTCAAAACCCATTGTTAACATGGGAAAAGAGGTCCGAATCACACACAGCACACATTCATAGTCACCACAATCTTAGACACATCGAGAAAAGTAGCAAACCGATAAAACCAATCCAAACAAGTCTCAGAAAGATCCACCGAAGGAGCGCATATAGAGGTTGTCTCAAAGTCAACAAATCCATCCAGAACGTCACCAAATATCCTTGGAATAAGTGATGAACAACAAAGATAGAAAGAAAAAAAAAGATAAAAATGATAGTAAATGTATTCATGATCGTTTGAATATTAAATACCTTAATTTTCTGTGATGCTCTCTAGGTGATAGCACCTTGCATTGACTTAACAAAAATCGTGTTTGTTAAGTTATTTCAAGGTGGGTAATCATTCCACCAGGTGACGAATAATGTTACCCTATAAATCGTGAATGGTTTAACGATTACTGTTGTCTCCACAGTGTAATTAGATCATGATTTGTCTTCGTCTTCCCTCGACCCTGCGCCCGACAACTCAACCTTCGCCAGTGGCCTCGACCCTACGGCTCCAACTCCGTTGGTGGAGTACTTGGAGCAACTCCACCAATGTGTCGGCGGCTAGCTCGCTCGCTCGCTGCTCCATGCCATTCCATGCTGGCGACGCCCTATAAGTTACAGTTTTCTATTTGCTCGCTCATCCCAATCTCTCTCACACAACCCTTTCTCCCTACCCCCAAATCTGATTGCAATTGCAACCTTTGAATTAGGGATGGCAGTGAGTACGGATATGGGTAAATAACCGCGGTTATTTACCCGTTGGGTACGGATATGGTGGAGTTTCATATCCACGGGTACGTGTATGGATACTATACGGTATCCACGGGTAATAATTTCGCGGGTATGGATATCTGCTATCCATATCCGTCACCCAATGGACATATGACATGTGGACCCAAACAATAGACGCATCCCAGGTCCGAGCGGCCAGCCTCCTTGGGTCTCGTACTTGTTCACTGCTTCGCGGGGTCAGCCGTCAGCGTGTCAGCGGCAAGCCAGCAACTAGCAATAGCAAGGCCGCACGACAAGGCCAGTGGCCAGCAGTCCAAGGTCCAACCGTCCAAGCGGCCCAGGACCCAGATCCAAGCAAACAACCTGCTGCCTGCGGCTCTGCCTCTCGCCCTCTCGGTCTTGGTCAGTCGGTCTCAGGCGGGTAACGGATATCCGTTGGATAACGGATACCCAGCGGTACGGGTACGGATATATATTCGTACCCACGAGCGTAAATGGGTATGGGTATAGATTAAGTTTTATCTCGCGGGTATGGATACACAAAACATATATCCGCGTTCTACCCGCTCGATTGCCATCCCTACTTTGAATGCCTCTCTGCCCATCCATGGGAAGCCATCGATGTGATCTAGAATCTCTAGCACATCAGACAATTGACAATGTATTCTATCTAAAGATTGCTTCTAGCTTTGCCCATTAATGTTACAAAAAGTGAAACATACAAGGTATGTATTCTGATCCTTTATTGACGTTACCATCCTATTCTAGTTATGTTCGCGCCCGCGTTGCCATTCCTGATCCAAACATCATCTTACAATTGGAAAATAGATGAATAAGTAGATAATATGACAAGCAAGGGCAAAGCGAATAATTGTGTCTGATTATATAGTTATTTTGTACCAAATCATGTTTTTATCACGTTTGTTGTACAAATGCGCATTGAATTGACATATCTTCTAGATTTGTGTTTTATCTGTTGCTTATTTGAACTATCATTATGTGACCCATTATGGATTACTTAGGATGACTTCAACGGGCCAGGCAAAGCGGCAACCAAAGCCAATATGGTTGGCATAGTTGAAAGCTCCCTTATGGGGTTTTTTGTTTTGGATGATACCACAATTAAAGGTACAACCAGGGTGTTAAGTATTGAATAGGTGCTAAGTGAAAAGACTAAGAAGTTCAACACAGACACAGATGTGATGATCGACACAAGTAGAGATGACTATGGTCTATGGACATCACAAGTAAAGTTGAAGGATGGTCAATGACTACTTGGAACTCAATGTGCATAACTTGGAGACAACTGATCGAACTGGGGACGAAGGCAAGAAGAACTTCGAGGAACCGAGTGCGCAGGAGAAGGTCAAGAAGACCGAGGTACCTAAAGACAAGGGTGAAGAAGATGGCTTGCAAAAAGTCAAGGTTGGTAAAGCTGAGAAGAGCTGTCGGAGAAAAGATCCCTAGGCCCCTAGATCCCACTAGTCAGCAAAAGGACAAGGGAAAGGTCCGCCCTGGTAGCACCGACCCCGGGATAGTCTCAAGGCCTCGAGCCCGGGATCGAGCGAGGCAGAGCCAAAGGTGGGCGAGCGAATTGAGGGGAAGCCACTAGTGTGGATTCCGCACCTGACCTAAGACTAACCCGTCATAAGTGACCGACCATTAACTACGCCATGCACTGAGCCACCGTGGGAGAGTCGATCCTCTTCCCACTCATGAACTACGGGTCCCTAGACCTGTGACCACTCGTAACTTATCAAACCTAGGCCTGGGTGCACTGGCTGTCTATAGGATCCGCAAGATAATGAGCCACGCTGAGAGCATGAGACCTAGGCTATGGAGGCCAGGGGTCGGCGTGGTGCAGAGGCGATAATGATGGTGCTAGAGCTCTTCGCCACCCACACCACCAGTCTTAAAGAGCATGACCAGAGAAGCCTAGACAATCGAGGCACATGCTGACAAGCACAAATTTACTACCACGATGTAGTAGCTCCTTTCTTAAGAAGCTACCAGTAGATGACCCCCACCTTGGCCTATAAAGGGAGAGGGTCAGCCGAGAGAGACAACCAACACTCACACGAAAGGCGGAGATACGCACGCAACACGCATAGACGGACAAACGACCAAACATCTGAGGACTACAGAGGCCAAAACCAAGGAGCACGCCGCCTCGACGCCCAAGGCTTAGCTTGGTTGAGAGCACAATATTTGTAGTCCTTAGGACATACCATGCACAAGAGACTTGGGAGCCTCCTCCATCTCTCGCTCGTTTTGTAACACCTACTACAAGCATTGAGTAACAAAGGTGCCAATAGCATGAGCCACCAAAGACTGGATGTAGGGACGTTCTGCCTAAACCAATATAAATCTCGTGCCCATTGAGCACACCATCCAAACCCTGAAACACGCACAGAACAAATTTATTTGTTGGAGCTTGTTCAAAACACTGACTTGGAACCATCGAGGTAATTCTTAGGATTTATGGTTCAAGTCATAAGGCTCAAGTTCCTAGCTCAAGAAGTAGGACATGGTCGCAATAAGGTGGAGAAGTATCAAAGTCAGAACCCAGAAGTGACTCGAAAGATCTAAGTACACTTTGCCTTTTAGTTTGGGTCATTCTTGTGTTTGGAAATGTTCTATATGACCATTGTAGGGTGTTGGAGCTCATGGATAGCTTTAGTGATCAAGTCAAGTTGACTTGAGGCTTTGAAGTCCAATCCCGACCTCAAACATGCCAAAAGGAGCAAAACATGAAAAAGGTTAAGTATGCAAGATTTGAGTGATTGAATATGTTGCATACACCTTTTACTATGCATTTGGCACTTTTGTTTGATCTCTAACTTGGTTTGTGGAGAAAGTGACATTCGAGGCTCTGTTTAAGGAGAAACATAAAAGTTAAGAAGAGGATGGGAAGGAGGTAAGTTTCTAAGACTTAGTAAATTAGATTATACTCTAAGCATGTGTCTAAGTCATAGAAAAGTCCTCCAAAAAGTTCAAGTGCAATAGAGAAAGATTGGAGAAGAATGGACACACTACAACATGTCCAGGTGCACCAGACCGTCTACTGTGAGGGTCCAGTGGTGCACCGGACCAGCTGAGCAATGGGCTAGTAGGAGGCCTTTAGCGGACTAGTGCACCAAACCAGGTCTGTGTGCACCGAACCACCTGTAAGAAGGAACTTCGAGGCTTTAGGATATTATTTTTAAAATCAATGGACCATGAACAATGATGGTCCAGTGCATTGGACCGCCTCAGCTCAATGGCTACTTTGTGGGTGCACGGGCTGGCGCAATGGCTGCTGACATGGCCTGGGTCTAGTGGTGCAATAGACCGGTCTGGTGGTCATCTAGATAGAAACAATCAATCAGATCACGAGGACACAGTCGGCCGTTGGAGGTCCAGTGTGCACCGAACCGATCTGGTGCCCCTAGTGTAGATCACTTTCTCTGATTTGTTTTCAATGACCATTTGGGGTATGGAGGCTATTAAAGGACCCCTCGCCATGACCCCAAGAAAAACATCAAGGCTGCATACAAGTGTAGAAACATCGTGGAACATTTCTCTACCCCTCTCTTGTATATATCTCTCTAGATCTAATGTTGTCGTATTTATAAGCCAAAAGAGAGAGAGAGAGAGGAGTGCTGCTGAGATAGAGCGGAGATCTTGAGAAAGTGGTGGTATTGTTACTCTCTTGAAGAGCTACCGATAGTTGTGACAACCTCGGTTTTGTGTAACCAACATCAACATAGTGAAAGGCTCGGTCCATCACCTGGTGACAAATACTTCAAAAGGGGTTATTACCCGTTTCACAAATTTGCTTCATTTGTTGAACATCATGTCTTTGTTTCTTGTGTTGAGCCTACTTGTATAGATGAGGCACTATAGGATCCGGATTGGGTGAATGCTATGCATGAAGAACTAAACAAATTCACCCGGAATCAAGTTTGGACAATTGAAGAGCCTTCACAAAATTAAAGAATCATTGGAACAAAGTGGGTGTTTAGAAACAAGTAAGATGATCAAGGAGTAATTGTGCAGAACAAGGCAAGGCTAGTTGCAAAGGGGTTCTCTTAAGTTGAAGGATTGTATTTTGGAGAGACCTTTGTATCGGTTGCTCGACTTGAAGCCATCTATATCCTTCTTGCATATGCATCAAACAATAACATTAAACTATATCAAATGGATGTAAAAGTGCATTTTTAAATGGCTTCATTAATGAACTTGTATATGTTGAGAAACCCCATGTTTGAAGACCCTATATCTAATCATGTTACAAGTTGTATAAGGCGCTATACAAACTAAAGCAAGCTCCAAGGGCTTGGTATGAGCATCTTCGCAACTTCTTTATTTAGAAGGGCTTCAAGATCGGGGTCGTCGACACCACACTATTCACCAAGAAGCATAATATTGATATTTTCATTTATCAAGTTTATGTTGATAATATAATCTTTGGCACAAATGATTGTCATTGCAAGGAATTTGGTGAGATAATGTCAAAGGAGTTCGAGATGTCAATGATTGACGAGCTTACTTTCTTCCTCAGATTTCAAGTCAAGCAAATGAAGGAAGGAAACTTCCTCTCTCAAGAGAAGTATACCAAATACTTGTTGAAAAGATTCAAAATGGAGGATTGTAAGCCAATCAAGACACCCATGCCTACTAATGGACATCTCGACCTAGATGAGGGAGGTAAACCGGTTGATCAAACTCTCTACCGCTCTATGATTGGTAGTTTTATTGTACCTTACCTCATCTAGGCCTGACATCATGTTTAGTGTATGTATGTATGTATGTGTGCCCGCTTTCAAGCAAATCCTAAGGAAGCCCATCTTAGTGCTGTTAAAAGAATCCTTAGGTACCTAAAGCACACTCCAAGAATTGGCCTTTGGTATCCAAAAGGAGCTACTTTTGATTTAGTTGGCTATTCTAATTTGGATTATGCCGAATGCAAAGTTGATAGGAAAAGTACATCTAGAGGGTGCCATTTGCTTGGAAGATCACTAGCTGCATGGACTTCAAAAAAGCAAAATAGTGTTGCCTTGTCAACCGCCAAAGTGGAATACATTGCCACGGCTGCTTGTTACACACAAATTCTTTATATGAAACAAACCCTTCTAGACTATGGTGTAGTTTTATAAAAGGTACATTTGTTGTGTGATAACGAGAGTGCATTTAAAATTGCTAATAATCCTGTCCAACACTCTCGCACCAAACACATTGACATCCGTCATCATTTTCTTAGAGATAATGTTGCTAAGGGAGATAATTCACTAGAAGGAGTAAGGACAGATGATCAACTAGCGGACATCATCACAAAACCATTAGATGAATCCCACTTTTGCAAGGCGAGGAATGAGATTAATATTCTTGATCTCAACAATTTCACATGAATCCAATGGTGGTGTCAAGCTTGCATTGCATATTTGATTTCATGTATTGCATCTAGGACTTGTCTAATCAAGTTAAGATAACCGTCTGAAAAGTGTGTGAAAAAGCTTAACTCGGGCTCAAACTTGACAAGTTCTAGCTTTTTAGCTTTTCTCATGCTTAAATGTTCTTTATTATTCAAATATTGGTTCTTGAAATATGCACTTGTTACTGCACTTAGGGGGCATTGACAACTCAATTCACACTTAAACCCCTAGTGTAACTCTCAAATGCAAACTCTCACTATTTGCCTATTTTTCTAAAAACTATATAGCCTATGGTAAAATATTTTGAAAACTATGAGAGAATATGTGAGTGTGCCAATATCTGTCCTAATAGGTGTTCTTTTGTGTGCTTTTAAGTTGGGATTTGTTTTGGCGCAAAAAAGTTTCTTTGAAAAAATTTCAAAATTTCCCCAGTCTGGGCTCACCGGACAGTCCGGTGTGCACCAGACACTGCATTGTGCACTTTTCGGTGCTCCGGCTTGGTCTTGGCTTGCTCTTCCTCTTTGCGGACTGTCCGGTGTGCACCGGAGTGTGTTGTTCACTGTCTAGTGTGCCCATTACCGCTGCTTTCAAAGCTTTCTCTCGCCCAGGCCCGCACGTCAGTTTCTCACATCCTTTCAATTGGAGCCACCTGCTGTGCTCTCTTCTTCCCCAGTTCATCCCGCTCGTTCCTCCCTCTTCTCTGCACTGTCACCGCTAGAGCTTTCCTTTGCCATCTGCCTTGCTCGCCACTGACGTCCATGGCAGGTGTCCTCAACCCTGTGCTTCCTCCTCCTCCTGGTGAGCTCCACAGCCTCCTCCTCTTTCCCAGTCTTTGTTTCTCTCAAGAAGGTTGCTTATTTTTTCCCCTTGTGAAGTTTCAAATGCAATCTAGTACAAATCCTATGAATTTAGTGCATATCCCAGTGAATCTAGTTAGTTCTATGAGCTCTTGGTAGTATCTCTTACAGGTATCCACATCCCTATGGGGTTATTTTCACCTTCAAATGAACCAATACACCTCCTTCCTCACCTATGCCCACCAAGTGCTCGGTGAAATACCACAACCAGTTTTCGAGGCTCAAATCAACCCCAGTTTCTCCAGTGAATCATGTGTGCTCCTAGTACCCCCCTTCTTCATGGTTGACACTCCTTGTTGCACATTTCTCGTGTATTTCATATGTATGTTTAGGTTTCTATCCTAGTGTGCCTCTAAATCAAATTACAAACCCATGTCACTTGTATCTCCCATGACTTGTCCTCTTATTCAAACCTTTGTAGCGCTGTCATGAGCCAAAAACTCTTGTCCCAAGTTGTCTCCATACCTAAAGCTCCATGTGCCATTTTCAAATAACCACTGTCAAAGAGAAAACTCCAACCGGGTGGCAGAATGCACCTGCCTAATCCTAAGAACTAGGAGGGGCCTAGGGATTTGCCTAGTTAGCAGGAAGAACACGAGAACACAAGGGTTAGAGTGGTTTGGGTCACCAAAGCGTAATACCCTACATCCATTATAAGTTGTATTGCTGGGAGTATCTCATTCAGTCCGTGTCTGTGTCCGAGGGTCTCTGAGGGACTCCCTGAAGGAGTCTCCGAAGGAGTCTCCCTCCATGTGTGCTCTCCCTTTTATTGTCCAAGGGAGGCAATTACAAGGAAGTTGAGCCCCAACAGGTGGGTCTAGAAATATAGTAATAAGAACATACTGCATGAAACAATTAATGACGTCGGTGGACAAAGATCTTCTCTTGGTCGTCGTGCAGATTTCAGCCTCTCCTTTGCAGATCTTCTCTTGGTCGCCGCGCGGATTTCCCGACCAGACTCTCCTTTGCCCTGTCTTGTTAGCGTATGGGCGAAGGCTCTAGTAGGGGTTGCAGCGTAGACTGGCACCTTCACATGCTGTGGCACTATAAAAATCAAATAAAAATAATACAATTAGTTTATTAATGGTATTTATGATAATGAATTTTCTTTTAAGTGTGTTATTTATTTGCATTTGTAATGATTTTTGAGTGCTCATGATTTATTTTGGATATTGAATATCATTTCTTCTTATGAAAAATTACATAAATAATAAAATTAGTCCAAAAATAAACATTGAATTTATAAATAATTTTGGTTTAGTTATTATAAATTTTAGAGATATTTAAAAATAAGTTTTTGAAATTAGAAAAGAAAAAAGAGAAAAAAACAACTAAAACTAACTAACCCTAACTGCCTTTTGGCCCACTAGGGGCCCATCATCCTAGCCGCACTCCCCTAACCTAGAGCAGCCGTGCCCCTGCCTCTCCCTCTGGCCACCGCTCCCTGGCTGCCCTAGCCGCCACCCTGCTCTCTCTCCATCCCTCCCACCTCTCTCCCCTTCCAGCAAGAAACAGTTTGTAAAATTGCCATCAGGCCTACATTTCATAGACCCAGCTGGACCCACAATTCATAGACAGTGGTAATTATAATAAGAAGACAACATTGTGAGTGGCAAAAATCCAATTATCTCCTTTCCTACACACGCTAGGAGCGCCCTGACTCCCCAGACTGCGGCCATCCCGCGCGCGCCGCCCAAGACCCCGACCAAGCCCTTGTGCGCCAGGACCCAGCCCCGCTCCAGCCGGCGACCGCGCCCGCGCCGAGCGCCCTTGCCCCTACCCGACCGCGACCTGCTCAAGCTCGGCCTCCCCACGACACGCCGTGCCCAGCCCCTGCGCACCCGACATTCCAGCCGACCCCAAGCCGCTAGACGCTGCGACCCCGAGCGCCATCTGCTCCCCGCGTCATGCGTGAGCCGCTCGACACGCTGTAACACCCACTTTGTAATTTGCTAGAAATAACCAATAGAAAAATTCCTCTTTATGTGAGTTTGATCTTTACACATCATCATATGTGAACACCATGCCCAAAAACAATTAATAAAAAGATATGCTACTAAATCATTGCATCATGCTGAATATTTGATTTGTGTGTGCATTTTTTGTGACAATATTATAATAATGTAAAAAGAAATTTGTTAAATATCCAGATGGGGATTTAAAACCTAAAATAATCCTAGAATTAGGAAAAGAGAGAAGGAAGAGATTATACAAAATAGAGGAAAATAAATATATGAAAGAATACATTTTGTTCCTACTAATATTTTAGATTAGGTATTAACTCAGTTATGAAGCTTATAAACAAGTTTGAATTCAAAATGGAGGTTTAAAAATGAAATGAAACAGAAAATAAAAAAAGGGAAAGAGAGCTTACTGGGCCGGCTTACCACAATTTGGCCCACCGAGAGAAACCTCCCGCGCGGCCCAAACCCTTCCACGCCGTCAGCCACGTTCTTCCTCAAGCGCCGCGCTCCGCTCACCGCGTCAACGGACTCCTCTGTCGCTGCTCCGTGGGATCCACCGGTCAGTCCCTCAACCACCGCGTCTCCGTCTTCCCCGCGCGATGGCCACCTCCGTGCATGCCGCGCATCATCCGAAGGCCTCGGGATTTCAGTTGTGGTCCGTCTTGACCTGGGGATAAGACCCCCCTGAACGCCCCGCGGATTTACCTGCCTTCTCCCCGCACAGAAACCACACGCCGCCACCCGCCACGGAAGTCTTGAGTGCCGCCGTCGTCGCCTCGAGCCGTCAGCGTCGCCCGTGCTCCGGGAGCGAGTCTGGGGACTTCGTTTGGTGCTGTTGAAGCTCACCGGGCACTGAACGCGACAAGTAATCAACTACACCGTCGGCAATTGCTCATCGGAGTGCGCAAATCGCCGCGGATCCGCACCGCACCGTGGCTAGCCTTCCAGTCGTAGTCATTCTCGGTGAGACACCCCCTCCAT
The DNA here is from genome assembly GCA_029449295.1 of Zea luxurians. NCBI lineage: Eukaryota > Viridiplantae > Streptophyta > Magnoliopsida > Poales > Poaceae > Zea > Zea luxurians. The sequence continues at coordinate 21,539 of JAOPSE010002481.1, read as the reverse complement.
GTTCGCCTAGCTACCAATTTCGTTTTCCGCACGTTGTTGCTCGAACACGGTCACTGGGATGGGAGAATTCGGCGGAGCGCCGGTGAGGACTCCGCCATGGACGTTGCCGCGCCCTGGCTCAGCTCTGTTGGGGGGAGGGAGCATTGGTGTGCGCCGGGGTCGTGGATCTCGGATGGACGATTAGGATGGCTCTGCGCATATCCCTTTTCGCACTGGTTAACCGGAGCCGTTGATCGGTGCGTGAACGGGTGAGATCGTGCCCTCGCATTTATTTTGCGGATCAATCGTGGGCCGTGGGATCTGGATCCTGAGCTCGACGTTGAATACCGGTTCAGAGGAGACCAGATCTAATCTATGCCGTACGTAGTTGATCGTGCAACCGAGATCTGGCGATACCTCTTCGCTGGTTCATTTTTCATATGAGCCCCTGAACTACTTAGGAATTAACCCGCCATCCACAGGGCCTGTTCCCTGTGTCTTGGAAATTTTACCCTGGCGCCCCTGACCTTTCTGGTAAATGAGGCCCAGTCCAGAGTTAGTTTAAATCGAATAAATGAATAGAAAATGGATTTCTAACATGAAAATAATTACTAGAACTTTATAAATTCATAGAAAGTTCATACTAACTCCAAATTAATCCATTCCAGTTCCTAAAATTTTATAATTTTATTGTCTATCACTTAGAGCCTCTGTTTTATCATGACCACATAAGAAAATTAATCTCGCACTTAATCTTATTTAAAACACATAAAACCTTTGAGAAGGCATAACTTAAATTCTATAACTCCAAAAATTATGATTCCTGTTCCTAGAATTTTATTTTAATATGTAGAATATTTCTGTGTATTTTGTGTACATGTTTGGTGTGATGTTAATTTTCTCTATACATTGTGCTTGCTTGTATTGTGGCGAGTAGAAGAGCCCGTGACCGAGGATCCTGGTGAGCAGCAGGTTGAAGTAGCTGAGCAGGAGCTCATTGAAGGCAAGTTGTGCCCTTGACCACTTTTTACCCAATAATGTTCTTTAATATCACTTATCCATGCATAGGTTAATTTTGTTGGGACCCAATAGGTCACCCTAGATTGTTTATCTCATTACCTTGTTTACCCCTGAATCACTTGGGTAGTTTGCTATTGCTTTATATGGTTTTGGGATAATCATTTATTACCTCTATGTTCCAATTCTTTTTGTTATTCTATTTATGTTCATTTGAGATCATTAATGTTAATTGGAACATAGAGCTTAACTTGAGAAACACGTGCCACCACAAGGGTTTAATGGGACGCCCTTGGCTGACTAATTAGGAAAGCTAGTGGAAGACTACCTTACCCGAAAGGGGCAAGGGCAGTAGGGGAGTGGTCAGTGTAGGGAGGTCCTTGGTTGATTTTGCTGCGATGGCGGTCAGGCAAGAACCCTGCATTGGAACTTCCTATAAACTGTAGCGGTTTTCGGAAGCTAGTGGAACTTTGTAAAGGCCTCGTAGTGTTGCCCTGCCGCGCTTCCTAGGTAGAGGTGTATGGAGTCGTGACCCCTTGGCAGATGGGTAACATGACTTGTGGGTAAAGGGTACAACCTCTGCAGAGTGTAAAACTGGTATACTAGCCGTGCTCGCGGTCATGAGCAGCTCAGGACTCTGTGATGTTTAAATTATGGAACTTAAATTCAATTTTGTCATTTGCATTGCATGGGTTTATTATTAATTTTGTTCTATTACTTTACTTAAGGTTTGGTATTTACTTACACTTAGTAACTGCTAATAAAATTTTGACCAACTACTTAAAAGCAATGCTCAGCTTTAACCCCTATCATTGATTAGCCTTACACATCACATGAACTCACACCTTTGTGAGTTTATGTCCACTAGTTCCCCACAACTTGTTGAGCTATGATCATGTGTGAGCTCACCCTTGCTGTCTCACACCCCCCCACAGGAGAAGAGCAGGTGGTTCAAGAGGAGCCACAAGGCGAGGAGTATGATCTGATCTAGGTGGCGTTTCTCAGTTGACATTGGCGCCGACGATCCTTAGTTCGTTTTATATTTATTCTTTTATTTTGTAATAAGTCTTCCGCTATGTAATAAGTACTCTAATTATTGTGACATTTATCTCTATACACTCTGTTATTATATATGTTGTCTTCTTGGCGCATGTATGAGATGCATCTGGCTTTGTTCCTTAAAGCCGGGTGTGACGAAGTGGTATTAGAGGAAATGTTGACTGTAGGACGAAACCTAGATAGAAATGGACAAACCTTTCCTACTTACCTTACTCTGACTCATTCTATACTTATCTCATCTTGTCTTGTCTCACCTTTTTTCTATTCTACTCTGATTAATCTTATCTTTTCTACTCTAAGACAAGATGGATTTCACACCTTGGAATCCTACCACTATGATCTTTTTAAGAGATAGGGAACCTAAGACAAAATTTAAAACTATTTTCTTTATTTAAAAAAAGTGATTGGTTGATTGTGCTGGTGATAAATGCCTGATTTGCTTCTTTGATTGATCGATATATTATATATGGACATCTTAGTATGTACCACCATAAGGTAATGAATTAGCTATGGTAGGTAAAATATTAATCTGCTTAGCTAATAAATCCCCCAAAGTAACATGATTTGTAAATACCTACCTTGTCTACTATTTTCTTACCATATGTATCTAACTCAGATGGTCAATACCAGGCGGGGTGGTGGAATTGATTTGCCTCCTAATCGACACACTCGGTGGATATATAGACAACCCCAGCCACAGCCTACAGAGATGAATCATCCTAATCCTCCACCAGGCGGAGTTGACCCACTGGTTGCTGCTCAGATGAATATGATGCAGCAAATGGCGGACACTATGGCTGATATGCGTGCCCAGATGCAGCAAGAACGCCAGGAGATGCGTCAGGAAAGAGAGGATATACGACAGGAGTTGCGCCAGGAGCGAGAGGAGATACGCCAGGAAAGGAGGACGCAACAGCAGCTGCAACAGCAAATGCAACAACAACAGCAACAACAGCAACAGCAACAAGTACCATTGCCTCCACCACCACCACCAGTTCCACCCCGAGACAAGCATAGGGAGTTCATGAGTCATAAGCCACCTACATTTGCAACTCTCCTGATCCACTGGATGCAGATATTGGCTGAAATCTGTGGAAAAGATGCTGAATATTGCACAATGCACTGATCGGGAGAAGGTTTTATATGCTTCTGGACGTCTGACAGGTCTGCTGCTGACTGGTGGGATTCATATACTGCTGCCCACGATGCTGCTGATACTATTACTTGGGCAGAGTTCAGTACACAGTTCCGGAATTATCATATACCAGCTGGATTGATGAAGATTAAGAAGAAGGAATTTCTGTCGCTGAAGCAAGGAAGTATGTCAGTCAGCGAGTACCGCGACAAGTTTATCCAGTTATCCAGATATGCCCCTGATGAAGTTGCTGAAGATGAGAGGAAGCAGGAGCATTTTATTGAAGGACTTAATGGACCACTGCAGTACGCTTTAGTGGCACACACATTTCCATCATTTCAGAGGCTGCTTGACAAGGACCTGGCTATTGAACACAAGCGTGTTCAGCTGGGAGATTTGAAGAGAAAGGCTATATCTCAAGGACAAGGAAGCAGTAGCGTTCGTCCTCGCTATAGTTCACCTCAGGGTACACCAGTTCGCACTGGCGGAGGCCAGCGCCCAGTTCAGCAATCACCACTGAGGACTCCACCTCCTCGACAGGCTACCCCCACTGGCACCCCGACGAAGTTTTTAGGACAGAGTCCAGGCACTACTTGTTTCAAGTGTGGGAAGACTGGTCATTATGCAAATGTCTGCCCACAGAGGATTGCTACTACTCCAGTTTCAGAACAGGCAGCAAACTCCAGGATCTGGCAAGGGATATTCTATTGCCAAGGTTAATCAAGTCAGCGTTGATGCTACTCCGGATGGTGGGGACATCGTACTTGGTATGTTTTTATGTTAATGCAATTCCTGCAACCATATTATTTGATTCTAGTGCTACACATTCATTCATGTCTGCTAGATATGCCAACACAAATGAAATACCACTGCTAAATATGAGAAAACCCATGATAGTAATTACACCTAAAGGGCCTGTTGAGGCGAATCAAATGACATGTAGATTGACATTGACCATTATGGGTAGAGAATTTGGAGCTACTGCTATCATATTAGAGTCAAGCAGTATAGATCTGATCCTTGGTATGTCATGGCTAAGAAAGGCAAAGGCCGTTATAGCATGTGGTAGAGGTACCGTAGAACTCACTACCACTAAAGGAGAAAGATTTCAAGTTAATATTGCAGTAACCTCCTCATCCATGCGTGCAATGTTCTTTATACCTGAGGAGTTTGTTGGTGACAACATCCGGGTGGTTAAGATTTTCCGGATGTCTTTCCAGAGGAGTTACCAGGAATGCCACCTGATAGAGAAGTTGAGTTTGTTATTGATCTCTTACCTGGAACCGCCCCTATTTCTAAACGGCCATATAGGATGTCCGTAGAGGAGTTGAAGGAGCTTAAGAAGCAGTTAACTGAGTTACAAGAGGCTGGGTACATTCGTCCGAGTTCCTCACCTTGGGGAGCGCCGGTCTTGTTTGTACAGAAGAAGGATGGATCGCAGCGGATGTGTGTGGATTATAGATCTCTTAATGATGTTACGGTGAAGAACAAGTATCCGTTGCCCCGTATTGAGGATTTATTTGATCAGATGAGAGGTGCTAGAGTATTCTCGAAGATCGATCTCCGATCGGGATACCATCAGATGAGGATTAGACCATCGATATTCCCAAGACGGCTTTCTCGACTCGATATGGATTATATGAGTTTTACTATTATGTCGTTTGGATTAACCAATGCACCAGCTTATTTTATGAACTTGATGAATAAGGTGTTTATGGAGTATTTGGACAGATTCGTCGTGGTGTTCATCGACGATATTCTTATCTATTCCCAGAGTGATAGTGATCATGAGGAACATCTGAGATTGGTACTACAGAAGCTACGAGATAACCAGCTATATGCCAAGTGCAGCAAGTGCGAGTTTTGGATTGGCGAGGTGCCATTTCTTGGTCATATTATTTCTAATGGAGGAATTTCAGTGGATCATGCTAAGGTTAAGGAGATAATGGAGTGGAGAGTACCCACTACAGTTACCGAGATTCAGAGTTTCTTGGGACTAGCAGGATATTATCGGAGATTTATTGAAGGATTTTCTAAGATTGCTAAATCTATGACTTCACTTTTGGAGAAAGGAAGAGAGTTTAAGTGGGACGAGAAGTGTCAAGACAGTTTTGATCAATTGAAGAAAAGATTGATGTCGCCACTAGTATTGGTTATGCCAGACCTACAGAAAGGATTTGATATCTATTGTGATGCATGTGGCCAAGGCTTAGGATGTGTGCTCATGCAAGAAGGACATGTGATTGCCTATGCTTCTCGTCAGTTGCGGAAACATGAGTTAAACTACCCCACACATGACTTGGAATTGGCAGCCGTTGTGCATGCACTTAAGATTTGGAGACATTATATCATGGGGACCAAGTGCCAAGTATATATGGATCATAAGAGTCTGAAGTATATATTCACTCAGAAGGATCTCAACCTTAGGCAACGCCGTTGGTTGGAGCTTATTAAGGATTATGATTTGGAGATTCACTATCATCCAGGCAAGGTGAATTTGGTTGCAGATGCCTTGAGTCGAAAGGAGCATGTTCATTCAGCCATTATTGCCCAGCTACCCGATGAGATTGTTGAGGATTTCAGAAGACTTAACCTGGGGATAGTTGCTCATACTGAAGGAGTTACTATTGATGTGGAACCTACTTTGGAGCAAGAGATCCGCAAAGGACAAATGGGTGATGCTAAAATAAAAGAGATTAAGGATCTGATTACTGAAGGTCGAGTTCCGGAATTTACAGAAGATGAGCAAGGCACTGTATGGTTCAAGGACAGAATGTGTGTTCCTGATATTAAAAGCCTTCGAGAGACTATTTTAAAGGAGGCCCATGACTCGGATTATTCTATTCATCCTGGTAGTACTAAGATGTATCAGGATTTGAAACGGAAGTATTGGTGGTATGGATTGAAAAGAGATGTAGCTGCACATGTGGCTATGTGCGATGTATGTCAAAGAGTTAAGGCTGAACACCAGAGGCCAGCTGGACTATTGCATCCACTGAAGATACCCGAGTGGAAATGGGAAGAGATTGGTATGGATTTCATCACTGGATTGCCTCGCACCCAGAAGGATATGATGCTATATGGGTGATTGTGGATAGATTGACTAAAGTGGCTCACTTTATTCCTGTCAAGACTACTTATAAAGGTTCTTAGCTAGCAGAGTTATATATGGCTCGGATTGTGTGTTTACATGGAGTACCAAAGAAGATCGTGTCTGATCGAGGTTCGCAGTTTACCTCAAGATTTTGGAGAAGCTTTCATGAGAATATGAGTACGAAGTTGAATTTTAGTACAGCCTATCACCCTCAGACTGATGGACAGACTGAAAGGACCAATTAAGTATTGGAAGATATGTTGAGAGCATGTGCCCTTCAGCATGGAGGAAGTTGGGATAAAAGTCTACCTTATGCTGAATTCTCATACAATAATAGCTATCAGGCCAGTCTGAAGATGTCACCTTTTGAAGCTTTATATGGGAGAAAGTGCAGGACTCCTTTGTATTGGGATCAGACCGGAGAAAGACAATTCTTTGGGCCTGAATTGATTCAAGAAGCAGAAGAACAAGTTCGTATAATTCGAGAGAATTTGGAGTGGCTCAAACCAGGTAAAAGAGCTATGCTGATAATAGAAGGAGACCACTGGAATTTGAGGAAGGAGACTATGTGTATCTCAAGGTGTCACCACTTCGTGGAATGAGGAGATTCAAAGTTAAGGGCAAATTGTCCCCTCGCTACATTGGACCATTCTTGATCTTTAGGTGAGTTTGGGGAGATGGCATACCAACTCGAGTTACCGGATAGTCTATCGGATGTGCATAACGTGTTCCACGTATCTCAACTGAAGAAGTGTCTCCGTGTCCCTGAGGAACAGTTACCAATGGAAGAGCTCAGTGTTCAGGGTGATTTGACTTATACGGAGTACCCGATCAAAATTCTTGACACATTGACTCGAGTTACAAGAAATAAGGTGATAAAGATGTGCAAAGTGCAATGGAGTCACCACGGTGAAGATGAAGCAACTTGGGAAAGAGAAGAAGAGCTTCGCATAGATTTTCCCTCCTTTTTCTCTAGTTCTTCCTAAATCTCGAGGACGAGATTATTTTTAAGGGGTAGGATTTGTAACACCCACTTTGTAATTTGCTAGAAATAATACCAATAGAGAAACAATTCCTCTTTATGTGAGTTTGATCTTTACACATCATCATATGTGAACACCATGCCCAAAAACAATTAATAAAAAGATATGCTACTAAATCATTGCATCATGCTGAATATTTGATTTGTGTGTGCATTTTTTGTGACAATATTATAATAATGTAAAAATAAATTTGTTAAATATCCAGATGGGGATTTAAAACCTAAAATAATCCTAGAATTAGGAAAAGAGAGAAGGAAGAGATTATACAAAATAGAGGAAAATAAATATATGAAAGAATACATTTTGTTCGTACTAATATTTTAAATTAGGTATTTAACTCAGTTATGAAGCTCACAAACAAGTTTGAATTCAAAATGGAGGTTTAAAATGAAATGAAACAGAAAATAAAAAAAGGGAAAGAGAGCTTACTGGGCCGGCTTACCACAATTTGGCCCACCCAGAGAAACCTCCCGCGCGGCCAAAACCCTTCCACGCCGTGAGCCACGTTCTTCCTCAAGCGTCGCGCTCCGCTCACCGCGTCAACGGACTCCTCTGTCGCTGCTCCGTGGGACCCACCGGTCAGTCCCTCAACCACCGCGTCTCCGTCTTCCCCGCGCGACGGCCACCTCCGTGCATGCCGCGCATCATCCGAAGGCCTCGGGATTTCAGTTGCGGTCCGTCTTGACCTGGGGATAAGACCCCCCTGAACGCCCCGCGGATTTTACCTGCCTTCTCCCCACACAGAAACCACACGCCGCCACCCACCACGGAAGTCTTGAGTGCCGCCGTCGTCGCCTCGAGCCGTCAGCGTCGCCCGTGCTCCGGGAGGGAGTCCGGGGACTTCGTTTGGTGCTGTTGAAGCTCACCGGGCACTGAACGCGACAAGTAATCAACTACACCGTCGGCAATTGCTCATCGGAGTGCGCAAATCGCTGCGGATCCGCACCGCACCGTGGCCAGCCTTCCAGTCGTAGTCATTCTCGGTGAGACACCCCCTCCATGTTCGCCTAGCTACCAATTTCATTTTCCGCACGTTGTTGCTCGAACACGGTCACGGGATGGGAGAATTCGGCGGAGCGCCGGTGAGGACTCCGCCATGGACGTTGCCGCGCCCTGGCTCAGCTCTGTTAGGGGGAGGGAGCATTAGTGTGCGCCGTGGGCCGTGGATCTCGGGATGGACGGTTAGGATGGCTCTGCGCATATCCCTTTTCGCACTGGTTAACCGGAGCCGTTGATCGGTGCGTGAACGGTGAGATCGTGCCCTCGCATTTATGTTTGCGGATCAATCGTGGGCCGTGGGATCTGGATCCTGAGCTCGACGTTGAATACCGGTTCAGAGGAGACCAGATCTAATCTGTGCCGTACGTAGTTGATCGTGCGGCCGAGATCTGGTGATACCTCTTCGCTGGTTCATTTTTCATGAGCCCCTGAACTACTTAGGAATTAACCCACCATCCACAGGGCCTGTTCCCAGTGTCTTGGAAATTTTACCCTGGCGCCCCTGACCTTTCTGGTAATGAGGCCCAGTCCAGAGTTAGTTTAAATCGAATAAATGAATAGAAAATGGATTTCTAACATGAAAATAATTACTAGAACTTTATAAATTCATAGAAAGTTCATACTAACTCCAAATTAATCCATTCCAGTTCCTAAAATTTTATAATTTTATTGTCTATCACTTAGAGCCTCTGTTTTATCATGACCACAGTAAGAAAATTAATCTCACACTTAATCTTATTTAAAACACATAAAACCTTAGAGAAGGCATAACTTAAATTCTATAACTCCAAAAATTATGATTCCTGTTCCTAGAATTTTATTTTAATATGTAGAATATTTCTGTGTATTTTGTGTACATGTTTGGTGTGATGTTAATTTTCTCTATACATTGTGCTTGCTTGTATTGTGGCGAGTAGAAGAGCCCATGACCGAGGATCCTGGTGAGCAGCAGGTTGAAGTAGCTGAGCAGGAGCTCATTGAAGGCAAGTTGTGCCCTTGACCACTTTTTACCCAATAATGTTCTTTAATATCACTTATCCATGTATAGGTTAATTTTGTTGGGACCCAATAGGTCACCCTAGATTGTTTATCTCATTACCTTGTTTACCCCTGAATCACTTGGGTAGTTTGCTATTGCTTTATATGGTTTTGGGATAATCATTTATTACCTCTATGTTCCAATTCTTTTTGTTATTCTATTTATGTTCATGTTGAGATCATTAATGTTAATTGGAACATAGAGCTTAACTTGAGAAACACGTGCCACCACAAGGGTTTAATGGGACGCCCTTGGCTGACTAATTAGGAAAGCTAGTGGAAGACTACCTTACCTGAAAGGGGCAAGGGCAGTAGGGGAGTGGTCAGTGTAGGGAGGTCCTTGGTTGATTTTGCTGCGATGGCGGTCAGGCAAGACCCGGCATTGGAACTTCCTATAAACTGTAGCGGGTTTTCGGAAGCTAGTGGAACTTTGTAAAGGCCTCGTAGTGTTGCCCTGCCGCGCTTCCTAGGTAGAGGTGTATGGAGTCGCGACCCCTTGGCAGATGGGTAACATGACTTGTGGGTAAAGGGTACAACCTCTGCAGAGTGTAAAACTGGTATACTAGCCGTGCTCGCGGTCATGAGCAGCTCAGGACTCTCTGATGTTTAAATTATGGAACTTAAATTCAATTTTGTCATTTGCATTGCATGGGTTTATTATTAATTTTGTTCTATTACTTTACTTAAGGTTTGGTATTTACTTACACTTAGTAACTGCTAATAAAATTTTGACCAACTACTTAAAAGCAATGCTCAGCTTTAACCCCTATCATTGATTAGCCTTACACATCACATGAACTCACACCTTTGTGAGTTTATGTCCACTGGTTCCCCACAACTTGTTGAGCTATGATCATGTGTGAGCTCACCCTTGCTGTCTCACACCCCCCACAGGAGAAGAGCAGGTGGTTCAAGAGGAGCCACAAGGCGAGGAGTATGATCTGATCTAGGTGACGTTTCTCAGTTGACATTGGCGCCGACGATCCTTAGTTCATTTTATATTTATTCTTTTATTTTGTAATAAGTCTTCCGCTATGTAATAAGTACTCTGATTATTGTGACATTTATCTCTATACACTCTGTTATTATATATGTTGTCTTCTTGGCGCATGTATGAGATGCACCTGGCTTGTTCCTTAAAGCCGGGTGTGACACACGCCCGACGCGCCAAGCCACCCACGACGCCAAGGACCGACGTCTGGCTACCCTGCACGCCAGTGACCCCAACCGGCGCCCAGACCCTGCGCGGAGCCGAACCGACCGCTGACCCGTCCGAGCCGCGACCGAGCACTGCGCCGTCCATTCATTCCGCGTTAATGGACCTTCATTGCGTCTGTTTCTCTTCCCCATTATCCCTCCCTCCATTGATGCGTCATGAAGCATCCCGGCGCCCTCTTCTCCCCTCTTGCCTATAAAACGCGCTCGCCATCCCTGCTTTCTCCCTGGCACATGCTCCTCTGCTCTTCGCTACTGCTCGTTTTCTCTCGTGTTCACTTGCCCTCGCTTGGCACCGTCACGCTTTAAGTCTGCTACTGCGCGTCACCATCGACGTCGACCGCTTGTCATCGACTCGTCGACAGAGACCCTCCTCCACCGCCGTGATGTTGTCCGCATCGTCGAGTACTTGATTTCCCCCATGTGCCGAACGACGTCGATTCTCATCGGAGTTCGCCTCGGCATCCCTCTCCTACGCTATATCGATCTTGCCCGACAGCTGCGCCCTTCCTGCTCCCTCACTAAAGGTAGAAGACAATATCTAATTTATGACAACCTCCTAAGGACTACCGTTACTAAAAGATTTAGCCTTGTGCTAATTTATTTTGAAGAAATAATATTAAGCGAATTAATCATTGTTTTGTTAAGCTTGGTAATTATGTGATTAACCTCTTTAATTGTGGTTTCAAGATTTTGTGTACTCTCATAAATCAATTTAAACTAGGTTTGTTATAGTCAATTTATGCGTAGTTTTTCTAATTATGAAGTTAAAAATAAATGTAGTTTACCTTTTCTTAATCAAACGTACGAGATAAGTAATTATATAATTACGTTTTTATGATTTAGATTTAAGTAATTGATAATTATGTGTATGCCAGATAGGGATTTCTAATAATATTAATATAACTAAATTCACACCGTCATAACTAAAACGATAGTAATAAGATACCAATGAATACAATATTCATTTTAAATATCTATGTCATATGTTTCTAAACTAAAGGTAAAGATAAGTAATTGAGTAATTATGTCCTATCATAATCTAGTTAATTAGATTTATATTTGTTCACAACTGGTTATATAGGCTTAATTAATCATTTAATCAGAATTAGTTCATATTATTTATATCACTTAGTTTTTCCTAAAGAATAAACTAAGGAAATTAGTGTTCATGTTCTTTAAGAATAATTAAAATGTTAGTTTATACATATTTCCTTTCTATTGAATTAGATCATTTGTTCCTACAATAGAATTAAAGATAATTAATAGATTAATTATCCTTTATCATAATTTATTAATCAAACATATAGTCAATTTGTTCTTAACTAGATTTATGGCATGATTAATGATTTCATAGAATTTAGTCCACATTATATACGAATCACTTAGCTTTTCCTAAATGATAAAATAAAGTAATAAGAGTTTAAGTTCTTTTATAACTTAAAATGTTACTTTATATATTAACTTCGAATATAACAATATAGGCGATGTGTTTTCTAATGAAATTAAAAGATAGTTATTTGTTCATTATCTGCATGAAAATTCACTTAAGACCCATAACCTAACTCATCTTAAATAGGTGATTAATAATATAATTATGATCTTTCCACATAAAAAGTTGTTTAAGCTATTTATGAGCTTGTTATAAAATTAATGTTTAATAATGTGTTTCATAACCCATTAACCTTAGATATATAACATATATCTTTTCTTAAAAAGTTAAAAATGTTTAATATCGTTATAACGTGTTTTCGTCTTATAAACCCTTAATCTTAGACATATCACATATGACGTTTTATAAAAGATTAATTTGGTGAACCTAATATTTGTATATTTTAATTAAGATATTTTTAAGCTCATGTCTTGTTTCATAAAGTATAGATCACACATTTTTGAAAAGAATACCTTTTTATTATAACCCTTGGTAATGTTTTTGAAAAGCAAATGCTCTTTTCGTTAGACTTTCTTTTAGCTTTACGTATGGTGAATGTTGTATGTTATTGAATGGTGTTTGTTCTTGTTTGTCAGTGGTTGATCTAGTAGTTAAGAATCAAGATCCGTTCCTATCCGTGGAAGAACCTCAAGTTTTCTTTAAGCAAGGCAAGTGGACTTCTCCCTCTGCATACTCTGTTTGATCCCAAACAATACATTTAATAAAGTTTATTCATCGATATATAGCATAATTTGATGGGTTACCTATTTAGATACCCCTAACCTTTCCAACCTTACTCCTTGCTTAACCTGGGATTATGATCTAATCAAGTAGCTATGCTATTGCTACAACTTTAAATTTATGCAGTCACTCCTATTATGATATTAATGTTCCAAATGGTAAGTTTACATTATTGTTGTTAACCCGATGGTTAAACAAGATTATTGCATATTAATTGGAACATGGAGTGACCACCCAGGAAAACAGTGCTACCATGAGAACTATCATGGCTCTGGTCTTGGCTAAATAACTAGGGAAGTCTTATGTTGGGTGCTGGTCGTGGTCGATCGGAACGGGGGCATCTAGCAAGCGCTTATAGTTCTGGCTCAGGTAGATTGGATACGTGCATAGTTCCCAAAGCTTTACCCTATAGTCTGGACTATAAGTTGGTTACGGTAGGTGTACCTTATGCAGTTGACCATTTCCAACATTTGCGTAATGAGGACTCCAGGGAGAAGCCTCGTAGTGAGACCCTGGCCATTCACCTCGGAAGTGAATACGGGTCTAGCTAACCCGGGCTAGAAGGGAATCACGACTCATGGGTAAATATGTGCCACCTCTACAGAGTGTAAAACTGATATATCAGCCGTGCTCATGGTTAAGAGCATCCTGGACTCCTCACATGATAATTGAACTTGAAGATGGAAATAAATCGAGATCCGATGATCTGCCAATGGTTTGCTTAAGTGGTTTCACTTAAGTGTTTTTGATATACTATTATACCTTTATTTAATAGGAATACTTGGGATTCACACTTATTAGTAAGACAGGTGTTGTTAATAAAATGTTGACCAACTAAAATGCTTACTGCTCAACCTTAGCCTCACCTTGTTAAACTTGCATTAATTTTCCCCCACTTGCTGAGCCCCGACCATAAGTGAGCTCACCCTTGCTTAATTTTGATCAGAAGTTGCAGATGAAGATATGATGCTGAACTCCATGGATGCTAGTCTAGTGATACCCCCGGTCATCTTCCTGTGGATGGATGCCTTTGTTTCGCTGTACTTTGATGAATAAAGGTTAAGACATTATGTCCGTTCGAAGTGTAATATGTTAATATAATCTTTATTTATGCTTTTATGCATTGTTCTTTTGATATATTACACTTGTGACGTCAACATATGTGTGGAAATATATCCTGGCACACATATGCGATGCACCCGGCTCTGCCCATTAGAACCGGTGTGACACGTGCGTAGGTGCGTGCACAGTCGCCTGTGCTGTCATGTCTGATTGTTCACTATAGCGGACTTAGTACCCGACCGAACTATGCTTCTTAATGGTGTCTTCCACGCACGTGGCACAGTGGCCACAGTAACACACAGACCTCTGAGTGGGTATTTAATGCACGCAGTGCTACCATGCTACAACGCGCCTCGGTAACGTGCGCAACGGTCATAGAGGCCTGTCACAAGCCTGTCAATGCCCCGCGCTTGGTCAAAGCATGCCATGGTCGCCTTGCATTTAATGTGGGCCGAGGCCTTGCTTCCATGCAAAGGTTTGCACCATCCGTCCAGTGGCTACGTGGCGTCACCGGACCCTTGTCTGGTCCAGAGTAGAGCCTAGGGGCATGTTCTACCATAAAGCACCGGGAGCCCGTTGGCGGCCCGGGCCCATACGGAAGGGCCAGATCCCTACTAGGGGCCCGATTTTTTTTATACGTGGAGGTCCTAGACCTTCCTAGGGGGTACAGACTGCGTACATGGGGGTCCGGGACCCACCATTGGGGTCTAGACCCGTTTGGTGAAGTCCTTGAGCATATCACCTCCCTAGACACATGGAAGCACCAGACCTACCCATAAGATGGGGACAGACGTCGTTCTGGAATTAGTGTGGTTTGCCGAGGCGGGTAGCTCTCGGAGTGTCTCCTGAGACGTCCTCAGGAAAATTGGAAATGCGCTTCTCGTCCAAGGCTGGAATGGGCAAGTCAGGAATGTGTTTCCTGCCCGAGGCTGGCCTCGGGCGAGTCGTGACTTGGGTCCCTCGCTCGAGGTTTGCCTCGGGCGAGTCATGACTTGGGTCGAGCTGCTCAGTTCCTTAGCACACGATTAGAGATAACTGTGTGGCTACTACGTTTTGATACAACAGTAAGGGGTATTACAGTTTCACGGTACCAACAACCACTTTCATATCAAGTCATATGCCAAGAATTCCAAACTCTTGAGTCTTATTTCACATTTCATGTTTATATGATGATGTGACTAACTCGTGCTCACCTCTTCTATCATTTTTGTGTGGCAACGTGCCTGCTCGCATGCTGTTCCCCTGCTTGGCTTTTCTCGAGATAAGTGCCCTAGGTAGATAGCTCTTCTCTTCTCCATTCTTATCTCCTGCTTTGCTACACTTACTTATCTACTCTGGTTCTCGTGCAGCTTGTTAGTGATCAGTGGGTAGTCAGGATGGTGAGGACCAAGAATGTCACCCTAGCAAGAGGAGGCGATGATCAAGATCCCCATACCATTCAAACAAGACAAGGGCAAGGAGGTCTACCTTGAGCTGTAGGGAGGGAAAAAGAAAAGGAAGTTGGACAGAGCTACTAGAGCAGTAGTAGTAGCAGCAGTAGCTGAGAGAGCAAAGTAGGGAGTAGAGATGACAATGGGGACCCGATCCCCGATTCCCTGTGGGGAATTCCTCTATTAGGGGATGGGGAAGTTTTCCCCCCATGGGGATGTAAATAGGGAAACTTCGCTCCGGACGGGTAAACGAGGATGGGGATGGGAAGCATTCCCCATCCCCGTTCCCCGCGGGACCCATTAAACTTACATGTGACGATGTTTTCATGTAATAGTTAATGATAAAAATAAATAAATTAACTTGTCAAGAGATCACTCGTTGTACAAATGTGTTCATTTTAATGTACACATAATGATTTTTACATCTAACAATGTGTATAAGTGACAATATTTTATATTAATAACAAATGAAGTACAATCTAATTATAATTTAAGCGGGGACAGGGATGGGGAGCTAAAACCCGACGGGGAATTCCCCGTTGCCATCCCTAGCATGGAGAGCAGCTGAGATTGGATCAGATCAGATAGCCTTCCGTGTCCGTCGCCTCTCATCTCAGGCTTGCTCCACTCCACTAGGTTCGACCCCTCTGCTCCAGCCACCACTACCACTCCACCTTCCACTACCATGCTAGCTTCAGCCACTCCAGTGCCTATCACCACCCTCGCTACGCCTACAGCCTCCACAACACTTGATTCCACCGCTCCTGCTACCTCTGCCACTCAACCAGTACCTCCACCCCATTTTAGAGAGCGTGACGAGACTGAGGTTCGACCACTTGCTACGGATCCGACTGTTTGACCTTCACAGGGCCACTATCGCCAAGGTTCGTCGCTTTAGGCACGTGCCGATGAACACTTGGCTTCCAGCTCAGCATGATCTAGTAGTGATTCCTCTCTTCAGCACTTGGACTCTGGAGTCCTTCTACCGAGCTCAGCTGATAGCCCACATATCCTTGAGAGTTCACATTCGATTGGATTTGTCAGCTTTTTGTACAACAACTGGTTCTGAGGTTGATGGCCACATCACATATCTATTAGGTCTATACTCTTTGCTGATGTTTGGAGGTCGCTATGTTGAGGAGTAGGTCAGAGTGTTTTATTCTATAGTCTGGATTGAACGGACCATAAGTGGATGAGTTTTTGCTTCAAGCACGAGGATGTTACTATTCACACTACTCAGATCAGAGAGCTCTTTGGTTCCCCTGAGTCAACGACGATGCTTCATAGTCTTTGCTATGGTACTTCAGGCCTTCCTTGTTGCTCTCATGGCGGAGTTGCTCCTGTCACAACACACGTCTCAGCTCTCTTCAGGCCAACCTTCACAGATGGCTCACGATGCTCTCATGCAGATTTTACCACAGCAACCAAGTTCTCTAAGGGCTAATGAGATGGACCTTGCTACCATGGATGGGCTACAGAGAGGCTGAAAGTCGCCTAGAGGGGGTGAATAGGCAAAACTTGAAATTTATAAACTTAAACACACATCAGAGCCAGGGTTAGCGTTAGAATTAAATCCGAATGCGAAGATTGTTTCTCTTGTCACGAGTTGCTCAAATGATGCAGATGACGTTTGGAAGCAAACTCAAATCAATATTAGCAAGGAAACTTTAGAGAGGAAAGAGGGCAAAACAAATCAAATGGAAATCAACACAAGTGGACACGGTAATTTGTTTTACCGAGGTTCGGTTCCAAAGAACCTAGTTCCTGTTGAGGAGGCCACAAAGTCGGGTCTATTTCAACCCTTTCCCTCTCTCAAACGGTCACTTAGACCGAGTGAGTCTTTTCCTTAATCACACGGGTCACTAAGACCCCTCAAGGACCACCACACACTTAGGTGTCTCTTGCTAGCTTTACAAAGCACTTGGGAACAAGAATGAGAAAGGAAGAAGGCAATCCAAGCAACAAGAGCGCAACTGAACACAAATGATCCTCTCTCAAGTCTCTAAGCACTAGAGTTGATTTTGGAGACTTGGAGTGGATTGAATGCTTTGAATGTGTCTTTGAGTGGTTAGCTTTGCTCTTGTATTGAATAAACTTCAGAAAACTTGGATTCCTTTGAATGAGGTGGTTGGGGGGTATTTATAGCCTCAACCACTTCCTAGCCGGTGGCAAAGTCTACTAGCGATGGGCACACCAGACAGTCCGGTGGTGCACCGGACAGTCACTGTTCACTGTCCGGTGCGCGCCACGTCAGCATGCCTGTTAGGGTTTGGAGCTAATGGCCGTTGGAGCTCTTTGTCTTGTTGCCGCATCGGACAGTCCGGTGCCACACTGGACAGTCCAGTGACCTCTGACTCCTGCGCGGCACTGTTTGGCACTGTTCATGTGAGCAGTCGACCATTGGCGCATAGGGCCGTTGCTCCGTTGGCTCACCGGGCAGTCCGGTGAATTATAGCGGAGAGTGCCCCTGAAATTCTCGAGAGTGGCTAGTTTGATTGCGCTTGGGCCTAGTGCATCGGACACTGTTTGGTGCACACCGAACAATGTCCGGTGCGCCAAAGGCAGCACACTCTAAGTCCTTTTGCTCCACATTTGATTGTGTCGCTAACTGAATTTCTTTCTTGGTTTATGTTGAACCTTATGCACCTGAGATACATGATCTAGACAAACTAGTTAGTCCACGTGGTTTGTGTTGGATGTCAACCACCAAAATCGATTATAGGAAATGATTAATTCCATTTCCCTTTCAGAGGCCACCACTCATATTCAGCTCTGGCTCTTACGTGCTCTTGTTTCTCACTCAGTATTTGATGTTGTTGACTTTCTGATCTGTGAGATAGAGGACACCGTCTTGGATGGACTCCATGCTCGTCGTTAGCTACCCTACGCTCACTATCTCTGCCATATCTTTGTGCAGCTGATCCAACCTTCTCAGTACCAGGCCACTGTTGACTATACTAGGCTTATGTTTGGATTTTACCGCTCGACACCTGAGGATGTGGCTCGCACTAGTGCTCATGCCCGGGTACTACGCCTTTGGATCCTTTGGCCTCCGAGCGTCAAGTTGAGGACGAGCGATACGACATATTGAGGATTAGGGTATGGAACCCTTAGTTGTTGATACTTCTTCCGATTCAGATGATGAGGATCTAGGGATTCCACCACCACCACCTCTTGTGCCACCTCGCTAAC
The DNA here is from genome assembly GCA_029449295.1 of Zea luxurians. Lineage (NCBI taxonomy): Eukaryota > Viridiplantae > Streptophyta > Magnoliopsida > Poales > Poaceae > Zea > Zea luxurians. The sequence goes on along the minus strand of JAOPSE010002481.1, from coordinate 3,103 downwards.
ATGATCACAAACGGGGGTCCAATGCTGTTCCTCTAGCTGCACCTCCAGTGATTGATCCAGCCCTGGCAGCTATTCTTCAGTCGTTGACCTAGCAGCAGGCTCGTTAGGAAGCTATTCAGCATAGATGTCTGAGTGGATGCTATCTATGTTTCAGACTATTGGTAGGACACCCTTCAACAGCAGCTCTTGGCAGATAGGGCAACACTGGTTTTTATGACTCATATTCTTCAGCATATCGGTGTTCCTGTGCCTCCAGTGCAGTCGGTTCTGCCTCCACCTCTTCAGACTTCAGTGGTGCCAGCCATCCAGTCCGGGCCACAGTTGCACTCCTTCGGTCCAATGTTCTCACCTCTCTGACCAGTCACTCTGGATGTCTCTACTCAGGCCATCAGAGTTGTGAGTGTTCAGCCACTAGTGCCACTAGTTTCTGTAGTATCTACTTTAGCAATGGTAGTTTCAGTTCTAGTTCTAGCGCTAGCATCTCTGGCTCCATAGTCAGTGTTAGAGTCAGCACTAGCTCTAACCTCTATAGCAGATCCTATCCGAGACTGATCTGATCCAATTCTAGTTTTTGCTCTGACTGCTCACCCTGGCCCTGATGTGCCTGCCCCTCCTCCTTCTAGTATCTAGGCTAGGACAACCCCTTTTGGTGCTTACGCCAAAGGGGGAGAGATGATAGTTGTGAGAGCTATGGGGAGTTAGTTGTGAGAGGCATTGTCTTTTGTTGTAATATATGCATGGTACTCTTTTTTGTGACTCCCAGCTTTTGTATGCCTCACAAACTCAATGATATACTCTTAGGATCATTTGATGAATGTGTGTGTTTATATTTTTCTCTTGCTTACTTCACATGTCATGCAACTCTTGTTCATGAATTTGATTCAAATTATCTGAACAAGGTTTTATGTCGTGTATGTGCTTATACATACTATATCCTATACATGACTATCTTCTATCAACTTGTTGAATATCACTAACAATCTTCTAACGTTGATGGAACATAAACAAAATACTCTCACACACTTGTAGGGTTGTCATCAGTCACCAAAAGGGGGGGGGGGCGAAAGTCGCCTAGAGGGGTTGAATAGGCGAAACCTGAAATTTATAAACTTAAACTTGCACTAAGGCCGGTGTTAGCGTTAGAATTAATTCGGAGTTCGAAAGATAATTCTCCTTGCTTGGAGTTGCTCAATTAATGCGGATAACGTTTGGGAGCAAACTCAAATCAATATGAGCAAGGGAACTTTGGAGAGAGGAAAGAGGGAAAACAAATCAAATGAAAATCAGCACAAGTGAACACGGTGATTTGTTTTACTGAGGTTTGGTTCCAAAGAACCTAGTCCCCGTTGAGGAGGCCACAAAGGCCGGGTCTATTTCAACCCTTTCCCTCTCTCAATCGGTCACTTAGACCAGTCGAGGCTTCTCCTTAATCACTTGGGTCACTAAGACCCCGCAAGGATCACCACACACTTAGGTGTCTCTTGCTAGCTTTACAAAGCACTTAGAAGAATGAGAATAGAAAGGAGAAAGCAATCCAAGCGACAAGAGCAACAAAAGGACACAAAACACCCTCTCTCAAGCCACTAAGCGATTGATTTGATTTTGAGGCTTGGAGAGGTTTTGATCTTTGGAATGTGTCTTGGAGTGAATGCTATTGCTCTTGTATTGAATGTGAAGTTCAGAAAACTTGGATAACTTGAATGGAGGTGGTTGGGGGGTATTTATAGCCCCAACCACTATTCTAGCTGTTGCTGTCGATGGCGCACCGGATAGGGCACTGTTAACTGTCCGGTGCATGCCCACGTCAGCACGCCGTTAGGGTTTGGAGCGGTTGACTGTTGAAGTTTCTTTGTCCTATAGTTGCACTGGACAGTCCGGTGGCACACCGACATGTCCGGGGCGTTCTGACTTCGTAGCCTGACATCTGACTTGCACCGTTGGGCGCAGGTTATCGTTGCTCCGTTGGCTCACTGGACATGTCTGATGCACACCGGAAGTCCGGTGAATTATAGCGGAGCATCCCTTGGAAAAATCCGAGAGTGAGCAGTTTTCTTGGTGCTCGGCCTGGCACCGGACATTGTCCGGTGCGCCCACAGGCAGCACCATTTCATGTCTTTGCTCCATACTTTGTTGATTCCCCAACTTAGCTTCTTTCTTGGTTTATGTTGAACTTTATGCACCTGAGATAGATGATGACTAGGCAAACTAATTAGTCCATGTGGTTTGTGATGGACATCAAACACCAAAATCGATTATAGGAATGATTAAGCCCATTTCCCTTTTAGGGAGATTGAAAGCATCTAGGCCGCCAGTTGGTTTTAGTGATTAATGACAACATGAGATTACTTGTGACTAATGTGTTTTTGCAGAGCAAATGGTAAGTTAGGTCATAATGCAGGAAGTTGCGCTCCAACCGTTAAAACAATCCCTCAGATGAGAACTTGAAAACGACGGCTAAAAAAGGTGAATCAAAAGATGAAGGTCTTCATATCCTAAGTGTCGAAAGAGTTGAGGGACACTTGGTATAGAGTTAGGACTTGATATAGAGTTAGGACTTCATATCAAAAGATGATGGTTGCGGATGAGTAGTTTGACCAAGAGATAACTAGTGTAGTGTCAGTGTATTTCACACTCAAAACTAGTGCTAAGTGTCATTCAAGATCTCACTCACAAGTTAGAATCCAAATTGGTGTAGAAAAACCTAAGGAAAATGGAATGTTGCTGCCCTGGGGGCACCGAACTGTCCGGTGGTGCCCTAGGCACCCGAGAGCAACCAAAAACCGGAGAGCAAGCACTTAGTGCCAACCGATTTTTTAGCCAAACACCAGACTGTCAGGTGGGCACCGGACAACCATTGTGCTATGTCCGGTGCGCCTCTGTGCAACGGCTAGTTGTCAGAACTAGCCATTGGGAGTTGGGACCACACTCCCATGCGCAGAAAACCCTATAACAGCTAGTTTTGGGTGGTTGGGCTATTTATACCCCCTCTAGCCATAATTATTGTCTTGTTGCCCCAACCAACTATAATTCATTGCTAGTGCATTGCAAGTCCACAAAGCCTAGTGAGGTGATTAGCAAACTCATAATCACATGTTAGGACCTC
>JAOPSE010002480.1:0-85197 GCA_029449295.1 Zea luxurians | reverse complement strand
CTACAGATGCATACTTGATTTGAATGCTCTTTTGCTCGCAGAAGTCAAAGAATTCTGAACTTGTGAAGTTGGATCCTAAATCAGTTATGATGTTGTTTGGTATCCCGAATCTGAATATTATGTCTTGTATGAATTCCACGGCCTTAGCAAAGGTTAAAGAGGCAATGGGCTTGAACTCTATCCATTTAGTGAATTTGTCAATCGCTACCAATACATGAGTGTATCCCCCTTGAGCTTTCTTGAAAGGTCCAATCATATCCAGTCCCCAGCATGCGAAAGGCCAAGTTACCGGTATGGTCTGCAGTTGCTGTGCTGGCATGTGTTGTTGCTTTGACAAGTATTGGCAGGCTTCGCACCTCTGAACTAACTCGGCTGCATCGTTCTTCGCTGTCGGCCAATAGAATCCTGACCTGAAAACCTTCCCGACTAGTGTTCTGGATGCTGCATGTATTCCACATTGCCCCGCATGGACCTCTTCCAGAAGTTGCTTCCCAGTGGTCGGGAGAATGCACTTCATGAGGATGCCTGATGCGCCCCCTTCTGTACAATATTTCCCCAATGAGTGTATAGTGAGCCCGACTGTCTTGCAATGCGTTCTACCGAATTTCTTGTCGTCTTGGTTCTTCTTCATTCTTATATACTTAATGATCGCCTTCTCCAGTCATCAGAGTCTGACTCGGGTTGATCTATGATGTTTGCACTCTTCTGTTTGATCCATTGAGATACTCGGTTGCAGAATTTCTTGCACGAAAACTCCGGGTGGTACCTGAGTTCGACTGGACCTAGCTTGGACAGTACATCGGCTGCTGTGTTCCGATCTCTTTCTACATGATGAAATTCCAGGACCCTCGAATTATCTTCCAGCTTTCGGACGACAGTGCAGTATTTTCCCATTGAATTGCTTGAGCAATCCCACTTCTTGTTTATCTGGCTGATGACTACCAGAGAGTCTCCGTATACCATTAATCTTTTGACGCCCAATGATATGGCAATGTTCAATCATGGATCAAAGCTTCATACTCGGCTGCATTGTTGGAGGCCGGGACTAGCAACTGGAGGGCGTACTTGAGGTGTTCGCCTCCAGGCGCAGTGAAGAGAATCCCCTGCTCCTGCTCCCTGCAGCTTCAGTGAGCCATCAAAATACATTCGCCATACTTCTGTAGTCTCCGGGTTGTCTGGTACTTGTTGGTCGGTCCCACTCTGATACGAATCAACCAGTGCTTGAGTTTGATGGCAGTGCGAGGTCGGAACTCGATGTCATGAGATCCCAGCTCGCAAGCCCACTTGGCTATTCGACCAATGGCTTCCTTGTTGTGAAGAATATCCCCTATTGGAAAACTTGTAACTACTATGACTTTGTGGTCGTCAAAGTAGTGACGCAGCTTGCGGGCAGTTAGAAGTACTGCATATAATAGCTTCTGAACTTGAGGATACTTTTTCTTTGAGGGGCCTAGGACTTCACTAATGAAGTAAACAGGATGTTGTACTGGATAGGCATGTCCTTCTTCTACTCGCTCGACTACCAACGCGGTGCTTACCACGTGAGTCGTGCAAGAGATATACAGTAGCAAATCTTCAGCTGGTTGAGTTGACGTAGCTCGCCGGGGTGGTTTTAGTACTGGTGGTGTTGTCAAGAATTTTTTTAGAGCATCTAGAGCTTCTTGTGCTTCTGAAGTCCATTGAAACTTATCCACCTTCTTGAGTAACTTGTAAAATGGCAAACCTTTTCTCCTAGCCTGGATATAAATCTGCTCAAAGCCGCCATACATCCAGTAAGTCGCTGAACCTTCATTTGCGATCGAGGTGCTTCCATCTTCATGATAGCTTCAATCTTATCTGGATTAGCCTCAATTCCCCGGTGGCTGACGATAAACCCGAGCAACTTTCCTGCTGGTACCCCGAAAACACATTTCTCGGGATTAAGCTTCCATCTATATCGCCTCAGACTGTTGAAAACCAGTTGTAAGTCTTCGATGAAGTTTTTTGAGTCCTGCGTTTTGATTACCACGTCATCCACGTAGGCCTCCACACGCTTGCCCCAGTGATCGGCTAAGCATGTTTGAATGGCTCTCTGGTAAGCTGCCCCAGCGTTTTTGAGGCCAAACGGCATGGAGGTATAACAGAAAGCACCAAACGGAGTAATGAATGCCGTTTTTTCTTCATCTTCCTTTGCCAGACTAATCTGATGGTATCCGGAATAGCAATCCAGGAAAGACAGCGTAGAACATCTAGCGGTGGAGTCCACCACCTGATCTATCCTTGGGAGCCCGAAAGGATCCTTCGGACAGTGTTTGTTGAGATCAGTATAATCAACACACATGCGCCAATCCACTTTATTCTTTTTTAGTACAAGAACAGGGTTGACTAACCACTCGGGATGTAATACTTCTCTAATAAATCCAGCCGCGACCAAGCGAGCTAACTCGGTGCGAATGGCCTCTCTCTTGTCGGGCGTGAAACGACGCAGTTTTTGCCGAATCGGCCTCGGCTGGGGATAGACCTTCAATTTGTGCTCGTCCAGTTCTCTTGGGACACCCGGCATATCCGCAGGTTGCCATGCGAATACATCTCGGTTATCTTGCAGAAACTGGACGAGCGCGCTTTCCTATTTGTCGTCCAAGCTGGAGCTGATGATAGCCGTTTTGCGCTCATCAGCGAACCCCAGGTTGATTCTTTTGGTTTCTTCAGTCGGCCGCATAAAGGTCGCGGTCTGAGCTTCGCTTGCTGGTACTGCGAGGTCTTCCTCAGGCTTAGAGTTTGCCAGTGTGGAAGGGACCGTCGATGGCTTGGCGGTGAGGGCTGCTTGAATAGCCACTCGGAAACACTCTGCGACACCTTGGAAGTCGGCGCGCACAGTTATGATCCCTTGCGGTCCTGGCATCTTCAGTATCATGTATGTGTAATGCGGAATGGCCATGAACTTGGCCAATCCAGGCCTCCCGATGATGGCATTGTACCCGCAGTCGAAGTTCGCCACTTCAAACCTTAGGAACTCGGTTCTGTAGTTTTCCGGAGTTCCGAAGGTGACTGGCATGTAGATGTGGCCCAGCGGGTACTCCCCTTCTGTCGGCACGATGCCGAAGAAAGGGGTGTCCGACTCGTGGAGCTCTTTGAGGCGAACTCCTAAGCCTTGAAGTGTCCGGGGGAAGGTGATGTTGATGCTGCTTCCCCGTCCACCAGCACTTTCTTTACCCGGCTTTCTCGGATCACCGGATCGACGAGGAGCGGATATTTGCCTGGATGGTCGAAGTTGAGCCATTGATCCCCCCGAGTGAAAGTGATCGGGTGTTCCGACCACCGGTATGGGGCGGGAGGACCGGTGGTTGCCACCAGTATCTGGCGGTCGTTGAGCTTTTGTTGTCTCTTGTTCTCCTGCGACCCATGTCCGCCGAAGATGACGTTGACCTCCATGTCGACGCGTGGGAAAGCTCCTCCTCCTCCCTCCTCCGGCCGATGAGGTTGTTGTGGTTCATCCGGTCCTCCCCTCGGCGGAGGAGGAGGTAGAGGTTGGAAGGGTCGGCCATGCCCAACAGAGTGCTTGAAGTCCCGGCAGTTGCGAAGAGTGTGGCGCATGTCCTTGTGGTATGGGCACTGGGCGTCGAGGATGTCGTCCAGCGTGCGCTCGCCTCCGTGAGGTCCTCCTCGGGCGCGAGAGGCAGGTGGTCCGGCGGCGTGTACTTCTTCGCGAGGCCTCTTGTCCCAGCGTTTGTCGGGTGGCTGGTTCGCGTCGCGTCGTGGTGCTGCCGGTGCAGGCTTTGCTCCTCCGATGAGGTCCTGAGCTCGCTCATCAGCGGTGATGTAGAGGTCGGCTTCCTGGAACAGCTCCTCAGAAGTAGTCGGCGCTTTCTGTAGTATGGCTCGGACAAAAGCCGAGTCGTTGGATCCTCTATAGAAGTCCTCGATCACGGCCGCCTCCGTGACCTCGGGGATGCGATTTCTCATGGTCTGGAACCTTTTGAGGTACGACCGGAGAGTCTCATCCCCCGGCCTTGATGGATTTGAGGTCCCACGGTTTCGCTGGCTTGTCGGAGAGGGACTAGAAGTTGGCGGTGAAACGTCGACTGAAGTCTCCCCAGTCGTCGATGCAGTGTCGGGGTAGATGTCGTAGCCACTATAGCGCATCTTGCCCAAGGACGATGGGCAAATACGCGGTCATAACGTCCTCAGATGCCCCGGTAGCTCGAGCAGCGGTGGTGTAGACGGCTAGCCAACCCCCTGGATCTTGCTTAGGTTCATATTTGTCGACATTGGATACCTTGAAGTTGGGAGGCCATTGGATGGCCCTAAGGCGCGGAGTAAGAGCGGACACTCCGCACGTGTCCTCCTGTCGTCGGGGACGATGTCTGTCCCGGGGAGGGGAGTTGTGATTGTGGTTCCTCGACCGTCCCCGGGTGGTACCGCCAGTTGAGGCCGTTGCCGACTCAGTCCTGGTGGCCTGGCTCTGAGTCGGGATGCCATGATCCCGGTCGTACTCCTCCCGACGGCGAATCTCGTTCTCATGCCGCCGTTCACGCGAAGCATTGATGGAGCTTCGCGCGTCTCGGCGACTGTTGATGGCGTGTCGTAGATCGTTCGACGGGTGAGCGAGCGGTAGAAGATGGTTGGCTGCCTGGGTGAACAGGCGTCGGTATCCCTCGGCGTCGGGAGTCCGAGGAAGTCCATCAGCTATCCGAGCTAGTACCCCTCCGACTTCGCTTGGCGTGTTCATAGCTCGGGCGAAGTCGGGATTCAGGTTGCGCCCGAAGAGCGGATTCTCCCGGCGTTGTCTTGCGTCTTGCTCAGCCTGTTCCTGAGCTCGTCGGCGATCACGTCGTCGGGAGTTCCTTCGTTCTCTGAAGACGCGTTCTTCCGGAGTTTCTCCTATCTCCGAGACCTCGTCTCGCGAGACAGGCTGCTCTGGATCCCGCTCCCCGGCCGCGTGATGTCGTCGAACGTTCCTGCGCCGGTTCCTCCGTCGTTGGGACTCTCGTTGAGGCGGTTCTTCCCCGGGTACGGTCGGCTCGTCGTCGGAGACGATAAGCGATTCCACTCTCCTGATGAAGAGGACATCGGGGTAGAATGGAGCTGCTGTCGTGGCGACTTTCTTTCCGTTCTCCTTTGAGGCCGGAGGAACGGAAAGAACGACTTGCTTTTCCTTGGTCTCCTTCTTCCTCGCGATCCGTGTCCATTCTTTTGTCGGGGAAGTAGACAGCGGAGTCTTCTGGGTCAGCGAGCCCTCGGCCCCCGACTTTCCGGAGACGATCTTTTTCCAAAGAGTCGGAGGTTGCGCCTCTCCGGCATTTTCGGAGTTCGTTGGAGGAGACTTCTTTTTCGGCGGATCCGCGATACGATGTAGAATTCCCTCTTCATCTGCTACAGATGAAATTGTCCCGAAGCAGAATACGGATCCGGGACGCATGGTGATCTTGCTGTAGAAGGTGACGGCCATTGAGCTAGCTTGGATCGTCGACACACACCCTACCTGGCGCGCCAGCTGTCGGTGTTTTGGGTCCGACCGCACACCCGGGGTTGCCCCTCAAGGTGTTTTAGGAGTAGGACGGTGTCGACGACTATAGCAAAATGGTTCGTGCCGATCGCACGAGGGACAGTGGACAAGGTTTACAGGTTCGGGCCGCTTAGAGATGCGTAACACCCTACATCCTGGCGAGTATGCTTGGTGAATGTGGTTACAAGAGAGCTTCTCTGGATTGAAAATACAGAGAGTTGACGTGGGTGGCTAAGTAAAGGGTCGATCGTTCTGAAGGGGTGCCCCCTAGGCCTTATATACTCGACCGTGGGGCAGTACACGCGGATAAGATAACAATAAGTAGCTAAAAGATAGTGAACCTCTTGAGATTATCCCTACGTAACCCTCGCCGACTTATCCTCGCATGGCTTCGTTGCATGGAGGCTCCAGCGCGGGAAAGTCGGATCTCTGTTGCAGTCACTCGCTCGACGCTGTGGGTCGTCCGGGTTTGCACCAATCCGGCCTCATGTCGTTCTGCTTTGCTGGTTGTTTCTCCCCAAGCCCACGAAAGAATGACCTTACGATTTATTGGGCCCTTGGGCCTTTCGTGAGGTCCTTTACTCTTTTAGTGGACCCAGGGGATATCTATCCCCCACATTGCCTACATAGGCTAGGGATGGCAACAAGCATGAAACTCACAGGTATAGGAATTATAAACCTGTACCACGTGGTAAATACTTATCTGCGATGGGCACACTATGGGCCTGTTTGGTTGTCTGGATGGGTGGGCCTGGCTCGTATCTAGAGAACCTGGCTTTTGGTAGCCTGGTTGAGAGCATGCAGTATCCCTACGTTTGGTTGCCTGTATAAGTTTAGCTTGGTCCATGCAAGATGATGTTTGGTTGCTTTCATAAATACTTGATGCATGAGCTTAAAAGCTATAAAGTTTTATTATATTTTCATGTGATGATGTTGCAATAGTCTATAATATGCCATACAAAGCCATAATCCACTTTTAATTAAATTAAATTTATTTAATAGACACTAATTACATGTTAATCTGTCATTAGGAAAGACTAATGGTCGCACCGGCAGAGCCTGGCTCTGGAGAAACAGCCAATTCCTACGTATCTCGGGAGCCAGGCCCAAGAGGAATCTTTGCATCCCGTGAGCCAGGCTGAAGAGGCTGATCAGGCAACCAAACAGAAGAAAGCTGCATCTCGTGAGCCTGACCAGACCATATGCAGGCAACCAAACGCACCCTATACATCCCACACCCTCTACCTGTGAGTACATAATTATACATATATTTCATATGCGTGTGCACACACACATATACCGCCTGTTTGGTTGGCTTCTCCCGGTAGCCCGACTGCATGAGCCAGGCCGGCAGGAGCCTGGCTCTAGAGATGCGACCAATTTGCTCGCGCATGCAGAGCCTGACCCAGAGTGCTTTAAGTATCGTGCGAGCCTGACTCCACCTCTACACGTAGGTAACCAAACACACACCTCACACGCGTAGAGCCTGGTTGACAACAACCAAACACCAGCTCATTGCATCTCGCGATGAAAGCACCAGCAAATACAGGCAATCGAACACATGGATAATGCGACTATATAGGTTTACGGGCACATGTACAATTTTTCGTAGCTAAGAGAAACTCGTGTTTGCGAGTATAAATCTACACCCAATCCCACATCTTACAAGAGTTTTACCTACAGGCATGCGAGTAAAATGTGTCCGTTGCCATCCCTAACACAGTAGCAGCCCGCTGTGCCGTGAGTCCTTGAGCCTATGGCTACTATGTAAGGCCCATTAACATGTTGTAGCTAACACATGATGGGGTTTCCAGCAGCTTAACTATCCCGATTTCTATCACATTTTTTATTTTAAATTTTACTTTATGAACAGTACAATGTATAACACAATGTGTCGGAGACAGCTTAAGGACGAGATATACTGTGTTGCTTCCTATTTTATACAATATAATAACACATATACTTTTTAGAATATGTAGAGGAGTGTTATTTTTTCTGTTTTGTTGGGGTGAATGCCATATAGCTAATGTGATAATTGGGAAGGTTTAAGAACGTGTTTGGTGTGTGACGTGTAGTGCGTCACACGTAAGTTACGACGGCTAAATCGGCCGTCACAACTGCGACAAGAAAGATACGACGGATGGCGGCAGCTTAGACCAGCTACCAAACACGCCCAAAATGCGTGATCGCTCGCTCCAGCACATACTTCCCACATGCTTGATAGTTGGCACAGCGCTACGTCCGGTCGCCACGTCCCCATCACGCACTGAAGGCTGACGTACGGGAGGACCAACTGGAGCCACAGCCACTCGACTGGCGGGTCCCAGCCTCCCAGCCCACCCGCCCACCGACCACACACCGCCGCCAGGCGGACTTTTCCCGTATATTACCCCACCTGATAGTACTCCATGGCCCCGCGCGCCAGCCTCTAGTGCTTTGGGTTCTCCGCCTCCACCTTTTTTCCGCCCGCTCCCCACCACAAAACCGTCCAAAAAACTGACCATTTTTTATTGCAAGGAAAACAAGCACCAGTTTGGCTCGTCTCGGCCTCGGCGCGTGCCCCCACCACCCGTTGCTGACCCCGCTCCCCGGTGATCTGATGTCGGCGGCGGCACGCGCGCCACCGCCGCCGCGCGCACTCTACGCGCCGTCGAGAAGAGTTCCTTTCGGTGCCGTGATCCTCTCCGCGCCGCGACCCGGGGCTAGGGTTCGCGCGGCGCGGCCTCGCGAGGTACGGCTCTGCGCTCGCTCCGGATGCCCAGAATCATTCTGCGTTCCGTTTAGTCGTCGTGGTCGATGCTGTAGGAGCTAGTTCCTGTCGGGGTTATGGGTGCTACCGCCTCGCGTTGCTGGATTTCGAGCTAAACGCGAGGTTTTGGTGCAATTTTGAAGGTGTGAGGTGTCGGGTGTTGGATTAGCTATCGGCATAATGCAGATGCAATTGGGTCGCTTCGCTGTACAATCCTATTGCTGTTCAAGCAAACAAACTGTTTGTTGATGTGTTTTTTTTTCGTTTTGGCAGCTGTTTTTTATTTGATAGCATGGATTGCCTCGATTTCATTTGTCGCTATGACTGTCCTCAAATCTTATATTTTTCACCTAGAGGCACTATTATGAAGGAAATTTTGGGGTAATTGAACTGATGATCATGGACTCACAAGTAATTAAATTGCTTCTATGGCTGTACTAGTGACTAGTCATTAGTTTCTTCTGTGGCAAATTTATGTGTTTGCTGTACTAGTAATCACTGTAGTTTATTTTGTTGTAAGGAGGGCTCTAAGCAGCAAATCATTTCTTACTTTGACTATAACTAAATATTTCAGGTCCCACGTTTATTCATATTTACTAGTTCTACTATTTTTCTGTCTTGCTACTTTTAGTTAAAAAAGAGAGAACAAAAACAGACATATGATGCAATCGGAGGGAGATCTGGAACTTAAACTAGGGTTGTTATGAAGAGATTACAACATTGAAGATCACATTAATTGAATATTAGCTTGCCTGCTTGATGGCATCCGCTAGTGCAGCTGTCCAAATCCGTTTGTTTTATGTATCATCAGCAGAAATCTCAACATCTTGCTGGGATTGTACCTTTTGGTTTCAGGGGAATGTTCATAACCATTGCCTGCTGACATCGTCTAGTCTGAATTCAAGTTCTTTGCTATGTCCTCCATGCAATTGTGCTCAAATGGCTTTGGCCGACACAAGAATTGCTTACCAGCCTGAAGTTGACAAGCATGCTGGAGTTCTGGTATGGAAGCTTTGATACTATTTTTTGTACGGGGTGAGTCCTCTTCCCTTGTCCTGACAAATGTTTTGTATTCATCTGCAGGCCTATGAACTGGTTCAAGGGAATCTTGTAAGTTTTGCATTCACGCAAATTATCTGTCATTAGTTGTAAAACTAGCTTGATTTTGAATTTTTTTGTCCAATTGACATAAACCAAATTCAACACTTTAACTTCAGGTGCAGTGGAATTCATTTATGGACAAATCAATACCTGATCCACCAACAGCTGTTCTTCTTCATGGCATCCTTGGGAGCAGGAAAAACTGGGGTAAATGAAGAGTCCTCAATAATTCTGTAATTTGTCTTAATATTTGTAATGGCCCATTTTGTATTTTGTTATAGGTTTGAAGTTGAGTAACATACTTGATTTTTTTATATTTTGGTTGTGAACCACATGACTAACAAACAAATTGTCTGTGAAGGATCTTTTGCGAAGAGATTGGCTCAGGAATTCCCAATGTGGCAGGTCATTATATCTATCATTCTGATGATGGTCTGAATTGCTCTACAATGCATATATGAAAAATGATTGACATTTCTGATTTCTCTTTATGCAGTTCCTCTTGGTTGATTTGCGCTGCCATGGCGACTCAACATCAATTAAGAAGAGTGGGCCACACACTGTTGCCTCAACTGCTCTTGATGTTCTAAAGCTGGTTTGTAGCTTTTTGCATCAGCTATTTATGTCTTCGCTTTGGCTTCTCATTCTTTTCAATCTTCATTTTTTATCAATAGAACTAGAAGTGTAGCTTGTTTGAAATGAACTCTATCTGTGTCCAACATGCTTGCACAATATCTGCATATTCATCTTATTGCAAATCTAGCTTTATGCATTTGGAGACAAGCCTAACTCTTCATGTTAGGTTACACGCATCAGCGTCATATGACAAAATGCATTTTTTGAGGTTCCTGTAATCTAATAGTCATCACTATGAAGTAAATGACGAAGTGATTTGGTGGCATGACACTCACCTTTTTTAAGACTTCTTTATTATATTTGGTGCTATTTGTTGGTTCTTGGTTGTTCACTCCTTTAGCTGACTTATATTTTGATTCATCAAAATCCAACAGATAATGCAGCTCAGGCTAACCCCTCGGGTTTTGGTTGGTCACAGCTTTGGTGGAAAAGGTTTTTATTAATATATGTCTTTACCGTTTTGAAATGTTATGCTTTACAACAAAAGTAATTAAAATGGATATTGGTACTCACATATGAGCTTTTGCAGTGGCCTTGAGTATGGTAGAACAAGCTGCAAAACCACTTGCTCGTCCTGTTAGAGTGAGCTCTACTTCTTGTTTTGAATGTTGTTGGTGTAATTGAAATATGTTTGCATTGATTAGTTATTCTCTGTTATGCTTATTTTCTCGATATTCTGTTCCTTAAAAGGTATGGGTTCTTGATGCTACTCCTGGCAAAGTTCGTGCTGGGGGAGATGGTGAAGATCACCCTGCTGAACTTATTGAATTCCTAAGAAGAATGCCTGAGCAGGTTGGACTTTAAGACATATATTAAAATCTTTACTGAGTAATACATTTTGGTGCCCTGTCACAGCTTCAGGACTCATTTTTATTTTACATTTTATTGTTCAAATTTAGGTTTCTTCAAAACAGGAGGTTGTTGATGCTCTTGTTAAAGGACAATTTTCTATGGACGTTGCACGGGTATGATTAACAGCTTATTGAGATGCCCTTTCAGGCTACTCTATCTTGTTGTCTCCAATGAAACAGCAGCCAACAGATATTCCTTTTTTTGTGTCGTTTCTTTGTTTCAGTGGGTGGCTACAAATCTACGTCGAACCACTCCATTGGGTCAGCGACCATCTTCAAGATTCTCATGGACTTTTGATCTAAATGGCATCTCTGAGATGTACAAGTCTTATGAGGATACTAACTTATGGTAAATCTTCAGCGATGCCAGTCGAGATCATCAAAAGAAAGTATGTTGTGTGACTAATGGAATGCTGCTCCATTCAGGAGGATTGTAGAGAATGTACCAAGGGGTGTTCATATTAATTTTCTAAAAGCTGAACGAAGTTTGCATAGATGGGCTCTCGAAGACCTCCAAAGAATTCATACTGCGGAGGAATTAGCTGCAGATGAGGGTGGAGGAGTTGAAATGCACGTGCTTGAAGATGCTGGACACTGGGTATTTTGGCACCCGCCTTTTTTTTCTTTTTTTACAATAAAGCTGCAAACCAAAATATTTGATTATTTGCATGTTTCCTTCCAGGTTCATGCAGACAACCCAGACGGTCTCTTTAGAATTCTTTCGTCAACCTTTCGAATCGAAACTACTATAAGAGGAATGCAGGACTGAGGATCAAACCTTTATCGATCCAATGACAATAGAGGGGAGACATTTCCGAATCGATTCTATTGTAGGGCGTGTTCGGTTCTACCCTAATCCATACGGATTGAGGGAGATTGAGGGGGTTTTAATCCCGAGTAAGTCAAAATCCCCTCTAATCCGTATCAATTCCCTCCAATCCATATGGATTGAAACTAAACGAACAAGCCCGTAAGAGGAATGCAAGAGGATCAAACCTTAATTGATCCAGTGACAATCTGAGAGGAGGCGCTGACACTATCAGAAGATGTGTACATTACAAGCAGGGAGGTGGAGCCAGCATTTTTCTGAATGATAGGCGTCTTTGTTCATTTGTTCATTCTTTTTTTTACAAAAAAAGAGTATGTAACATGAGTTATACAACTTGGCTGTTCTTCGAGAAACAACCTGTAACTGTATGTCATATACTTGACGAATGAGAAGCGTTTTCGTACTTGTTTTAGCCTGAACGGTTCAGTTGTGAGATTTCGAATTAAACTGCCTGATTTGCAGAGTCTAGAAAAAAAATGTTCCTGATAGATGCCTAGAGAGGGAGGGAGACGGGGTTGAATAGACGACAATACTTGATTCACACTTAGCTGTTAGAACAACATGAATAATTATCGAAATATAAAACTAAGATTTTTTTTGCAAATGTGTTGCTTTCAAATAATGCAGAATAAACTTATATGGTGTTTGAATGCACTAGAGCTAATAGTTAGTGGCTATCTAAAAAGTTGTAGTAATTTTCCTAAGCTTTCCAAAAAGTTATGAATCACTCTTTTTGATGGTTTAAATCTTCGGTTATAGATATTTGAAGTATGGATTTTGAATATGTCCAAATTTGGACAGATGCACCTTCTTCGTGTTGATTGACCTTGATAGGCATTGAATCAGCATACGATGATTATTAATGTTTTGTAGACAATTTTATTACATTTTTAGAAAGTCTTAGATCACCTGTTTTGGATGTCTGGATCTCTAGTTATGGCTAAAATAAGTACATGCTATGTTGCTATCCAAAATCTGCGTGTGTTAAGTTTGTTGCTTGCACTTACTTTGGTTTGGCTAAGTAGGTTTGGTTAGTCCTTGATTGATGAAGACTTGTAGTCACTATACTCAAGTTAACATATGTCCCTTGATTGATGTGCTTGTCATTTCCCATGTTATGCTTGCGTGCAAATTAAGTTAGGTATATGATCGAGTATCCAATATCTTAAGTGATATTAGATTCGTATGCCCTATGCTATAGAAATAGCTAGTGCTTGTAGTGCCTTACTATTTAGTGCTTAGTTCAGTAAAGTGTGGTGATGTATAGTCTTGTGTTATCTTTCATTATATTCATACTTGTACATCGTGCATATCATTAGGTACGCTAGACATGCCACGTGAAGGATGTGACGTTGGAGCTAAACCATAATACGATGAGTTGGTGGACTTATCCAGAAAACAATGGACTGATCAAGGGTACGCTCATCAAGCGGGTGTCGTCTAACCAAAAACACTAATTGTTTTATTCACCTACCTGCCTATGATTATTGCATTAGGTTGCAGGAGTTGTTTGGAAATAATCGCTGCATTTACCCTTAATTACCCTTGTTTATCTCTACCCTTGTCACCTGGGTATTTTAAGTACACTTAAATGCTTTGGACTGCTTAGACGATAGAAGTCGGGTGATTTCCTGTCAATTGCAAGGTACTTGTGCTTACCTTTTGGTTATCTATTACAATGCATAATGAATAGAGATAACCTAGCAAACAAGAGTTGTTTGCCCTGATTCTATCAAGATCAAATTAGGACATCATAATGCTTACTTGGAATAAACCTTAAGAATAAGGATGGCTTTATGTCGAAAGGTGATAGAAGAGTATAGTCTTTGAGATGCTTTTCTTCTCTTTTTAAAACAGGAGGTTAAATATTTATACTCAAAAGGCTAAGACTTATAAGAAAAATGTAACAATTGAATCACAATGTGGAACTCTAGCTCGGGTGGTACTCCTCTTATAAGATTATAACGGGCGTCGACTAGATTGCAATGTCTCGGTGTTAAATATGAAAGGGGGTAACATTGGACAACAAAAGTGAAAAACACAAAGTTGGCAGTCTCATTTTTGAAATAAGCTTTTTTTTTCAAGTAATGTATTTTTTAACTAACATATTTTTATTTTATTTTATGGATCATGTAATTTTTAATTACTTGATTATATGCTCGACCGAATTTTTTGTATTTTAGCCCCTAAACAGAAGTAAATTCACGTTTAGACCTAGAAAAATTTTAAATGCAGTTTTGGACCCTTAGCTCGGCGCCATAGCCTGTGGCGCCGAGCTAACACAGCTCGGCGCCACAGCCTATGGCGCCGAGCTGTGACGTGGCCGCAACGGCTAGTTGCGTCCAGGGCTGACCTGGCGCTGACGTGGCGGCGGCGCGGCCTCGTAGCTCGGCGCCACAGATCTTGGCGCCGAGCTACAAAATCCTATAAAAACCCCCGCGCGGCTGGCCGAGAGCAGCTCATTTCATCCCATTTCCAAACTTCGTAAAAATCTCCTGGATTCAAAGATTTGAGTTGGTTCACTTCGTAGACCAAGGTATGATTTCGAACTGATTCGTTTTGTATATTAGGTTGTTAGTTAAATAATTTGTATACACTTATTATATTATCATTTCGATTATTAGTTTGTGTAAACTTATTATAAAGCATAATAGGTACAAGTGATAATTATAATCGTTTATTAGATGAAAGACATGTACCGAGAGGCGTTGTGGCAGAAGAGAGGTCGTCCTCGGGAGTTATATCCGGACGTATCTAGTAAGGATGCTCCTGTTCCTCCTGAACTCCCCGTGCCTAACTGTGACTGTGGCAGACTGGCTTGGGTACATCAATCACAACATCCAGACACGGCTGCTCGCTGCTACTACCTTTGTGGCACTTTGGACGTACGTAGCTTATGACTTGTCACTTAATTTTGTTCGCATTCATTATTTTGTAAATATGTAATAGTGCATCTTTCCATTATTTTAGGGACATCAGAGGTGTTTCTTTTTCCAGTGGATCGATGGTCCTGATAAATTCGACCCTCGATATCTTCTTTTCGTTAATTGGTTGAGTGGAAGGACCAGTCATGAGCGTTTTAAGCGTTGGGTACCTCCTCCCCCGAATCCTCCACCAATGATATGGCAACCAACAATGTGCCCTTATACTTCCCAAGCAGAAAAGTACCATCAATTGAGAGCACGGGACGACAATGCCTGAAGGCCTCTACGCACTGCGAGAAACACCAGAAAGCACGAAAAAATATCTCTTTGCCGTTCCTCCATTCATTAGGTTTGGGGATGTACTCGTAATGCATGCCTGGGTTTTTTGCTTTCATTGCATTGAACAATGCTGGTAACTTCTCATAACCCTCCTCCCAATCCCCGTATATCATCTTCCATGCTCGCTGCTTTGCCCTCCATGCTTTCCCATATTTGATCTTGTAACCAAACAGCTCTGAAGTCATGGTCATAATTGACTTCACCTTCAAGTTTGGCTGACCCTTCAATATCCCCAATATCCTTTTCGCAATTAGGGTAGATGTCAACTGACGATGCTTAGTGCTCAGCTCTGTCTGGGCACAAGTGTGTGGACCTACAATTTTGGTGATCTTAAACTTTCCGGTGTCCTTCTGCCTTCGGGCACATACCCTCCAATTACATTCCGACACCTCGCACACAACAGTGTAACGACGCTGTGCATACGAATGTCTCACCTTGAACGGCCTCTTCCGGTTCACTGAATATTCCTGTAGCCATCGTCTCAGTGTAGGCAGGTCCTTGAAAAGTAAGCCTACCTTAATCTCAATGCTGTCGGCGTTATCCGGAGCCTCTAGCAGTTCATCGTCACGTCCTTCAGCATAAGCACGGGTGGAATGACTTAAACTGCTAAATTCATGTACTGCAGGGTCTCGCTCCGGACACAAACGTCTTATGAGTTCAATTTCTTGCTCCGTCATTTCTCGAACCGGACGGTCATCATCAGAATCTAAGGCCCGTGCAGCCTCATATGGCTCCTCCTCATCCTCAATCTGAACATCAA
Source organism: Zea luxurians (assembly GCA_029449295.1). Taxonomy (NCBI): domain Eukaryota; kingdom Viridiplantae; phylum Streptophyta; class Magnoliopsida; order Poales; family Poaceae; genus Zea; species Zea luxurians. The sequence continues at coordinate 69,523 of JAOPSE010002480.1, read as the reverse complement.
CACTATTGGATGCCCTGCATATGTTGTCCATATTATATGACACAGGCACATCAAGATAAGCAGCATTATCCATATGTGGAGATCCTGCATCGTGTCGGAGCAAGAAAAACCACATTAAAAATTCTAATCAAACGAAATAACGATGGATACGAACAATGTGTCGAAGACACTTACTAGGATGATCGTGAACTGGATCCTGGGTCAATGGGATCTCTTGGGGGGGTACCACCGCATTAGAAGCCCCACAAACGCCGGGAATAGGACGAGAAATCCCATACTCGTGCGGACCCGATTGAGCATCGGGCACAACAACGACTTCTTCATGAAGCTCTACCAACGGAGCTTCAATACGAGATGCATTTGGCATTTGTGGAGACAACCCGACTGGACCTCCGCAATGACTAACAGGTAACTTTTGAACAACCACATCCAAACATGGTGGAACCATCGTCTTCACAATTCTTAAATATATCACCCAATCATCTTCTGAGGTAATGGAGATCAACCGTCGGACAACTGTTCCATATGTAATATGGGACAACAAACCCTGAATTGATATTCTAGGGTCGTTTATGTCGCAACTAATCTCCTCACAAGCTCGAGCCAAAAGCTGGTCAAAAGTTGGTCTTTCAACGAACAACATGGTCACGATCTTCATACCATCAAAAGTAACACTCCCATAAGCATCTATCTCCACCCTTCCTCCATGGTATAGTGTTACTAGGCTGTCCATCTATTGCAAAAATGGATTACTAACTCAATAATGGCTACATACTTAAGCCTACTAACTTACTAAGTAATAAATATATATTAACTAATAACGATACAGTAAATATTAAATGAACACATCAAACGAAATTACATAATCTATAAATAATGTACGAAAACTATGTATACCTGAGAACGCGTACAAGTCCAGCTAACGGTGGAGAAGGTCAAGTCGGACGAACACCTACGTACAAAAAAAACCAATTGTCAGTAAAAAATTTGGCAGCACCTCCCCTGTAAAGTGATGTTTATAGAACCTGCGAATAAACGACAACACGATGGTTGCCAACACAGAAAACATGTAATATCAATGCGCTAAACAAAATGGTAACTATATAATCACTAAGAATTTACTAAACACTAACAATATACTACGCAACAAACTAGCTAACTATTTTAATAAACAATAACAACAAACTATCTAACTATTTACTAAATAATAAATAACAAACTAGCTAACTATTTTAATAACCACTAACGAACAACTAAACACTAAATAACTAAGTAATACCAACTAAATACAAAAATATTAAGTAATAATTATAAAAAATTATTACCTTGTGAGCTCGGCGGAGGAGAGCAGGCCGGAGGGAGAGCGGCAGGCGGAGGAGAGCTGGGCGGAGAGGTCGGGCGAGCTCGGCCGGAGGGAGAGCGGCGGCCGGAGTCGAGCGAGCGGTGAGCGGAGAGGCGGGCGAGCTCGGCGGAGGAGAGCTGGGCGGAGAGGTCGGCGGGCTGCGGGCGAGCGGCGCGCTCGGCGTGCTGCGGGCGGGCGGCGAGCTCGGCGGCGGCGGGCTGGCGGCGAGCTCGGCGGCGGCGGCGGCGGTATGAGCGGCGTCGGGCGTAGGAAAACAAAGGGGCGACCGAAACAGAGAAGAAACGAAGAGGAAAGGGGGTTTCGGTTAAGTTTCCTAGCTCGGCGCCAAGATCTGTGGCGCCGAGCTAGGTGTGCCACGCGGGCTGCCACGTCATGAAGCTCGGCGCCATAGCCTGTGGCGCCGAGCTGTGTTAGCTCGGCGCCACAGGCTATGGCGCCGAGCTAAGGGTCCAAAACTGCATTTAAAATTTTTTTAGGTCTAAACGTGAATTTACTTCTGTTTAGGGGCTAAAATACAAAAAATTCGGTATGCTCGATGAATTTGTATGCTCAGTAAAACATCATGTTTCATCTTAAATAAAAAAGTTTATAAAAAAGTTGATGTGACTATAGTATGACGATGATAAAAGCTGTGTACTGAAATGCTAAGGCAAATAAAGAACTGATATTAGAACTGAACCCAAATGAACGGTGTGACGGCCATGCTCCATGGCCTGCCCACCTTTTTTTTTGACTCCGTTGATCCATTCTGAGGAGCAGATTCTGTGGACTCCCGTGGCCCAGGATGGGATCATCAGCGCTTAGGCTCGCAGTGACTGGTGACGTCGGATCAGCCATATTTTTCGTCAAGGGAGAAAATTACGTGTCATAATAGTCACGCACGGGCGTCCACAGCCTAGAAACTGCCGGCCCTGAGGCCGACATCAGGCCGTGGTTAACCATCAAGACGTGGTCGTCTTTCACAAAGAAGAAAATAAAACCATCGTCTAGTACAATTATTACATCCCAAAAACCATACCCTCGAGTGGAAGTCAACACAGGAAACTTTCTTCCAAGACGTGTGGGCAGCTCAACACGTGACAGCTTCTCGCCCTTCTGGTATCTCGTGTACAAGACAGCGTAACAACGATCGGTCAACAACAGGCCAAATCGATCACGTGGAGTGGAGTGTACGTGTGTATCAGTGCCTATGCGGACGGATTTTGTTGTTCTAATTTCAAATATCTGAAGTAAACGCATATTTAAATACGCCGCTCTACTTGTCGAATTGTAAGTAGGTCAAAACTCGAGACGTTTGATGCAGGATAAAACGAAAACAGACTACAAATTTAAATATAGGGGAGTTAGTAACTACTATTTTTTTTAAAAAAAATTAACAACCGACATGAATATTTAACGAGATATACATCTTTGGCGAGGCAGGACTAGCCGCCTGGCCGGAGCCGAAACGGACGGTATCGTCGTCGTCGTCGCATATATTGTCACGAACGGAAATTGACCGGCTTTCACAAGTCACAAGTGAGACCATGCCTGCCATGCACAGCACAGTGTTTCCTTTTTATTCGCACATGTTTCGTGTTCGTGGCACCACGGGAATAAAGTTGCTGATGGGCCAGTCGATCGGGCCATGCATGTTTGCTTCAGGTATGGTACATGTGAATGGTGCTTCGCCTAAATGAAATGAACGTGGCCCTTGGGGGTGGCCCGTGTAGTGCGTTTGCTGCGTTCCCCTTTTCTATCCTGTCGCTGAAAGTGAAAGAGACACGACACGACCGACCATACGGTTGCTTTGCTTGCGGGGGTCCAAGATGCACTCTCGGCGGTCTACAAGGCAAGGTAACGGTGGTCAAACGGACCGTGAGCAGGGCCGTTTCGATGCTGTCAATGGATATTCAGGAATACAAAATGATGCAAAAAAATAATGGCTGCCAGCAGGGGCAGGAATTTCCAGACGTCGGACCGTTTGACTGGTCCCCACCGCAGCGTTGCCGTTGCTCCTCCTACCGACCTGCCTGCCAATCTGCCATGCCATGCATACCGGCCTTCGTCCACTCTCCAGCTGCTTCTCTTCTCTTCTTCTTTTCCTTCCTCTCAAGGGTCAAAGCTCAAAAAACCCAAAACCATACCGGGGCGAGGTCAACTCTGCTCGGGGGTTGACCTCCCAGTCCCATCCGGCCCGGCCATCCCGATACCTATAAATACGCGCGCAGTCCGTGCACCGCCAAGGCCAGCCCATGCCGGGTGCCATTTCCAGTCACGGGCCTTGAACTTGAAGCCTTCATCCGAGAGAGTTGAGCTGAGAAGTGAGAACCATCTCAGTCTCAGTAGGACGACGCTGGGTGGGCGGCCCCGCCTTGCTAGCTAGGAGGCTCGAGGCCCAAGAGAAGAGAGCTTAACGATGAGCCGCGCGGAGCCGGTCGGCGAGCAGGCGGACGCGGAGCGGCGGATGAGCGGGTACAAGGGCGTGCGGCGGCGCCGGTGGGGCAAGTGGGTGTCGGAGATCCGGGTGCCCGGCTCGCGGGAGCGCCTGTGGCTCGGCTCCTACGCCACGCCCGAGGCCGCCGCCGTCGCGCACGACACGGCCGTCTACTTCCTCCGCGGCGGTGGCGGCGGCGCGGGCGACGTCGCGGCGCTCAACTTTCCCGAGCGCGCGGCGGCCGCGTACGGCGCCGGGGGCCGCCTGTCGCCCCGGTCCGTGCAGCGCGTGGCGTCCGACGCCGGCATGGCCGCCGACGCGCAGCTCGTCGCGGCGCGGGAGGACGCGCACGTGCATCGCACCTGCATTGGCGGTGGCGCCAGCGCGCGCCCGCGCGATCGGGATGCTGGTGACGCCTGCGCCTGCGCGGGCCGTGCGCACAACGCTAGCCTTCACAGTACGGGCGCCGGAAGGGAGCAGCCTGTCTCCGGGGAGATTAGCGTGGATGACATGGATATTTTGCTGTAGTTTATTGATAGCAAAAAAACACACACACATGGCAGTACGGAAATTAGCCGATGCAATAAAAAAACCTCTTTTAACGAACAGTACCATCGCCGACGATGGCACTGTTTCGGTTGCAACACATGCAAAAAAAAACTCTGTGGCTCCCTCTTTGCTGAGCCTGGCGCGCGATGCAAACGCAATGTTGTCAACGGTGAGGAGTCTGGAACGAACGGACCGAGCCCATCGATCGAGATCAAAAGTCCAACAGTTCGTCGTCCCGTTGGCACGCCAAACAGGATTTAACCCCAACTTGGCGATGGCGAGGGTAAATTTTGACTTGGCTCGTGCAGCCTTGACTTACCTTCTCCGGCGATGCACTGACCGTCAGGTGATAGGGAAGCCGCTTCGGCTGCCCCCAGCTTTGGACTTGTGGTCCCCGACTCGGTCGCGACCGTGCGTGGGCTGCGTTGCAGTCTCTGGAAGAAGGCGTGCTGTGCTGTATGTATCACAGCACAGTTCAGTATCCGTATCCTGCTGCGGGTACATTTGAGTGACGCAGAGGATGCGGTGACCGTCACCAAGACGCGTTGAATTGAACAGCCATTAATAATAATAATAACCCCGGGCAACGTCAATGTTATTTTTTACTACACAAGATGCTTTGGTCAACAGATTATGGATAGATTAGTACGCGAGAAGATAACAGGAGGACTTGCACGCGCATACCGGCAACGCTAGGCAAGGCAGGCCACGAATCAAAAAGAAAACGCGCATCCATGGGTGCCTTCTGAACTCCGGCCGATGTCGCCATCAGGCATACGCGCTCAGCCTCAGCGTGACTCGAGCTCAAAGTGCCTTCTTGGTCGACCAAACAAAAGGCAAATCCATTTTCGGTGAATGTGCGCGAGCACACGGACACTCGGATCGTATCGTACCGGTGCTCGGAATCGTGTCAGCTGGCCGCTTGCCACTAACACTAAGCATGCCTACAAACGTCTGTTCCTGGACCACGTACAAGCCATAGATGCAGACAAAGCTTCAGCTTTGGGCACAGCAGGCAGCAGAGAACTTGAGGTCTTCATGCTTCACGGTTCCATTTTCATCAGAGCACCAGCCTTCTCCAGGTCAGTCCTGAAACCAAAGCACATGCCATGTGTAACACCCAAAAAGTCTAGATGAATAAAAAGGGGAGCCTTTCAGTATATATATATTGTGGATTTTTTTCATATACAAGTTATAATGTCCAAGTGATTAACTTAATTAAACAAATAATAATTTAAAACAAGGATTATGCATCATGCTGGATATTTTTGTGTGTGTGTGTTGCAATTAACCTAAACTTGACATAAAATCATGTTTGAACTTGATACCAAATTTGAATTCAACTTGAAACTAGAAATGAAAATCGAAAATAGAAAATAAAAAAAATATATAATTGCCTTACGGGCTAGTCACACTCACCTCGACCCAGCCATACCCGTCTCCTTTCATCCGTCCTATGGGCCAAGATGCCGGCCCATTTCAAATCGTGCAGCCCACGCCTTCTTCCCGAGCCCGATCTTTACCGGGTTGCTATGCATCGCAAGGCTATCATAACCACCTAGGGACGGAAACGGACGGAAAAACTCCTCTCCCGTTTCCGTATCCGCATTTTATCATCGGAAATAAGATTGGGTCCGAAATAGTCGGGAACGAAAACGGGAGCGGGATAAACGGAATTGCGAAAACGAACAAAAACGGAAATACTAACGGAAACTCATAATTTAATACAAATAGAAATGTTATTGATGTTTGAGTAGTGATTGATTGGCATAACAATAACATAAAACAAGTAGATATAGAGATGCAACATTCTATTGTTGTTTGGTTGCTAAATATGTACATTTAGCTACATCCGATGTTGTTTAAGACTTTAGATCACTTGTCATTTGAAAAGAGTCGGTGGTTACAATGGCCAATTGTGCTATAATTTGTCACCTAAATACACGAGGATTTAGTTTATATACTAATGCATATTAGGCTCGTCCCATATTTGTCAAATACGGAATAAATACGGGTTCAATCCAGAAAAACGGGATCCCGCAAAAACGGACGGAATAAGCCCTCTCCCGTTTCCATATTTTTCCGTAAATACGGAAACGGTCGGGTCAAATGTAGAAAACGGTACGGGCCAGGACGGGATTTTTTTCGTCCGTTTTCAACCCTATAACCACCCGCCAACGGAGTGCTCGTTGGCTATCATTGCTCGGCGTGGTATATATAATACTAGTAGCTAGCGCGCGCCCTACGCGCGTGGTGAAGACGACGAGCAAACTGGTTCCTAATGGAGTGAGAGGAGGCGCAGTAGGCAGTATGACTGAATGCACTGTTGCTGAAGAAGCAAGAGAGGCAGCTAGGATGCGGTGGCCCGAGGAGGGAGGTGGAACTGGGATGTGGCGGCTCGACGTGAATTCAAACAGGAGGTGGGAGGGGATGAAAATGCAAGGCGTCGATGAAGAAGTACCTTGGGATGTGGCGGCCCGACGTGAATTCGAACGGGAGGTGGGAAGGAATGAAAATGCAAGGCGTCGATGAAGAAGTACATGTATCGCCTTCTTCACCTCTACCTCTGCTCCGTGTCTGCTCTTTCGCCCAGCTAGAAGGTGGTGTTTTCTCCCTTTATTTTTTTATCAGCCATTTATTTTGTTTTTTAATCGTGTTCTGGATGTTTCCAGCACGGATCCGAAGACGAGCGCAACGTCTTGCTAAGGTTGATGTACAACGTTGATTCACGATCTGACGACAAGAATTAATTAAGCTAACGTGACCGTTGCTGTTAGCTACCTAAGGAGAAGAAGAGGGGATAGCTTGGGGAAGAAGAGAATGGCAGGGAACAGAGAGTTTTCTTAGAAATTCAGAATAGTTTTCATTACAAGCATACCCTTCCTGAACACACACTCATTATTTATACTAGCAGGCACTGGTAGCCTAGACCCGCCTGTCAGCCACAAGACATTACACCCACTCAGGACCAGAAATACGGACATTGGCGCGGCGCTTGCGACCGACCTGTTTCTCCACCAAGTCTGGCTTCAACGTCTCCCCTGGTGATGGATCAGTAGCTGGTGGTGTAGTAACATTCCCCGGCCCTTGAAAACCTGATTGTCCCTAAGCAGGAGCAAAAGGAAAGCATTGTTGGAGAGCGTCTCTGTCTTCCCAAGTGGCCAGATCGCGCGGCAGCTCAGACCATTCCACTAGGACCTTTGAAACCTGTCGCCAAGCGGAGTTGAGATACGTGAACGACGGGGTGAATTTTGCTCGAGGCTGGCAGGTCCAAGCGGTATGCAACGTTACCAACTCTCTCAGTGACCTGATAAGGTCCAAAATACTTGTAGCTGAGCTTGTGATGCGCTCTAGGCATGACAGATGACTGCACATAAGGTTGGAGCTTCATGTAAACCCACTCCCCGACCTCAAAGGAACACTCAGATCTGCCTTTGTCTGCCTGACGTTGCATACGGATTTGTGCGCGAACCAAGTGTTGATGGACTAGATGTTGCATCATGGAACGCTCCAGCAGCCAATCCGACAATGTGCCAGAAACGGTAGGTGTCACTTCAATACCCAGAGAACGAGGCTTGCAGCCATAGAGGACTTCAAAAGGGGATGAACCTAAAGCTGAGTGAAAACTAGTGTTGTACCAATATTCGGCATTTGGAAGCCACACCGACCATTTTTTAGGACAGGCACTGACGAAACATCGCAGAAAAGTCTCAAGGCATTGATTAACTCTCTCCGTTTGGCCGTCCGATTGGGGGTGATAAGAAGAACTCATGCGTAATTCTGCACCTGCGAGTTTGAAGAGCTGCTGCCAAAACTGGCTAGTGAATACTGGGTCTCGATCTGATATAACAGCAAGTGGAAACCCATGGAGACGATACACTTGGGACAGAAACAGCTGGGCAACAGAAGCAGCTGTGTATGGATGTGATAGTGGAAGAAAGTGAGCAAACTTGGTGAACTTGTCTACCACCACGAGAATGCAATCCGCCGATCCAGAACGAGGTAGGCCTTCCACAAAATCTAAAGAAATAGTGTGCCAAGCTGTTGTAGGAATCGGCAAGGGCTGAAGTTTACCCGGGTATGCTGACCGGTCCGGCTTTGCTTGTAAACAGATTTGGCAATTTTTGACAAAGTCCTGCACACTCTGTTTGAGTTTACTCCATGCGAACAGTTGCTTGACCCGACAATACGTGACTGGAATGCCAGAGTGACCACCCACTGGAGAACAGTGCAGAGCCGACAAAATTCTATGTTTAAGTTGGTCATCACTGCCCACCCAAATTCTGCCCTTGTATTTCAGCAGCCCATTTTGAAGTGTATAATGAGGCACAACATTGGGGTCAAGAGAAAGCTTCGCCAACAAGGACTGAGCATCTGAATCTAGAGTGTAACTGGCTTGAACGTCCAGCAACCACTGAGGTATAGATACTGATATAGCCAGACAGTCAGCTGTTGCACGGCGGGATAAAGCATCGGCCACACGATTCTCAGACCCAGGCCGGTATTGGATTTTATATTGTAACCCAAGCAATTTGGTGAAAACCTTATGCTGCCAAGGGGTGTGAAGACGTTGCTCGTTCAATTGGGTCAAGCTTTTGTGGTCGGTAAGAATGACAAATTCATGATGCTGAAGATAATACCGCCATTGTTGGACTGCCAGGATAACAGCGAGGTACTCCTTTTCATAAGTTGACAAGCCACGAGATTTTGGACCCAGCGCCTTGCTGAGAAAAGCGAGGGGGTGACCATGCTGCATAAGGACTGCCCCGACTCCTACTGCACTGGCATCAGTTTCGAGAAAGAATGGGGCAGTGAAATTCGGCAAGGACAGAACTGGAGCCTGAGTAAGAGCAGTCTTCAAGGTCTGAAATGCACATGCGTGGTCACTGGTCCAAATATACAAAACTCCTTTCTTCAGCAATGCAGTGAGAGGTTGGCAGATAACGCCAAAGTGGCGTATAAACTTGCGATAATAACCGGCGAGGCCCAAGAAGCTGCGCAATTCCTTAACACAAGAAGGTTCTGGCCAGTGCGCAATAGCTTTGATTTTAACTGGATCAGTTGAGACTCCCTTTGAACTGACAACATGTCCTAGATAGGAAACCTGTTGTTGGGCGAACTTGCACTTGGAAAACTTAACCTTCCAAGCATCAGCAGAGAGCAGTTCAAACACCTGTTCCAAATGACTGATATGCTCAGCTAGGGACGCACTGTAAACCAGAATGTCATCAAAAAATACTAGTGCACATTTCCTTAATAACGGAGCTAGGGTATGGTTCATCGCCCTCTGAAATGTGCCAGGAGCCCCCGTCAGCCCAAATGCCATAACTCGGAACTCGTAGTGTCCCAAATGAGTCTGAAAAGCAGTTTTGTGAGCTTCACCGTCCTTCAGCAAAATCTGGTGGAATCCTGCTCGAAGATCCAAAATTGAAAACCAGGAGGCACCAAATAATTCATCAAGCAGCTCATCAATTACAGGCACTGGGTACTTGGCTTTCATAGTGAGGGCATTAAGGTGTCTGTAGTCTACACAAAAGCGCCAAGTATTGTCCTTCTTCTTCACCAACAACACAGGAGAAGAAAATGCACTGGTGCTATGCTGGATCAATCCACTTTGTAACATCTCGGTGACCTGAGACTCTATCTCATCCTTCATAGCAGGTGAGAAACGATACGACCGAATACTGACAGGTCGAGCACCATCAATGAGTGGAATAGAATGATCACAGGACCGGCTGGGCGGCAGTGTAGTTGGTGGCTGAAAAAGATCCTGATAGCGCTGAAGCAAGTGGGTAATAGGCTGGGGTAGGGACATGTCCACAACACAGTGTAGTTGGGCAGAAGTGTCCTGCAACTCAGACACCGGCCAAACCTCCAATATTGTACCCACAGGAACCAGGGGTTCATAACCTTGTAATATAACCGTCTGTCCAGAGTGAGGAATAGAAAGCCATTTGTGTTTCCAGTCCACCATCATCGGACTAAACTGCTCAAGCCAATCCATACCCAGGATAATGTCATAATACGGAAGGGGAATGACTTTAAATGTTGTACAGAATTCCAACTCCTGAACCGACCAGGTAGCATTGGGAAGCTCCAATGGACAATGCAGAATTCCACCATTAGCAACTTTTACTGCTAGTGGTGTCTCCAAACTCACGAACCCAGACAATGAAGAAGTGCGAGAAGTGTTTAGAAAACAGTGAGAACTGCCCGAATCCAAGAGTATCAACATGTTCTCATCCTGAAGCTGGCCTTGAAGCCGGAAGGATCTAGACGGAGCCTTCTTTGGGGATATGGCCTCTGTTGACAGCAGGACCATGAAGGTTTCAGCAGAATCTTCAAATTCGCCCTCTGATTCCTGGGGTTCCGAAGAAAACATTTCCCACAGTTCTTGGACAGCATGTAACTGAATAGTGTCCGCACACTTATGACCCTTGCTCCATTTTTCAGCACAGAACTGACAAAGGCCTCGTGCTCGCCGATAAGCGCGCAATGATGCTACCTTGCTGTCAGCAGACGCAGGTGGTGTAGCCGCAGCTGATTTGGAACTGTCCAGCTGTTTTCCCCACCGAGGAGGCTGGCCTTGTTGAAAAACAGCCCGTGTAGAGTGCGCATGATCCACGCGGCCAGACTCCCGACGACGAGAGGTCTCCGCCTCCTCCTGCAACAATGCCAAAGCACAAGCAGTATCCAAGTCGCCCGGACGTTGAACAAGAATAACAGATTTAATGTCATCACGGAGGCCATCTATGAACTTCATAGTATAATATAATGGATCAGTGGTGTGTTCATAAGTGACCAGTAAATCAATAAGCTCACTAAAGCGATCCACATAATCTTGCACCGTGGAGGTTTGGCGAATGTGAAATAGCTTACGAATTACTAACTCATGCTGCTCACGACCAAACCTATCATTAATGGACTGGCAGAATTGTCGCCACGACATGGATGGAAGTCGTGGTTCGACAGATTGTAACCAACGGTCAGCAACTCCCACAAAATGCATTGTAGCCACTTCAACCCACATAGATGCTTCAGTAGCATACATATGGAAATACTTTTCACATTTGGATTGCCATAGTTTCGGATTGGATCCATCGAACGAAGGAAAATTCAACTTAGGAATCCTCCCAACTGGCGTGGCGACCATCCACGAGGATCTGGCTCATTAAACCCTACACTACCAGGTTGGGGAAAGGCGAACGAAGGAGAAGCATAGGGGTTGTGCATACCCGTGACCGGGTAGCGGGCGTCAGCACCGGGGTGCCAAGGTCCGCTATCCCGGTGATGTGAGTCGTTGCGGTGCCCAAAACGAGAGCCGTCGGCGACATCCCCGGCAACAGATGAGCGTCCGGGTGCCGACCCGTGCGCGCCCAGCACGCCCGGCATGTGGAAGCCGTCGGCGCGCGCACCCCGGGACCACTGGATCTCCATCTTCGACACTTCCGATCGAAGCCAATCCACGGAGGAGTGGAGATCTTCGAGGGACGCATCCACGCGTGGACGCCAGAACTCGTAGATGCCCACGGTAGACTCGAGCGCCGCCACCCGGTAACCCAGGTCGGCCTCGATCTGCCCGATTTTGGCGTCCGTCGAGGCATCCGCAGCGGTAAGGTGTGCCTCAACATCAGCACGAAGGGTGCCCGAAAACTCAGACAAGGATTGCGCAGCCTCTGTCGCCCTGGACTCCAGAGTGCTGACCCGAGATTCCCATTTGCTGTCGAGGAGTTGCAGCCTCTTGTCCAACTCCGATAGGAGGGCTCTGGTTTGGGATTCCAGCGCCAAGGTCAAGGTGGGATCGATCTGGGACGGGGACGCCATAGATCGCAAGGGAACGAAGCCCTCTGATACCAGGTTGTTAGCTACCTAAGGAGAAGAAGAGGGGATAGCTTGGGGAAGAAGAGAATGGCAGGGAACGGAGAGTTTTCTTAGAAATTCAGAATAGTTTTCATTACAAGCATACCCTTCCTGAACACACACTCATTATTTATACTAGCAGGCACTGGTAGCCTAGATCCGCCTGTCAGCCACAAGACATTACATCCACTCAGGACCAGAAATACGGACATTGGCGCGGCGCTTGCGACCGACCTGTTTCTCCACCAAGTCTGGCTTCAACGTCTCCCCTGGTGATGGATCAGTAGCTGGTGGTGTAGTAACAGTTGCGTCCGCGTTTATTATATAGAAATAATATAGAAATATGTAAACCTCCTGCGTATCCCTTAAACACAAGTCAACGTAGTTGGCGAGTCCTTCAGCAAGGCCCAGTGCCATCGTCGCCAAGAAAGGAGCGCAGAGAGAGAGAGAGGGAGAGAGAGGGAGGGAGAGAGGACCCGTCGTGAAGGATTAACGATTTCGCCGTTGATCCGGCCTCCACGAACGGCGTAGGAGCTTCGCAGAATCGCAGGATCGATCGGAGTGTGTTCGTGGGCTAACCATGCGAGTTGATGGCCGGGAACCTTGCGCCAGCAGGAAGCTTCATCGCTGGACCATGGAGCACATTGGACGTCTCATTCCGATCAGCTTTGCCGCTAAGAAACCATAGCCATTAGTTCGTTGTACTCCGTATTTTATGTAGAGCCTGTTTAATCGAGGTTTCGGGCTCTGGGGCGCGATGTCGCGTTTTTCCTGTCAGGGCACCGCCGCGACTAGCAAGCGCCACTGCCTGATGTCCGTCGGCCGTCGCGGGGAGAAGATGTCGCGCGGGCCGTCGATCGTGGAACAGACGACCCATATTAGAATTAGCTTAACGATTCAGTCGGCGTCGATCTCGGATCGGGTGAATCCTAGCCAAAATCTGGTATTTTAAATCTAGGTTGTTGATCTTAGATCTGGAGCGTACCAATTCGATTAAAGCAGATCTAATCTAGGCCCTCGAAATCAGATCAGACGGCTAGGAATGCACGACACCCATTCGACCGTCACCATAGCTAAAGAGACCTTGTAGAATTTAAGAATAGAACATGTCATCCTTTTTTATAAAAATAAATAAAATTAAATTAAGAACTTGCATATGCGCCCTGAAAGTAATTTTTAGTATAAAATTTAATATTACAAGATCTAGAAACTTAGTTAATTTATAACTTTTGTGTTTTACTTCTATTTTAGTGGTTCTCGAATCTACAGTTTCATCTCAATATGTATAATACTTACGTTGTTTGTTTATATGTTTGTTGTAATGTTATTTTTACCTATTCTTTGTCTATCTATAATTCTATATGTATTGCTATGAATAGAAGTAAGGTCACAAGAAATCGGAGTCCCAACTTGGGGAAGCACATGGAATCGAAAGTAAAAAGGTAAGTTGTGTCCTTGACCACTTTCTTTGATCTAATAATGTTCATGATTCTTAATCATTGTTTCACTGTTAGGTTAAGCTGATGAGACCTAATAGGTTATCTAGTTTTGTTTACCTTACACGCACCTTGCATACAAATGAATTATTGGGTTAATGTTACTTATAATTCATGCTCATGTTTCATTATAATTTACTATTGTTGGATTTATTATTATACATGATAAGATCATTTTATTAACTAGAATATGGAGTGACCATCCAAGACAACAGTGCCACCACAAGACTATATGTCTCTGATCTTGGCTAAATAATTAGGGAAGCTAGTGTGTGAGACCTTTCCCGAAAGGGTCAAGCAGGGATGAGTTGTGCAAGCATTATGCTAGCTATAATTATTGTGATGGGTTATAGACCATGAAACAAGGCCTATGCCCCCTCTGAATCCATAGCGGGTTTTCTCATTCTAGTGGAACTTTGTAAAGGCCTTGTAGTGCTATCCTACCTCGTCTCCTCGGTAGAGATGAATGGAAAGTCACGATCTCTTAGCAAATGGATAACATGACTTGTGGGTAAAAATGCGCAACCTCTGCATAATGTAAAATTGGTATACCAGCCGTGCTCACGGTCAAGAGCGGCTCGGACCCTCACTTGAGTGTAAAACTGGTTTAGGGTTTTAGGGTTTTATCTTAGTGTAGAGTGGACGGTTCAGGATGATACCGAACGAGCTGTTATATGCATCTCTTGAACCCAATCTTAGGAGAGGGATGACAGGGTTCCATTGCCATCAATATCTTCAGTGGCGACCAACACACATCCAGACTCTGGCATAAGAATAGAATAAGCCCACTTCTGGAAGTCCTAAGGTGTTTGTAATGGACTATTTCCATCTACTGTTTGCTCCTTGTTTGCATGCTTCATAAATAACAAATTAGAAGAAAAACAATCCAAGTCAATGAGAGATTTTTTTGACAAAAACACCAATTAGCTTCAGGCAGAGACAAGCTATTACTTTGCTGAAGGAGAACACAAAAGGGAATACTAGGGGGTGATAAAGCGCGACTCAATCTTTAGAAATTGACCCACTGTCTTCTTTCCTTTTATGATGCTAACAAATGAGCATAACTGAGGAAAAATGGTAGCCTGGGCTACTATGAAATTTCATTTCGGATTCTAACGCCGTTCCTATTTATTCGCTAAATGAGTACTGAAGGTGCCTGTCAAAATGTTTTGTCAAACATTTCAGTACGGACAAAATAGCAAAGACCAGAAAGTTTGGTCTTACCAGCTTTGGAATCACATAGCTTGCTCTCACATCTCGCTGGTTTTGTGTTGTTTCGTTGGAAGCATCTCCAATGGCAATAGACGCATTACCTTTTCCTGCATGCAGAAATGAGATGTCAGAATTCATCAGCGCAGTACTGTCGGCGTTTCAACCCCCGGGGGTCCCTGGACCGACGAGTAAATTGTCGCCGCGTGTCCCAGCCCAGATGGGTCGGCGCGAGACGGAGCACGAAGGGGGGTAGAAGAGAGGGAGAAAAGGGGAAAACCCGCGGCCTCCGTGTTGTCCTGCGCCCAGGTCGGGTGCGCTTGCAGTAGAGGGTTACAAGCGTCCGCGTGGGGGGGGGGGGGGGGGAGAGCGAGGGACCCTACGCGCCGTCCCGTCCTCCCGTGCGGGCAACCCCCTCGTAAGAGAGCCCTGGACCTTCCTTTTATAGGTGTAAGGAGAGGGTCCAGGTGTACAATAGGAGGTGTAGCAGTGCGCCATCGTGTCTAGCAGAGAGGAGCTAGTGCCCTAAGTACATGCCGTCGTGACAGCCAGAGAGGTTTTGGCACCCTGTTCATGTGATGTCGTGGCCGTCGGAGGAGCGTTGGAGCCTTGTGGAAGGACAGCTGTCGGGGCTGTCGAGTCCTTGCTGACATCTCCTTGCTTCCGTAAGGGGCTGAGAGTCGCCGTCGTCATGGAGCACGCGGGGCGCCATCATTATCTGTTTACCGGGGCGAGCCAGATGGGACGCCGGTCCTGTTACCTGTAGCCTGAGCTAGCTAGGGATAGGGTAATGATGGCCCCTCTATGGCGTGGTCGGTCCGAGCCCTGGGTCGGGCGAGGCGGAGGCTCCTCCGAGGTCGGGGTCGAGTCGGTCTTCCGAGGTCGAGGTCGTGTCCGAGCCCCGGGTCGGGCGAGGCGGAGTTCGTCGTCTTCCGGGGCCGAGCCCGAATCCGAGCCCTGGGGTCGGGTGAGGCGGAGTTCGTCATCTTCCGGGGCCGAGCCCGAGTCCGAGCTCTGGGGTCGGGCGAGGCGGAGTTCGTCGTCTTCCGGGGCCGAGCCCGAGTCCGAGCCCTGGGGTCGGGCGAAGCGGAGTTTGTCGTCTTCCGGGGCCGAGCCCGAGTCCGAGCCCTGGGGTCGGGCAAAGCGGAGTTCGTCGTCTTCCGGGGCCGAGCCCGAGTCTGAGCCCTGGGGTCGGGCGAAGCGGAGTTCGTCGTCTTTCGGGGCCGAGCCCGAGTCCGAGCCCTGGGGTCGGGCGAGGCAGAGTTTCCGATGGCGCCCGAGGCCGGACTTGGCTGCTGTCAGCCTCACTCTGTCGAGTGGCACAGCAGTCGGAGCGACGCAGGCGGCGCTGTCTTCTTGTCAGGCCGATCAGTGGAGCGGCGAAGTGACTGCGGTCACTTTCGGCTCTGTCGACTGAAGGGCGCGTGACAGGATAAGGTGTCAGGCCGTCCTTGCATTAAATGCTCCTGCGATTCGGTCGGTCGGTGTGGCAATCTGGCCAAGGTTGCTTCTTGGCGAAGACTGGGTCTCGGGCGAGCCGAAGGTGTGTCCGTCGCTTGAGGGGGTCCTCAGGCGAGACGTGAATCTTCCAGGGTCGGCTGCCCTTGCCCGAAGCTGGGCTCGGGTGAGGCGAGGTCGTGTCCCTTGAGTGGACCGAGCCTTGGCTTAATCGCACCCATCAGGCCTTTGCAGCTTTGTGCTGATGGGGGTTACCAGCTGAGATTAGGAGTCTTGGGGGTACCCCTAATTATGGTCCCCGACAGTAGCCCCCGAGCCTCGAAGGGAGTGTTGATACTCGCTTGGAGGCTTTTGTCGCACTTTTTTTGCAAGGGGACCGACCTTCCTCGGTTGCTTTTTGTTCCGGTGGGTGCGCGCGAGCGCACCCGCCGGGTGTAGCCCCCGAGGCCTCGGAGGAGTAGTTTGACTCCTTCGAGGTCTTAGTATGTTTCGTAACGCTTCGGCCGGTCTGGCTGCTCCCTCATGCGAACTGGCCATAGCCCGGGTGAACAGTCGAGTCCCAAGTTCTCGGGCTGGTATGTTGACGCTGTCAACGGTTTGGCCGGAGCCGGGTTTGCGAGAGCAGCCCCCGAGCCTCCGTACAGAGCGAGAGGACGGTCAGGGATAGACTCGGCTTTTTACATACGCCCCTGCGTCGCCTTTCCTCAAGGAGGAGGGGGGGAAAGCGCCATGTTGCCTTCGGAGGGCGCCGAACATGGTGTCTCCAGTGAGTTGCTAACGGGTAATCCGAGTGGACGCCCGTGCCCATTTGTTAGGGGTCAGCTAGAGGCCCGGAGGCGCGCTCCAAAAGTACCTGCGGGTGACTTGCCGGACCCGGTCCCCTTTTGACGGGGTCCGAGGGCTCGATGCCTCCCTCTGGTGGGATTCTGTTACAAAATCGTTCCCGTTGGTCTCGGAAATGTCCTAGGGTACCTCGGGAGCGTAGCCCGAGCCTCGGTTATGTATCGAACGTACCCAGGGTCATCCCTCGCTCTGCGTCTGAGGCGGCTGTCGAACCCTTCGGGGGCCAGCCTTCGAACCCCTGATCAGTAGTGGGCGCGGAGCCCGAGTGGCCTGAGGCGGCCGTTGAACCCTTTCGAGGGGCCGGCCTTCGAACCTCTGACCAGTAGTGGGCGCGGAGCCCGAGTGCTCTGAGGCGGCTGTCGAACCCTTCCGAGGGGCCAGCCTTTGAACCTCTGATCAGTAGGGGGCTCGGGGCCCGCTTCCTTCGCGGAGAAGGATCCCTTTCGGAGTATCCCCTTTTCCGACCCCTGAGGCAAGAGAGAGAAAGAGGAAGTGAAAAGGATACAAAATCGAATGACGTGGCACACCGTTTTTGACGCGGTCATTATCGCGGAGGTGAAGCGTCACCTGCTTCGCCTGCCAAAGGTGCCGCCTGTCCTGCCGTAGAGTTAATGCGACGGGACGAGTGGTTCACGGGGCGGCCGTTGCGCGTGCGCGAGCCGTTCGAGGGACGGGCGTCTCGCGTTGAGTTTTGAACCTTGCGGCGGGTTCGGGCGAAGTGTTGAATGGGTCTTGCCTAGGCCTTTATATATTCGGGAGAGGGGCTGGTGACGGTTCTTTACTCAGCGGCTTGCCTCCCACTTAGGTTTTCGCAACCCGAGGGAATAGCCAGAGAAAGGAAACCGCGCACCCAGTTCCTCCGCCGCCACCTCTTCCGCTTGGTTATGGCCGACCGGGTGACCATTGTTCCGCCGCGCGATCCGTGGCCTTTCTCCACCGTCACGGCGGATGACCTGGAGGCCCTTGTTGCTGAGGGTTTGCTTCGCCCTCTCTCCGGTGACTCGCAGCCGGAGTGGATGGCCCCTTCGAGCGAAGCCGCCCCGTCCCCGCCGCCGGGGTATGTCGTGAGCTTTGTCTCCTTTCACGAGTGGGGGTTCAGAGTGCCAGCAAGCCGTTTTATTCATGCGATTCTGCATGTCTACGGGGTGGAGCTGCACAACCTCAGTCCTAACTCTATCTCGCAAGCTGCCATCTTTGCGGCGGTTTGTGAAGGATACTTGGGGATTGACCCTCACTGGGACTTGTGGACCCATCTCTTCTCTGCGGAGCTTTTTGCCTCGCCGACGGGGGAAAGAAGGGTCCGCATGGTGGTGCGGGCCGGTGGCTGCATCCTCCAGCTGAGGCAGGCGCGGGCGCTGCAGTACATCCCCGCCGTCCTGGCGTCTTCGAACAAAGGGTGGCAGCGCCGGTGGTTCTATCTTCGAAATGACGGCGGGAGGCTCCCGTCGTTTTCTCAGCGAGTGGTGACCGCCGCCACCGATAACTGGCGCTACGGGACCCCGCGCGATAGACAGAAGAATCTCCAGCCCCTTCTGAAGGCCCTAGAGGAGCTGTGGAAAGGAGGGCTCACCGCTACGGGGGTGGTTGCCGCCATTCATCGCCGGAGGGTGCTCCCTTTGACGGAGCGGCGGCTGCCGCTTTGGGAGATGACGCCGGGGGTCGACTTGGAGGGTTCACGGATGTCCTCGGATCCCCTTCCCATCGAAGACCTCCACAGGCGAGTAGCGGGCACGTTGGGGAAGCCGGACGCCGGCGTCTTTTCCCAGCTCTCGATGCGTCCCGATCACGGGTGTGTGTCCCTGGTGAGTGTCCGCTCCTTCTTCCTTCTTGTGTCGGATTGCCCTTGGTTCTCACAGCCGAGACCTTTCGTCCGTCTCCAGGAGGTGGGGTTTCACAAGCCTTCCCTACCACCGGTCCCGGAGGACGCGGTGGACCGAGCTACGCGGAGGGTCACCGTGGAGAAGAGGAAGGAGAAGAAGGACACGGAGAAGGCTCGGGCCTGCGAGCGGATGCGGGCTCGGGACGCCTTGGAAAGGCTTCGTCGTCGGTAGGAGAGGGATGGGCTCCCGAGAGAGCCATCACCGGAGACACCTGATGATGACAACGACGACGATGAAGACGATGATGAAGACGATGACATGGCTGCCCACCTCGGCCTCAGTCCGGATCTGAGGCTGGGCCAGGAGTCGTCGAGCCAGCCCCCGAGCGGGCTGGCGCCGTCGGTATTCGGGGCTGGGACGTCGGGGTCCCGGTCCGAAGAACGGGGGCAGGCCGAGGGGGTACTTGACCCCTTGACCGAGGTAGTTGAGGTGACCCCGGGGAGTCAGGCCGAGCCGCCTGTTCCCCAAGAACCGTTGCCCGTGCCGACTGTGCAGGAGGGTGACCCTCGGGTCGTCGTGGCTGTGCCTGGGCAGTCCGTCCCTCTGGTGCCTCGGGCGCCCAAGGCAAGGATGGTGCCGAAGCCGGCAGCGGGGCTGACCTCGGTGGTACCTTCGGGGATCGAGGCTCGAGAGACCTCCCCACAAGCACGATTGATCGTGGCCCGGAGTGGGTAAGTATCTTAGGATATCTTTGTCCTGGCTCCTCCTTCGTGTGTTCTGATCCTACTCTTCGTTTTCTTCCCAGCAAACGGAGGCATGGTTCGACCGGTCTGGCTCCCCGGAAGGCCCTCAAAACGGCACCGGCTTCTGCAGCCAGTGCCGCACCGGGCCTCGCCGGCCAGCTAGCCTTCTTACAAGATGCCCCAAAGCGGGGGGCCCAAGCAACACAAGTTATCGTGGGGCAAGCTCCCGAGGCTGACTCTTCTGCCGAGGTGGCCGTCGTGCCGAGGGAGACTGCTGGCGCAGCTGCGGCCTCGAGCCCACCAGACGTGTTGTCGGCGCTGTCACTGGCTTCTACCGAGGCCGCTGCCGTTCTGGCCGTGGAGCCACCCGTCGCCGTCGACGCTGAGATGGCCGAGGCATCGCTACTTGATGCCTCGGAGGAGGGGGGCGCAGAACCGCGACCCGCCCCGCCGAGCGGCAGCCTTGTCCCCGCGCGGCACAGTTCCGAGGGGTGGCGCCAGTTGCTTCGGTTCCGAACCCGTGGGGCCTCGGATCCCCTCTTCGTTCTTGACGATGAGCGGGAGAAGCAGTCTTGGGACGAGCTTCGTGAGTGTGCCGAGGCAAGAGTGGGATCGCTTCGGTCGACCTTGGAGGTCCTTTGCAGGGACGTTCCCAAGATCCTCCAGGTAATGACTTCAGGCATACCTTTCTCGTGATTAAGGCGTTCTTTGTGACGCCCCGCTTCCTTCCCTCAGGATCTAATGGATCTGAGCGCCGCTAAGTCGTCGTTCATCCGCCGCGAGGTTGATGTCTGGGGTTCGCTGCGGTCCCTGAGGACCACGCTTGCCAGTGCTACCGCGCGCCTCTCCCAACAGAGCGCCGAGGTGGCGGACCTTCGGTTGCTCTGTGCCGATCTGGGAGCGGAGGCGGCGGTGGCACGCGCAGAGGCGCAGCGGCGGCAGTCGGAGCTTGACCAGGTCACTGGCGAGCGGGACCAATCTCGAGGCCGGGCCAACGAGGCCAAAAGCCGGGCTGAGGCTCTTGGAGTCCAGTTAGCCGAGGCGTCTGCTTGGGCTGGAGCCCTTGCAGCAGACCTCGCCGTGGCCCAAGCTGCATCTTCGGAGCAGCGTGCCCGAGCCGAAGGTATGTCTCGGCTGTTTTAAGATTTTGTTTCAGCTCGGTTCCTCAACTCGTGTTTGAGGTCTTCCGCTTTGGCTGTTCGCAGAGCTCGAGTCTGCCCTTGATAAGTCCACCAAGGCGCTTGCTCAGGCGACCGAGCAGAGGGAAGCCGACCGCGCGGCCATGTCCGAGGCCATCTCGGCCTTCTGCCGGGTCTTTGGCTTCGACGACGTCCCCTCGGGAAGCTCCCCTCAAAGTCGCCTGCAAGCCTTGGGTGACCATGCGTGTGGCAGACTTCGCGAGGCGCTGCATCACGGCGTCAGGCGGGCCTTCGCCGTGCTCGCTTCCCACTATGACGTGGATCTGGAGCGGGTCAGCAAGGGGTATTGCCTCCCCGACGAAGATGAAGCCGCCCTGGCCGAAGTCCAGAGGCTTGACGCGGCTGCCGCGGGCCCAAGCGCGGTGCTGGCAACCACCTTCGAGGCAGAGATCCTCCCGCTTGTGCCGTCATCCGAGGCCGGGGCGGATCTTGCCGAGGGTGGAGATGAAGCCGAGGGCGCGGCTCCTTCTTCGGGCGACGCCTGATTCTGCCGGAGCAGTTTTCTTTGAATGCATATTTGTCTTTTGCGGCCGCCGAGCCCCGAACACTTTATTATCGTAATATAAGATTGTGTTTCTTTTCCTTCCGTTTTGCGTATCCGGATCTGTTCGTCAGTAGCAGGGTAGCTTGCCCAAGTAAGAGTCATTTTTCGTGGTAGGCGACGAGTGAGGTATCCGTATCCCAGAGGCGTAGGAGTCCCTCGGCTCGGTCGGCCTTGCCACTTACATGCACCCTTATTCGTTTCTTGGGGTCCTGTTACTGACATAGCCGGGGGACGCGAAAGCTTTTTGATGGAAGTCTTTTTTCGAGGAAAATTTTGACGCAGAGGGGGTTCCCCCCTTCTAGCCCCCGAGGGAGGGTCGGGCTTTGCTGAGGCAAGGCTGACCCTTCCTTGATGGTTAGACTTTGAACGTGAACGAGGTGTACGAACAACTTGAAAGCATCTTAAGGGTAGAAGCGACGTAGCTGTCGGATGTTCCAAGCGTTGCTGTAGACCTCGCCTTGGCTGTTGGCCAACTTGTATGTCCCGGGCTTCAGAACCTTGGCGATGACGAACGACCCTTCCCAGGGAGGCATGAGCTTGTGCCGCCCTCGGGCGTC
The DNA here is from genome assembly GCA_029449295.1 of Zea luxurians. Taxonomy (NCBI): domain Eukaryota; kingdom Viridiplantae; phylum Streptophyta; class Magnoliopsida; order Poales; family Poaceae; genus Zea; species Zea luxurians. The sequence continues at coordinate 47,466 of JAOPSE010002480.1, read as the reverse complement.
TTGTCGCAGCCGAAGCACCAGGTCGCCCACTTGGAGGTCTTGGGACCGAACCCCTCGGGCGTGGTAGCGTCGCAGGGACTGCTGGTACCGCGCCGAGTGTAGTAAGGCCATGTCCCGAGCCTCTTCAAGCTGGTCCAGTGAGTCTTCTCGGTCGGTCTGATTTCTTCGGTCGTCGTACGCCCTCGTCCTCGGGGAACCGTATTCTAAGTCCGTGGGCAAGACGGCCTCGGCCCCATAGACTAGAAAGAACGGTGTGAAGCCCGTGGCTCGACTCGGCGTTGTCCTCAGACTCCAGACCACCGAGGGGAGTTCCTTCATCCATCACCTACCGAACTTGTGGAGGTCGCTGTAGATCCTCGGCTTGAGTCCTTGTAGAATCATGCCGTTGGCACGTTCCACCTGCCCATTCGTCATGGGGCGAGCCACGGTAGCCCAGTCCACCGGATATGGTGATCTTCGCAGAAGTCCAGGAACTTTCTGCCGGTGAACTGGGAGCCGTTGTCGGTGATGATGGAGTTCGGGACCCCAAAGCGATGGATGATGTTGGTGAAGAATGCCACCGCCTATTCGGACCTGATGCTGTTCAGGGGTCAGACCTCGATCCACTTGGAGAATTTGTCGATGGCGACCAGCAGGTGCGTGTAGCCCCCGGGTGCCTTCTGCAAGGGACCGACGAGGTCCAGTCCCCATACGGCAAACGGCCAGGTGATGGGTATTGTCTGCAGAGCCTGAGCGGGCAGGTGGGTCTGCCTCGCGTAGAATTGACACCCTTGGCAGGCGCGAACAATTCTAGTGGCGTCGGCCACCACGGTCGGCCAGTAGAAACCTTGTCGGAAGGCGTTTCCAACAAGGGCTCGGGGTGCTGCGTGATGACCGCAAGCCCTCGAGCGTATTTCTTGTAAGAGCTCCTGGCCTTCGGCGATGGATATGCACCGCTGGAGGATGCCGAATGGGCTGCGGTGGTAGAGCTCCTTCCCGTCACCCAGTAAGACGAACGACTTGGTGCGTCGCGCCAGTCGCCGAGCCTTGGCTCGGTCAAGAGGCAGCTCTCCTTGGTGGAGATATTGCAGGTACGGGGTCTGCAAGCTTCGATTAGGCTGGTCCCCATTCCGCCCTTCCTCGACGCGCAGTGCCTCACCCTCGGGGGCCGAGGGCGCCTCGGGCTGTGCCGAGGGTGCCTCGGGCTGGGCCGAGGCCTTCTCGGGCTCGGGCGTGTCGTCGATCTTGACTAAGGGTTGATGTAGGTCTCGGGAGAAGACGTCCGGGGGAACCGTTGTCCGCCCCGAGGCTATCTTAGCCAGCTCGTCCGCAGTCTCGTTGTGTCGTCGGGCGATGTGGTTGAGCTCGAGCCCATAGAACTTGTCCTCCAGGCGCTGAACCTCATCGCAGTAGGCTTCCATCTTTGGGTCGCGGCAGTGGGAGTTCTTCATAACTTGGTCGATGACGAGCTGCGAGTCGCCGCGAGCGTCGAGGCGTCGGACCCCTAGCTCAATGGCGATGCACAACCCATTGACCAGAGCTTCGTACTCAGCCACGTTGTTGGACACCGGGAAATGGAGGCGCAGTACGTAGCGTAAGTGTTTCCCGAGGGGCGAGATGAAGAGCAGGCCCGCGCCTGCCCCTGTTTTCATCAGCGACCCATCAAAAAACATGGTCCAGAGTTCCGGCTGGATCGGAGGCGCCGGGAGCTGGGTGTCGACCCATTCCGCCACAAAGTCCGCCAAGGCCTAGGACTTGATGGCCTTCCGAGGGGCGAACGAGATCGTCTCGCCCATGATTTCCACCACCCACTTTGCAATCTGTAACACCCTAAAGTTCAATCTTGTGAAGACAAGAAAAATTCTCAAAGATTTTAAATCAAAACACCTTTCCTTAAAGATAATCATAATTTAAGAGTTTCCACTCATATATATGTTAAAAATACATAATTAAAGATACTTAGATAATCTAAATTGCCCTTGGGTTAGGATATATAAAAGAATTAGGATTAAGCTATTTCTTAATATATATAGTCTACAATGTAAATTTGATTTCCCTAGAAGTAATAAGGTAGGGATTATTCTACTATATGATTAAAAGCTTGTCTAAAAGAACTAAAATAAATAAAGAAATATATAAAATATGTTTTTGCACATTATGCTGAAGTTTTATATGTGTATCCAAATTAAAGTGTTTGAACTTTAAACTTGTGTTGATTTGAAATTCAAATGGAAAGGAAAATAGAAAATAGGAAATAAAAGGAGAAGGAAAGAACTAAGAAAAATACTACATGAAATAAAATAAAAATCAAAATAAACATCCTTCACACTTATATTATCAAATTATACCTTTCAAACTGAGGACAAGTTATTTACAAAGTTTGAATTTAAACTTGAATTCAAATTGGATTTGAAAATGGAGAAAAGAAAATACAAAATAAAAAGAAAAAGAATAAACCTGCTGTTGGGCCTGGTTCGCACTATTCGGCCCACCTAAGCATTTCCCACCCGCGCGGCCCAACTTCTCCCGTGGGCGCGCTCGCGCGCGTTTCGCAGCCACTGACAACCCGGGCCCACTAGTCAGCCGTCATCCGCGCGACTCCTGGATCTCACTGGAACGTGGGCCCCGGCCGTCGGTCTCTCCCTCTCCTCCGCTCGACGCGCGCCGACAGGCGGGCCCGTGTGGCCAGCGACAGTCGCGCCCAGGAACACATTTCGGGTCGCTGCCCTGGGGGCCCTGCGTGTCAGCACCTTCGTCTGTTCCGCATCGCGCGCGCGCGAACTCGCCGCCGGGGAGTCCGCACGGAATCTGCTGGCCGTTCCAACAACCCGGCCGAGATCCCATCGCAGCGGGGTATAAAGGGGACCGCACCTTCCCTTTTCCCCTCATCAGCCATCGCCTGCCGGATTCCGTCGAGGGTCTCCTCCTCCGCCGTGGAACACTGTCCGCCGTGGCCGGAGGGCTTCGCGCCGTGCCTGCCGGTACTACTCCCTCCCCTTGCTTCGCCTTGACACGAGGGTGGTGTCCGCGGCCTTACCCTGCGGATTCGGTGGCCGGGGAGCTGCGAATTCGTCGCCGGAGTATCTCTGTCGCGGCGGATCCGCCCCTCATCGTCGCCCAGCCACTGCGCGGCATAATTCGGGGTGAGTTGCCCGTGTCCATGTTCGCTACCTTCTCAATTGCGTTTAGCGTCCGCGATGCGAGGAGATCGGGTACCGGGGCGCTCATCCTGACCTCGCCGGCGTGTGCTCCGCCGTGCTGAGCTCGGGTGCGCCGTCGTGTCTCAGCGCGTGCGATGGGGATGACCCCTGTTCGTCGATCGCGTGACTAACGGCCAGGATCAGACGATTACGTACCGCTTCGTGGAATGGATCCGGGCCGTGGGTTTGGATCGAACGGTCCCCAGTCAACCTCGTCCACTTAAAATCTCACCCGTTAGATTCCGATCGGAGGGGCAGGATCGCATACCGGTTCAGTTAAGTGATGGTCTAATCTGATCCGTTGGGATCGGATCGGACGGCTCAGATCTATCGACACCCTTTCGCTGTGGCGATTTTGTTAAGAAGACCCTCTGTTTATTTGAAAACAACCCGCCGTCCCTCGGGCTCTGTTGACTGAGTCTGGGGAATCTTGCCCCGAGCCCCCTGCACTTCACAGAAATTGAGGCCCAGTCCACTGCTGTTTTAAAATGAGTAAAGGAATTAGAAAATAGATTTTTAATATGAAAATAAATACTAAAACTTTATAAATTCATAGAAAATTCATACTAACTCCAAATTAATCCATTCCAGTTCCTAAAATTTTGTAATTTAGTTCTCTATCACTTAGAGCCTCTGTTTTGTCATGAAAACAATTAGAAATTTAATCTCTCACTTAATCCATTTTAAACACATAAAACCTTTGAAAATCCATAACTTAAAATCTATAACTCCAAAATTAATAATTCTTTTTCCTGTGACCTTATTTTAATAAGTAGATTATTAATATGTATTTTGCATATATGTTTGGTGTAATGTTAATTTTGCCTATACCATGTATGTTTGTATTGCCACGACTAGCAGTGAGGTCACGTGTCATCTGAAGAATCATCCTGGTACCTGGAATCTCAAGGCCCAGGCAAGTTGTGCCCTTGATCACTTCTTTTCACCTACTCATGTTCTAATTAATCATAATGATCTGCATAGGTTAATTTTGATGGGACCCAATAGGTTGCCCTAGTTTGTCTATCTTTATACCTTGTTTACCACTGAACTTTCTGGGTAGTACTTGCTAGTGCTATATGTGGTTTTGGGTATGAAGATTACACTATTCATGATTATACTTTTGTTATCAGTTGTTATTTATGGTTCATGTTAAGATCATTATGTTAATTGGAACATGGAGCGACCACCCGGGAAAACAGTGCTACCACAAGGGTAGTATGGGATGCCCTTGGCTGATTAATTAGGAAAGCTAGTGGAAGACTACCTTACCCGAAAGGGGCAAGGGCAGTAGGGGAGAGGTCAGTGTAGGGAGGCCCTCGGGAGGATTTTGCTGCGATGGCGGTCCTGCAAGGGATTCCTGCACTGGATCTTCCTATAAACTGTAGCGGGTTTTCGGAAGCTAGTGGAACTTTGTAAAGGCCTCGTAGTGGATCCCTAGCCATTCACCTCGGAAGTGTCTAAGGGCCTTGCAAACCCTGGCGACATGGGATACACGACTTGTGGGTAAAGATGCGCAACCTCTGCAGAGTGTAAAACTGGTATACTAGCCGTGCTCACGGTCATGAGCAGCTCGGACCCTCACATGATTAATTTATGGAACTAAATTCAATTTGTCATATGCATTGCATTGCAGGTGGTGTTGTTACTTTTGTTCTACTATTTAATTGGGCTGGTATTTACTTATACTTAGTAACTGCTAATAAAATTTTGACCAACTTTAAAAGCAATGCTCAGCTCTAACCATCTTCTTTGGTAAGCCTTACACTTCACGTGAGCTCCCACCTTTGGCGAGTTCATGCACATTATTCCCCACAACTTGTTGAGCGATGAACGTATGTGAGCTCACTCTTGCTGTCTCACATACACCACAGGTCGAGAACAGGTACTGCAGGATGATACTCATGGAGGATGCTGTGATGAGTTCGTGAGAGGTCTAGGCCGTCGTCTCCCAGTCAACTTTGGGTTGCTGGACTGTTGTCTCCTTATAATGTAATTATTTATTTTGTATAGAACTCCTGTTATATATAAAGATGTGATATTCGATCCTGTGCCACTATACATCATATGTATGAGACTTGGTCCCAGCATACCTGGTGTTTATGTTAACCCCGGGTTTTGGACCCCTAAAATCCGGGTGTTACAGAAGTGGTATCAGAGGAATGTTGACTGTAGGACGAAACCTAGATAGAACTGGACAACCATTCTTTACTTACCTCTGCTACTCTGATTCTTTTCTAAGCTTATCTTAATCTTTTCTCATCTATTTCCGCTTTACTCTGATTATTCTTACCTCTTTCATTTCTAAAGACAAATGTGGATTTCACACTTTGAAATCCTGTACCTAAAGTGACTTTTAGGAATAGGAGACCTATTCTTAGGAACAAAGACAAAACTATTTTTATAGATATCTATGAACTTGAATGCTTGTTCTTATGATATTTGTCTGATTTGGATCTTTGATTGAGTGTGATGGGTTGTGGAGTAATGTCCACAATTGCATCTGCATATACACATAGGTATTAAAATATATTTATTAAATAACTAGATAGCCTAGATTATCCCCATTGGAACCTATCTAGCTTAAGAAATTTACCTTATCCTAAAAGATCTCATTCTAACCAATTCATCTTATCTTAAAAAGATTCTCCCTTATCTTAATAGATCCATCTCATCTTAAAAGATACTCACCTTATCTTAAAAAGATTTTATCTCATCCTAATAGGTCTAACTGGTCTCAAAAGATTCTGTCTTATCTTTATGGATCCATCTTGACCTAATAAGCATACTTATCCACCCTAGTTTAACAACCATGATCTAGTGCAACTTAATTAGATCTTATTTAGTCAAACTAGTCATACCAATCTAACCTAGATTCTTGTGTAATAGATCCATCTTATCTTAAAGGATATTCTATTACCTTAATAGATTTATCTTACCTTAAAAAGATTTTATCTGGTCCTAATAAATCTAAAGATTCTAACATATCCTAATAATATTTATCCTACCCTAGTAGATCTATTTAACCTAAACTAGTCTAATCTAGTCATATTCAATCTAATCTAGCTCCTACTTAATCTAATATGATCTAATCTAGTGGGTGATACTTAATGCTGGTGCAAAAGATATGGCCATACTCCTAATTCACTTAAGTCTAAATTGATGACTTAGATCAGTTCAGCCATACCCAGGTTACATACCCTATCCAAACCATACAGAAGCAAAACAATCAAACCAGACTCTGACTAATCTCATTTAACTCATAGCCATCTACTAAACTAATCTAATGTGGCCTACTGAATCAGACTAATGATACAGGTAAAAAGAGATTAGACCTTACTAGCCAAGTGTTAACTTAGCACATTAGACTAACTCAACCATGAGCAGAAGATCTAACTCAACCAATAGATTCATAATGGATTGCATGATCTGTTTATCCCCACCTAACATCAAATAAACTTTTGATCTACATCATGTAGTCTATACCTATATTAACCATATTCCCCAGCCCAATAATATACACTAACTTCTAATCAATGAGGCAAGACCAAAGAAGATGATCAACTTCATCAAGGGAGGATGAAGCACCAACTCAAGTCTTCAAGGATCAAGTGAGATCACCAGATGAGTCAAAAGCCACAAATCTTGGATGGAGTCTTTCCTTACCCTACACTTTCTTACCTAAACCCATCTATGCTTTAAAAGACATCTTCTATCCTACATGATTATGTGAACATACATATATATACCCATGCTCTCCTAATCACTTACTAATGAAAAGAAAGAGAGACTCTTGATTTTGAACTAATTAGAAACTAAAAGCTAAATTGCAAACCACTTTTCCTATATCCTCTTTCTTACAAATCTCGAGGGCGAGATTATTTTTAAGGGGGGTAGGATTTGTAACACCCTAAAGTTCAATCTTGTGAAGACAAGAAAAATTCTCAAAGATTTTAAATCAAAACACCTTTCCTTAAAGATAATCATAATTTAAGAGTTTCCACTCATATATATGTTAAAAATACATAATTAAAGATACTTAGATAATCTAAATTGCCCTTGGGTTAGGATATATAAAAGAATTAGGATTAAGCTATTTCTTAATATATATAGTCTACAATGTAAATTTGATTTCCCTAGAAGTAATAAGGTAGGGATTATTCTACTATATGATTAAAAGCTTGTCTAAAAGAACTAAAATAAATAAAGAAATATATAAAATATGTTTTTGCACATTATGCTGAAGTTTTATATGTGTATCCAAATTAAAGTGTTTGAACTTTAAACTTGTGTTGATTTGAAATTCAAATGGAAAGGAAAATAGAAAATAGGAAATAAAAGGAGAAGGAAAGAACTAAGAAAAATACTACATGAAATAAAATAAAAATCAAAATAAACATCCTTCACACTTATATTATCAAATTATACCTTTCAAACTGAGGACAAGTTATTTACAAAGTTTGAATTTAAACTTGAATTCAAATTGGATTTGAAAATGGAGAAAAGAAAATACAAAATAAAAAGAAAAAGAATAAACCTGCTGTTGGGCCTGGTTCGCACTATTCGGCCCACCTAAGCATTTCCCACCCGCGCGGCCCAACTTCTCCCGTGGGCGCGCTCGCGCGCGTTTCGCAGCCACTGACAACCCGGGCCCACTAGTCAGCCGTCATCCGCGCGACTCCTGGATCTCACTGGAACGTGGGCCCCGGCCGTCGGTCTCTCCCTCTCCTCCGCTCGACGCGCGCCGACAGGCGGGCCCGTGTGGCCAGCGACAGTCGCGCCCAGGAACACATTTCGGGTCGCTGCCCTGGGGGCCCTGCGTGTCAGCACCTTCGTCTGTTCCGCATCGCGCGCGCGCGAACTCGCCGCCGGGGAGTCCGCACGGAATCTGCTGGCCGTTCCAACAACCCGGCCGAGATCCCATCGCAGCGGGGTATAAAGGGGACCGCACCTTCCCTTTTCCCCTCATCAGCCATCGCCTGCCGGATTCCGTCGAGGGTCTCCTCCTCCGCCGTGGAACACTGTCCGCCGTGGCCGGAGGGCTTCGCGCCGTGCCTGCCGGTACTACTCCCTCCCCTTGCTTCGCCTTGACACGAGGGTGGTGTCCGCGGCCTTACCCTGCGGATTCGGTGGCCGGGGAGCTGCGAATTCGTCGCCGGAGTATCTCTGTCGCGGCGGATCCGCCCCTCATCGTCGCCCAGCCACTGCGCGGCATAATTCGGGGTGAGTTGCCCGTGTCCATGTTCGCTACCTTCTCAATTGCGTTTAGCGTCCGCGATGCGAGGAGATCGGGTACCGGGGCGCTCATCCTGACCTCGCCGGCGTGTGCTCCGCCGTGCTGAGCTCGGGTGCGCCGTCGTGTCTCAGCGCGTGCGATGGGGATGACCCCTGTTCGTCGATCGCGTGACTAACGGCCAGGATCAGACGATTACGTACCGCTTCGTGGAATGGATCCGGGCCGTGGGTTTGGATCGAACGGTCCCCAGTCAACCTCGTCCACTTAAAATCTCACCCGTTAGATTCCGATCGGAGGGGCAGGATCGCATACCGGTTCAGTTAAGTGATGGTCTAATCTGATCCGTTGGGATCGGATCGGACGGCTCAGATCTATCGACACCCTTTCGCTGTGGCGATTTTGTTAAGAAGACCCTCTGTTTATTTGAAAACAACCCGCCGTCCCTCGGGCTCTGTTGACTGAGTCTGGGGAATCTTGCCCCGAGCCCCCTGCACTTCACAGAAATTGAGGCCCAGTCCACTGCTGTTTTAAAATGAGTAAAGGAATTAGAAAATAGATTTTTAATATGAAAATAAATACTAAAACTTTATAAATTCATAGAAAATTCATACTAACTCCAAATTAATCCATTCCAGTTCCTAAAATTTTGTAATTTAGTTCTCTATCACTTAGAGCCTCTGTTTTGTCATGAAAACAATTAGAAATTTAATCTCTCACTTAATCCATTTTAAACACATAAAACCTTTGAAAATCCATAACTTAAAATCTATAACTCCAAAATTAATAATTCTTTTTCCTGTGACCTTATTTTAATAAGTAGATTATTAATATGTATTTTGCATATATGTTTGGTGTAATGTTAATTTTGCCTATACCATGTATGTTTGTATTGCCACGACTAGCAGTGAGGTCACGTGTCATCTGAAGAATCATCCTGGTACCTGGAATCTCAAGGCCCAGGCAAGTTGTGCCCTTGATCACTTCTTTTCACCTACTCATGTTCTAATTAATCATAATGATCTGCATAGGTTAATTTTGATGGGACCCAATAGGTTGCCCTAGTTTGTCTATCTTTATACCTTGTTTACCACTGAACTTTCTGGGTAGTACTTGCTAGTGCTATATGTGGTTTTGGGTATGAAGATTACACTATTCATGATTATACTTTTGTTATCAGTTGTTATTTATGGTTCATGTTAAGATCATTATGTTAATTGGAACATGGAGCGACCACCCGGGAAAACAGTGCTACCACAAGGGTAGTATGGGATGCCCTTGGCTGATTAATTAGGAAAGCTAGTGGAAGACTACCTTACCCGAAAGGGGCAAGGGCAGTAGGGGAGAGGTCAGTGTAGGGAGGCCCTCGGGAGGATTTTGCTGCGATGGCGGTCCTGCAAGGGATTCCTGCACTGGATCTTCCTATAAACTGTAGCGGGTTTTCGGAAGCTAGTGGAACTTTGTAAAGGCCTCGTAGTGGATCCCTAGCCATTCACCTCGGAAGTGTCTAAGGGCCTTGCAAACCCTGGCGACATGGGATACACGACTTGTGGGTAAAGATGCGCAACCTCTGCAGAGTGTAAAACTGGTATACTAGCCGTGCTCACGGTCATGAGCAGCTCGGACCCTCACATGATTAATTTATGGAACTAAATTCAATTTGTCATATGCATTGCATTGCAGGTGGTGTTGTTACTTTTGTTCTACTATTTAATTGGGCTGGTATTTACTTATACTTAGTAACTGCTAATAAAATTTTGACCAACTTTAAAAGCAATGCTCAGCTCTAACCATCTTCTTTGGTAAGCCTTACACTTCACGTGAGCTCCCACCTTTGGCGAGTTCATGCACATTATTCCCCACAACTTGTTGAGCGATGAACGTATGTGAGCTCACTCTTGCTGTCTCACATACACCACAGGTCGAGAACAGGTACTGCAGGATGATACTCATGGAGGATGCTGTGATGAGTTCGTGAGAGGTCTAGGCCGTCGTCTCCCAGTCAACTTTGGGTTGCTGGACTGTTGTCTCCTTATAATGTAATTATTTATTTTGTATAGAACTCCTGTTATATATAAAGATGTGATATTCGATCCTGTGCCACTATACATCATATGTATGAGACTTGGTCCCAGCATACCTGGTGTTTATGTTAACCCCGGGTTTTGGACCCCTAAAATCCGGGTGTTACACAATCCTACCCAAGGCCTCTCGGCACTGGATGATCTCCCCCAGGGGGAAGGATGACACCACATTCACCGGATGAGACTCGAAGTAGTGTCGCAACTTTCGCCGCGTCAGGATCACCGTGTATAGCAGCTTCTGAATTTGCGGGTAGCGGATCTTGGTCTCGGATAGTACCTCACTGATGAAGTAAACCGGCCTCTGGACGGGCAATACATGCCCTTCTTCTTGTCTCTCAACCACGATCGCGGCGCTGACCACCTGAGTGGTAGCGGCGACGTAGATCAAGAGGGCTTCTCCGGCGGCGGGGGGCACCAAGATGGGCGCGTTCTTAAGGAGTGCCTTCAGGTTCCCGAGGGCTTCCTCGGCCTCGGAGGTCCAAGTGAAGCATTCGGTCTTTCTTAAGAGGCGGTACAGAGGTAGGCCTCTTTCGCCGAGGCGCGAGATGAAACGGCTCAGAGCCGCAAGGCATCCCATGACCCTCTGCATGCCTTTCAAGTCCTTGATGGGCCCCATGTTGGTGATGGCCGCGATTTTCTCTGGGTTGGCCTCAATGCCCCGCTCGGAGACGATGAACCCCAAGAGCATGCCTCGGGGGACTCCAAAGACACACTTCTCGGGATTGAGTTTTACGCCTTTCGCCTTGAGACACCGGAATGTCGTTTCAAGGTCGAAAAGGAGGTTGGAGGCTTTCCTTGTCTTGACTACGATGTCATCGACATAAGCCTCGATCGGTCGACCAATGTGTTCGTCGAACACGTGGTTCATGCACCTTTGGTACGTCGCACCCGCATTCCTCAAACCAAATGGCATAGTAACATAGCAGTACATGCCAAAAGGTGTGATGAAAGAAGTCGCGAGCTGGTCGGACTCTTTCATCCTGATTTGGTGATACCCTGAGTAGGCATCGAGGAAAGACAGGGTTTCGCATCCCGCAGTGGAATCCACGATTTGATCGATGCGAGGCAGAGGGTAGGGAACTTTTGGGCATGCTTTGTTTAGACCAGTGTAGTCTACACACATCCGCCATTTCCCTCCTTTCTTTCTCACAAGCACGGGGTTGGCAAGTCATTCGGGATGGAATACCTCTTTGATGAACCCCGCAGCCATCAGCTTGTGGATCTCCTCGCCTATGGCTCTGCGCTTTTCTTCGTCGAATCGGCATAGAGGTTGCTTCACGGGTCGGGCTCCAGCTTGGATATCCAGCGAGTGCTCGGCGACATCCCTCGGTATGCCAGGCATGTCCGAGGGACTCCACGCGAAAACTTCGGCGTTTGCACGGAGAAAGTCGACGAGCACTGCTTCCTATTTGGGGTCGAGCTCGGAGCCGATCCGGATCTGCTTGGAGGCGTCGTTGCTGGGGTCGAGTGGGACAGACTTAACCGTCTCCGCTGGCTCAAAGTTGCCGGCATGGCGCTTCACGTCTGGCGCCTCCTTGGAGAGGCTCTCCAGGTCGGCGATGAGGGCCTCGGATTCGGCGAGGGCCTCGGCGTACTCCACGCACTCTACGTCGCATTCGTACGCGTGTCGGTACGTGGGGCCGACGGTGATGACCCCGTTGGGGCCCGGCATCTTGAGCTTGAGGTAGGTGTAGTTGATGTTAAGGCTGCTGCCTCCGTCCATGAGGACCTTGGTGAGCCTGACATTGCCGATGACGGGGTCGACAACGAGCGGATATTTTCTCGGGCTCGGCACGCGGTCGGGGTGATCGCCCTGGTCGAAGGTGATGGGCTTGTCGGACCAGTCTAGGTAGACTGGCGCCGCCACCTTTACCGAGCAGACCTCCCGACGCTCTTGCTTGTGGTGCCGAGCCGAGGCGTTCGCCACTGGCCCACCGTAGATCATGAAGCAGTCACGGACCTTGGAGAACTCCTCTGCCTTGTGATCCTCCTTCTTGTCGTCGTGGTGGGCCCTGCCACCCTCCGCAGGCGGCCCGGCCCTGTGAAAGTGACACCGAAGCATGGCGCATTCCTCAAGGGTGTGCTTGATGGGTCCCTGATGATAGGGGCACGACTCCTTGAGCATCTTATCGAATAGATTGGCGCCTCCGGGAGGTTTCCGAGGGTTCTTGTACTCAGCGGCGGCGACAAGGTCCGCGTCGGCGGCGTCGCGTTTCGCTTGCGACTTCTTCTTGCCTTTCTTCTTGGTGCCGCGCTGAGCGGACGCCTCGGGAACATCTTTTGGCTGGCGGCCCTGGGGCTGCTTGTCCTTCCGAAAGATGGCCTCAACCGCCTCCTGGCCAGAGGCGAACTTGGTGGCGACGTCCATCAGCTCGCTCGCCCTGGTGAGGGTCTTGCGACCCAGCTTGCTCACCAGGTCGCGGCAGGTGGTGCCGGCGAGGAACGCGCTGATGACATCCGAATCGGTGACGTTGGGCAGCTCGGTGCGATGCTTTGAGAATCGCCGGATGTAGTCCAGGAGAGACTCTCCCGGCTGCTAGCGACAGCTTCGGAGATCCCAGGAGTTCCCAGGGCGCACGTACGCGCCCTGGAAATTACTGGCGAAGGCTTGGACCAAGTCGTCCCAGTTGGAGATCTGCCCTGGAGGCAGATGCTCCAGCCAGGCCCGAGCGGAGTCGGAGAGGAACAGGGGGAGGTTGCGGATGACGAGGTTGTCATCGTCCGTTCCACCCAGTTGGCAGGCCAGCCGGTAGTCCGCGAGCCACAGTTCCGGCCTTGTCTCCCCCGAGTACTTTGTGATGGTAGTCGGGGTTCGGAACCGGGTCGGGAACGGCGCCCGTCGTATGGCTCGGTTGAAAGCCTGCGGGCCGGGTGGTTCGGGCGAGGGACTCCAATCCTCCCCGCTGTCGTAGCGTCCCCCACGCCTGGGGTGGTAGCCTCGGCGCACCCTCTCGTCGAGGCGGGCCCGATGGTTGTGGTGGTGGTGCTCGTTGCCGAGGCGTCCCGGGGCCGCAGGCGCTGTGTTGCACGTGCGCCCGGTGTGGACCGAGGCTTCCCGCACGAATCGGGAAGTCGCGGCGCGGTGCTCCGAGGGGTATCCCTGCCTTCGGGAGGCAGAGCTCTCAGCCCGTCGGACCGCGGCATCCTCCAGGAGATTCTTGAGCTCTCCCCGGATCCGCCGCCCTTCGGTGGTTGATGGTTCCGGCATTGCGCGAAGAAGTATCGCTGCCACAGTCAGGTTCTGGCTGACCCCACTGGAAGCCGGTGGTGGCCTTGCCCCGACGTCGTCGGCGATGCGGAGCTGGATGCCCTGGGGTAGATGACGCGCTTCTCCGGCCGGAGCTTGGTCTACCCATTCCTACCCGATGTTCTGGCGGAGCGGCTCAAGTGTTCCTGCCCCCTCGTCGAGCCTGGCCTGCATCTTGCGGATTTGCTCGAGCTGTGCGTCCTGACCCCCTGCAGGGACTGGGACCACAGCTAGCTCCCGAAGGATGTCAACGCGAGGCGCAGGCCTAGGGGATCACCATTTTCCGGTATACCAAGATGGTTGCCTTCGTCGGGACCCCCTAGATCGACGTGGAAACATTCATGACTTGGGCCGCAGTCTCCGTCGTCGAAGCTGCGGCTACCGTCGGAACAATCGGAAAGGCAGTAGTCGCATGCGGTCATGAAGTCCCGCATGACACTGGGTTACCGAGCCCGGAGAAATCCCAACCAAAGTCGGGCTCGTCATCTTCCTCGGAACCCAAGGGTCCGTAGGTCGAGACGGCCGTCAGCCGATCCTAGGGTGACCGCATATGATACCCCGGAGGGTTGGTGCATGCCTCTATGAAGGCTTCCACCAAAGCGGGGTCGCTTGGTGGGTTGAGGCCGAATCCAAAAGGCATGAGACGGGAATCGGTCGGTACCTCTTGGTCGACAGGTGGTGACGTTGTCACGTCAGGGGCGGACTGCACCGTCGTCTCAGGTACGAGGGTGACGCCCAGCAAGTCCTTCGCGAGCGTGCTGGCGTCGTCCGTCCGCTTGGAGCTGGCATGTCGCGGGGAAACGGCGCTCGTCTTCGTCTCAAACGCGAGGTCGACGCCCGACGTGTCCCCCGTCGGGGCACCGGCGCCGTCGACTCGCTCGACAGCCGACGAGGTGCCGCCTCCTGCTTGGCCACGGTTGCCTCGCCTCCTCCTCCTCCGGCGGGGGAGGTGACGGGACAAACTCGAACGTCGTTCTTCCGCCTCGTGGGGAAGACGTCGTTGATTCCGCCGCCGGCAGGCGGGTTGTCGGCCACCATTATCGCCATCGCGCGGCGGAGGAAGGAGTATTATGTTGTAGCTGCCGTCGAGGGACATGAACTCAAGACTCTCGAAACGGAGCACCGTCCCGGGTTGGAAAGGTTGCTAGAGACTACCTATCTGGAGCTTGACGGGGAGCTGTTCGTCAACACGCAGCAGGCCCCTACCTGGCACGCCAACTGTCGGCGTTTCGACCCTGGGGGGTCCCTGGACCGACGAGTAAATTGTCGTCGCGTGTCCCAGCCCAGATGGGTCGGCGTGAGATGGAGCACGAAGGGGGTAGAAGAGAGGGAGAAAAGGGGAAAACCCGCGGCCTCCGTGTTGTCCTGCGCCCAGGTCGGGTGCGCTTGCAGTAGGGGGTTACAAGCATCCGCGTGGGGGGGAGAGCGAGGGACCCTACGCGCCGTCCCGTCCTCCCGCGCGGCCAACCCCCTCGTAAGAGAGCCCTGGACCTTCCTTTTATAGGCGTAAGGAGAGGGTCCAGGTGTACAATAGGAGGTGTAGCAGTGCGCCATCGTGTCTAGCAGAGAGGAGCTAGTGCCCTAAGTACAAGCCGTCGTGGCAGCCAGAGAGGTTTTGGCACCCTGTTCATGTGATGTCGTGGCCATCGGAGGAGCGTTGGAGCCTTGCGGAAGGACAGCTGTCGGGGCTGTTGAGTCCTTGCTGACGTCTCCTTGCTTCCGTAAGGGGCTGAGAGTCACCGTCGTCATGGAGCACACGAGGCGCCATCATTATCTGTTTACCGAGGCGAGCCAGATGGGACGCCGGTCCTGTTACCCGTAGCCTGAGGTAGCTAGGGATAGGGTAATGATGGCCCCTCTGTGGCGTGGTCGGTCCGAGCCCTGGGTCGGGCGAGGCGGAGGGTCCTCCGAGGTCGGGGTCGAGTCGGTCTTCCGTGGTCGAGGTCGTGTCCGAGCCCCGGGTCGGGCGAGGCGGAGTTCGTCGTCTTTCGGGGCCGAGCCCGAGTCCGAGCCCTGGGGTCGGGCGAGGCGGAGTTCGTCGTCTTCCGGGGCCAAGCCCGAGTCCGAGCCCTGGGGTCGGGCGAGGCGGAGTTCGTCGTCTTTCGGGGCCGAGCCCGAGTCCGAGCCCTGGGGTCGGGCGAAGCGGAGTTCGTCATCTTCCGGGGCCGAGCCCGAGTCCGAGCCCTAGGGTCGGGCGAGGCGGAGTTTCCTATGGCGCCCGAGGCCAGACTTGGCTGCTGTCAGCCTCACTCTGTCGAGTGGCACAACAGTCGGAGCGATGCAGGCGGCGCTGTCTTCTTGTTAGGCCGGTCAGTGGAGCGGCGAAGTGACTGCGGTCACTTTCGGCTCTGTCGACTGAAGAGCGCGTGACAGGATAAGGTGTTAGGCCGTCCTTGCATTAAATGCTCCTGTGATTCGGTCGGTCGGTGTGGCGATCTGGCCAAGGTTGCTTCTTGGCGAAGACTGGGTCTCGGGCGAGCCGAAGGTGTGTCCGTCGCTTGAGGGGGTCCTCGGGCGAGACGTGAATCTTCCGGGGTCGGTTGCCCTTGCCCGAAGCTAGGCTCGGGTGAGGCGAGGTTGTGTCCCTTGAGTGGACCGAGCCTTGGCTTAATCGCACCCATCAGGCCTTTGCAGCTTTGTGCTGATGGAGGTTACCAGCTGAGATTAGGAGTCTTGGGGGTACCCCTAATTATGGTCCCCGACAAGTACATACTATAGTATCTTAATAATGTCAGAATTCAAATAGAGCATTTGTACCAAATATTGTAAGATACTCACATCAACAAAGAGCTATAGTATCTTAATAATGTAAATATATGATGTAACCTGAAAGAAACTTGGAAAATGCCAGCAATGCATAGCCAAAAGTTAATTGTTATGCATTCAATAGAAGTAGCAATCGGTAATGTACTCTCCACTAAAATGTAGAGAGATAAAATCCCTTCCTACATGGACGTCTCATTTGAGATCAGTGCAACAACTACAGTGTTGTAGTTCTCAATCACGAAGTGCACCAAAAGTGTTTGAAACTTCAAAATCATCCTGAGGAATAACCATCGACCTCAAAACATACCCAAATTCTATCTACGTACCTCATGCACCATAACAACTAGAGATCCGGTGAGACATGTAGGCCTCTGTTATAAATCACACAATAACTATTAGAGATTTTGCCATAGTTAAACACGTCCCTCGATATTCTAGAGTTGATTAACAATCATTTTTTATTCTACATTCGTTCTCAGGATCAATTTTGTTTTGGGGAAAGCAATAATCATAATAAAATTGAGAAAGATGAACGTCTCAAATCACTTAAGCATGAAGACCATACGAAGATCAAAGTCACTCGTCCAAATTCGTACTTCAATCGGAAGCTTCGTCAACGAAAATTTCGTATGAAGCCTAAAGATTTAGGAAGCTTCGCAAACAAAGACCCTGTACGAAATCTTAGGATCTACGAAGGAGTCATCAAGAAAGGTCGTATCTTTAGAAAGTCGCGCCAAGCCTCTCTAACATAGTTTTCACATGAAGCGAAGGCTCACATGCAAAGATTGATCATGACAAGGATTTATGAGCTGATAAAGACAATGATTGATTAAATTGTCTTTGCATGGATAAATAGTTGCAATCTTTTAGTTTAGAGATAATTAGGACTTTACACAAATGTAGAGACCTACCCTAAACATGTACTATTCATGGAAATAAAATATATCAAATCAACTTGATAATTATTGTCCACCCATTTATTTTAGTTCATTCCCAACAATAACCAAAACGACCTCGATGCAAAGGCCACGTAATCCAACCAACAGTCTTATCACTGAGCGCTATACATGCCCATTAGGACGTGTCGGGCCGACTCGGCCTTAGCACGACTTGGCTCGACACGAGTATGATCGGGCCGAGCCCGGCACGCTAGCAGTTCCGTGTCCCTTACTGAAGGAATACTATAAGAGTCATCATTACCATATATATCATCCCAAGCCTATGTGGCATTACCAGAGCCACCTGATGGTTGGGGATTGATATTCAAGCAAACCTCACCAAACATGAGTTCATAGATCTGAAACATCCTAGTTAACTTGTTACGAATAACTGAAGGAAATCTAGAGTAATCGGTATTAATTAGTGAATTTAACCTTAGAAGAACTTTATGGAACCCCCTCATCTTAGCTCTAGGATCAAGAATGAAAGCAAATGCATAAAGAATAGTGATATCCCTCCAGTATTTTAGAAACTTTGATTTCATAGGAAATACTGCATTTCTTAGTTGTCTGTCATTCTCATATGTATTGAAATGTCTAGCAATTTTCAAGATATGATGCAACATTAATGGTGATGTTGGGTAAAAATACCTGACAATGCAACAATTGATTCATAGAATAACTCAAGAAAAGATAACACCTTCTCAACAATAGCCCAATGAGTATCAGTTAGTAAAAATGAACCATCCTCCTTGCAAGGATGGTTAGTTTTGATCCAAACAGAGAAGGTATTTTTATAAGGAACAATATGCTTGAGCATCAAATAAGCTGAGTTCCATCTAACATTGATGTCCACCCCAAACTTGCGAGGGCGAACACCAACACTCAAACAATATTGTTTATATGCAGCAATACATTGATTTGATGCATTCAAGAAAAGTATAGCAATTCTAAAATCATCGACATACTCTTTCAAACGTTTCACTCCACTTTTAACAATAAGATTAATAATGTGGCAAGCACAACGCTGATGCAAAAAAACATGAGATGGATCTTCATCATCATAAATTAAATGGCCAATGTAACTAGAAAAAATAGGTTTAAGCATATCCATAGCTGTTTTGTTAGATGATGCATTGTCTAGAACAATTGAAAAGATTTTATCAGTAATGCCATAATCTTTTGCTACCATTGCAACACGTTCAACAATATTTGTACCGGTATGTGCTACTTCAATAGGTTTTAGACCAAGCAATCTTTTTTCTAACCCCCAATCGGATTTAACAAAATGAGCAACCGCACAGAGGTAGTCCTCTTTAGCTTTACCACTCCAAATATCTGAAGTAAACGCAGCTGAATAAACAGATGTTTTCAATACCTCAACAAGTTTTTCCACACGATCATTATAGAGCTTGATTAAGTCCCTAGCAGTAGTTTGCCTTGATGATTTAACAAATCTATGGACATGAGCATTTGTAATGTAGTCATGAAAAGCATCAGATTTTCCAAAGCAAAGAGGCAGATCTAATCTAGCAACTAAACGACAAAGTCCAGTTCTTGCAACGACAGCAGAGTACTCCCAACTTCTAACACTACCATCTGTGTTATACTTAAGAACCGACTGAACAATGCCAGATCTTTCCTTTTCCTTTTTAGCACGACAATGATCAAGATGCCTAAGCAAATGCTCAGTAACAGAGCTGGATTTAGTAGATAAAGTCTCCCTACAATGATGGCAAATGGCAGAGATTCTTACCTCCTTACCTTGCTCCATCACAGTGACCTCTTCAAAGTCAACCCAGACCTTATAAGTAGGTCCCCTCCTCCTGTGCTTGCCACCGTCGTGGGCAGTGCTTGCCATGATGGTCAGACTCGAGGATCCGGTGCGAGTGCCAGTCCTGGTTCCAGCATCTGTCGCGGTGCGCGACATCAGCATCGGCCAAAGTGTTGCCGATGATGAAGCGCATGGCATCCTCCGCCTTGTTATGATCTTCAAGTCTCTGCTCCTCCTCGGCGTCCGGATCTAAATCCATGGCCGCCTCCTACTCAGCTTGTCTGGCTCCTCACGGTGCGCAAACAGCAAAAGAACTACACCAAAAATAGAGAAGTTAGGAGGTAATGGAGGGCAAGAGGGGACAACGGTAGGTGGTAGAGGTACTATCACTTGCGCTGCGCAGCCGGAGCACTGGATTCACCGAGATGGGGAAAATAGAGCGGAGATCTTGAAAGATCGACGATTAGGGTTTCCAAATAGAGAAGTTAGGAGGTAATGGAGGGCAGGAGGGGTAGCTAGATGGTAGTAGGAGGCAAGAACAAAGAGGATAACACAAACACACAACACTGGAAGCCAATACCCAGAGCAGATCTCAAACCTGGTGTAACACCCCATCCAATCCCTGGACCGGCGGTACTTACTCCTGGCAGCTCTCTAGGATCATATATTGTCCCCGCAGACCAACACAGGTCTTTTGTGCACACTTTGTCCTCACTCATGCGCACCCGAGAAAACTTCCCGGTCGGTCACCCATTCCAAATTGCTCCAAGCCAAGCACGCTTAACTTGGAGTTTCTTTCGAGATATGCTTCTAAAAAAGAAGATGCACCTTGTTGATATGATTACTCTATTAATTCTATTAAGCCTTGGGCTAGGATATCCCATCCCAGGGGCCAGGATATCACACCTAGCAATGGAGCAAGCGAGCAGCGAGCCAGTGATGGAGCACTAGACCTGGAACCATAGCACCAATGGGGAGGACGAGAGGAGCTCCAACGGTCGAACCTGGATGCCGAGTCACTGAGCACCGATCAGAGCAGGAGACGACAACACGAGCGAGTCCGTCTGTGAGAGGCGACGAGGGAGGTGAACTAGGGTTTCTCGAACGGGCACGGGTGTGTGCGGAATGCGTACTAGCCGACTGGGGATGGCCAGGCGATGGGGGTAGCCGGGCAGGTGTACTTGCACACTATAGCAGGCTGGTGTCGGGCCGTGCTTACACCATGGGTCATACATGCAGCCCAAGCACGGCCCGTACATCGTGCCGGCACGACACAGGCACGCCATTTACTGGGTCAGGTCATGCCGTGCCGGGTTTCGAGCGGGCCGGGTCGTGGGCCGCCCGACGGGCCGGCCCATGTGGACATGTATATTGAGCGCCAATGATTTCAATCTACACCCAATCTATAAATGCTGACTTCTTTCCACATGCAAATAGCCTGGATCTTGATCCAATCGCACAGATCAATAAAGCGTCAGTAGCTCGGCCAAGAGGACCTACCAGAAGAGGAGGTTTTGTTCCTAGACTCGTCGTCGTCCTCTCGTCATTGTTGCCCTTCTCACTGACGCGCTCACTGCTAACCTCGGCCACTGCATTCACCTCATCGACCCCACATCCAGCGAGCCAATCCCGGCGGCAAGCAGGGACCGCACCAGTTGGGGAAGCCTCAGCCTGTGGCAAGGCCCACCGGCCTTCAGGTTGATGGCCCACATGCCTGTGGCTACATGGAGGCCAATGCGTGGGACACTGGGATGGCTCCAGACTTCGAATCAGTAGTGTAAATAGACATGGAAGCAGAGGCTAGTCTATGTGGTTGAGGGCATGTTTGGGAGCTAGAGACTGATTCAACATCGTTGTTACCTAATACCAAATCAGCCGAGCTTGTGCTATTCCATTTGGCTAAATACCAAGTGTCAATCTTTTAAGTGACTCCATCTCATCTTGTATAGCGGTCATCCAATAGTTGCAATCAGTAGAAGTATCGACCTAAGAATAATTAGAAGGTTATGAATTACCTTCAATCTCTTCTACAACACTCATATCATAAGTAACATTGTATTCTTCAATTAACCTTTTAACTGGTTTGGGCTGTCAACATTATGGAGGTCGCACGACTGGAGAAGAATGCTCAACAATAAAAGAACCATTAGTAATTGAAGAAATTTCAGCGATAGGTGCATCTCAATCAACAACATTATCAATATCTAGTGCATCAACTAAGTTCTCCACCTTCACACTTAATTTCTCTCTCTCAACAAGAGTATCGATAGATCGATAGGTTGTCTGGAAGCATAGTAGATTCATTAAAGACATCATTCTTGCTAAGAGCAACTATCTGAGCATGGAGATTCCACAATTTATAACCTTTAACATCTGATTGATAACTAATAAATATATACTTGATAGTAGCGGAAGCAATTTTAACCCAAAAATTCCTATTTAAACCTAAATTAGACAACATGCAATGAGCCTTTGAGCTGAAAGTTCTATTTAAACGCTTAGCTACACCATTCTGTTGAGAAATATAAGGAATAATGTAGTGCCTAACAATTTCTTGAGACTTGCAATATGCTTTAATCTAGTTAGAACAAAATTTCATCCCATTCCAGTTTGTAGCTTTTTAACCTTTGTTTTAGTTTGATTTTTAATCATAACCTTTCACTCTTTAAATGCTAAAAATGCTTTTGATTTATATTTCAAAAAATAAAAATACATTATGAGAATAATTATCAACAAATAACGAGAACCATCAATAGAGGCTTGCGAGATGGTCCTCATAATGCATACAATTAAGAGGACCTTTACTTTTTTGGTGAGAGGTATTAAATGACACACTCTTGTGTTTGCCAAACACCTAATGCTCACAAAACTTCAGCTTACTATGTTATTTTCATCAAAAGACCTCTTTCACATAATTCATGGAATGCTTATTCACTCATATGGCCAAGATGTATATGCCAAGATTATTAGCATCAGAATTAGATGATGAAGAAATTATAGTAGCATCACTTGTAATTGTAGTATGAGGAAGACAATACAAATTTTAGAGAATTTAATTTACCTTTTATAACAATAAGAGAATCTATTGACCCTATAAAACTCTATCTCCACTGAAGGACTTGTACCCTTTACCATCAAGAGTACTTAGAGCAATAAGATTTTTGCTCAAGCTTGAAATATGCTTCACATTAGTCGAAGTTCTGATAATGCCACCATGCAAATCTTAATTTGAACAGATCCAATTCCAACAATATCACGTGGAGTATCATTAACCAATCTAACAGAGCCTCCACCTTAAAGAATAATTGGTGACAAACCAATCTCTATTAATGCATATATAAAATGAACCAGAGGAATCAAGAATTCATTCATCACCACTATTTGCACATCCAGTAAAAACAATAAGTATCTCACTATCGGAGAGGAAATCTCCGGCCGGGTGGCGGAATGCACCCGCTCTAAATCCTAAGATGAGGAGGGGCCTAAGCGTTTTGCCTGTTACGAGATTGGTGGATGAACACACAAGAACACAAAGATTTAGAGTGGTTTAGGCCGTCGGAGCGTAATACCCTACTCCACTATGTGTTGTATTGCTGTGAGAGCTTGAGAGCTGAGAATCTAAGTTGGCCTGTGTGGATCTAAGTGAGTGTCTCTGTTACGCCATGTGCTCTCCCTTTTATAGACCAAGGGGGACACGTACAAGGGCACTGGGCCCCGACATGCAGGCCCAGGGGCAAAATGGAGGGAAATAACTAACACCTGCAACTTTCGGGCGATCTTCGAGTGTAGTAATGTCCGTAGCGCTTATAGTATCGACTTCTCGCGGCTGCCTCCTTAGTAACGCGCGAGCCATCATGAGTGTAGGATATGCGGCAGTATGGACACGCCACCTGCCGATTGATTGGATAGGTTCGCCGCCTACAGGATGGCTCGGTCATTGTCTACCAGAGGAATAGAGAGGGATCATTAAATGCTGAGGCGGCACATCGCCTGCCAGCGGAGTGGACAGGGCGCATTAAATGCTGAGGCGGCACATCGCCTGTTAGCGGGATGGACAGGCGGTGTGCCCTATCCGCATTTAATGCTGAGGTAGCGTAGCTTGCGGCGTAGCCCACGGTGCGACCCGCGGTGCAGAGGCCATATGTCAGGCTCCGCCCGCTGGCTTATGTCATGGGCCGTGGGACATGTGTTAGCATCGGGTCTCCGCCTGGGCGGGGAGCAGAAGCGTACAAGTTGGGATCCGGACACGTGCCAACACCGGACCCTAGCCTGGTCCTTAACCAGGGCTTAAGTATTTCTTGCCTTGGAATTCCAGGACCCTGCCGTGGGCAGTCCGGACTTCACGCACGGGGGGGGGGGGGGGGGGGTCCAGACTCCATCCCACGGACCCGACCTGCATACGTGGTGGTCCCGGACCTCCCTTGGGGGTCCCGGCTGCATACCCAGAGGTCCAGCGCTTTCCCATGGGGGTTCAGACTTACTGTCGACGCCCTGGAGCACTCCTTCCCTGGACACATGGTGGCTCTGGACCTGCCCACGTGGTGCAGTCGGGCGCTGTTGTGGGCCCTGAGTAGCGGTCCGCGACTGGGCCGAGTCATGGCCTGGCCCCGGTCGCAGCATTATTGCTGCATGGCTAAGAGATAGCCACGTGGGCACTATGTCTTGACACGGTAGTAGGGGGTACCCCTGTTCGGGGGTACCGACAGTGGCCCCCGGGCCCACCTCAGGGGAGGATGCGAGCCTGCAGGTGGGGCCAAAGCAAGATCGGCGATTGGCGCGCTGCCTCCATGCGCTTGCTGACGTAATCACTACCAGTCCGCCTTCATGAACTGGTCGAGCCCCGGCTACGCCGCAACGGCCAGACCCCAAGTGTCGTCTGCCGCCGTGCTTCCAACTCTTTGGCTTTAATGGCCTCGTCGTCACCTCCCGTAGGGAGACGGGGGCGAGGGCCTCTTCGCTATGGCGCACGCGTTGAGGTGGCCACCGCCGCTGGCAAGCCGCCCAGAAGGATTCCACGAAGACGGTGGCCACACGTTTCCAGTGCGACCCTGCTGGTGCCTAGTAGTTTACACCTGTAGAAATGGAGCTAGGATTTCTCTTGACAGTGGATGCAATAACTTTTGCTTTTGTAAGGTACTTTTGAGTACTAATTATCAAGCAGTATTAGCACTTATCTGTATACTATTTGTCCCTATTGTGTGCGGTGTTGCTGACTCCTCCCTGGTACTTGGCCCCCTTGGGATGCAGGCTCGATGTGTCAAGGCTGGATACCAGCATACCTAAAAGAGTTGGCAACGACCCCCAGGAGGTAGCCTCGACTGGGACCTGGACCTGTACACAGCTTTAGCTAGGGAGAGTTAGTAGCACACCCATAGGGCCCATCGTCTGATACTAGCCATCCTTTGATACATGCACGGGACTTGCAGGATTTAGTCTGGGAAGCCAAGTTGTGTGTCCGGACCCCCGGACCGTGGTTCTAAATACTAGGACATCCATCGCAGAGTGGTGGAGCGTGCAGGCTTACGGTACGGGACCAGGCTAAGCGGCTACATGGCTCCAGACCACCCCAGGAGACAAGTGTCCATTCTCTAGAACCAGACCGTAGGTTACCGGACCCACAGGACTATAGCTCCAAATACTAGGGTACCCATCACAGAGTGGTGGAGTGTGCAGGCTTTGGGTACGGAACCAGGCTAAGCGGCTACACAGCTCCGGACCACCCCATGGAACGAGCTCCCGTTCTCTAGAACCGGCCCCCAGGCTGCCGGGCCCTCCCGCTTTTTGCAGAGGGGTTCTAAACTACAAGCCTGGCTACTCAATTCGGATGTCATCATGTCGGCCGGGATAGGAACCGTATGAGTGGGTTAGGTAAGAAATAATATCCGAAAGCTGCAGGATAAAACCATGGAGCAGGAGGATAAAACTATCATAAAAGCACATCTGAGGGGGTAATTCTTTTCCTTATAACCTTACATGCATGGGTGTAGACCAACAGGCCGGGTTTATGAGGGCGGACCTCATCGAGCTGGCGTATATCACAACCTAATTACAAAAGAAGAAAAACTTAACCCCTCAGACCTCATATTGGGCAGAACTTACAGAGATGCTCCATGTTCCAGGGGCTGGGAAGAGATTCTCCTTCTGTTGCGGCAAGACGGATACCCCCGGGTCGACATACTTCCCTCACCTTGAAGGGTCCTTCCCGGCTGGGGGAGAGTTTGCAGACCCCTTCTTGGTTCGGTACTCGCCGTGGGACTTGGTCCCGACCCGAGGCTTCCCACTTATGCACGAACCGTTGGCGGTAGTGCCTGGGCGCCTGGTTGCAACGTGCACTTCGGATCACCGCCCGCCATCTGTGTTCGTGGATGGAGTCCATGTCCCCGCACTACAGCCGCTCCTGCACAGACTTATCAAAAGACTGGACCCATGGGGAGTCCAGAAGGGTTTCCAGGGGAAGGCAGGCTTCGACCCCGCCGACCAGGGAGTACGGGGTCCCCCCGGTGGCCCATCTAGCTATCGTCACCGGAGTCAGAGTCTCTGGTGAAAACATCCTTCAGGACCCCCTCAGGTGATTGATACCCGAGGTCCGGTTCTCCCGCGGCCACCTCGCCGCTGTCGACCCTTTCCTTGCTAGGCCGGCAGCGAGGAGGGGAGCCATCCCTGGAGGTCTGCTCATGCCGCTCGCCGACACGCTTCGCGAGCTCGATGATCTCACGACACTCCGCGACACTATAGCGACTGTTGGGGTGTACAGGGCATGGGCCGTTGTTACCCTTCTGCGGCCGTGGGCGCTTCTTGCGCTCGTTCTGGCCCCTAGCCGCAGCTGCTACGACCAGAGCGGCAGATGACGACTTCTCATGGCCACGGTTCCTTTTCTTCTTCTTTTTGCCGTCCTGAGTGACGGCACCCGAGCCACCCATCTGGGCAGCCCCGGTCTATGGCGCCGAGTGCCACGCACGGCCCTCGGCGGCTCTGGCGCACTTGAGCGAAGAGTGTGGTGACAGTCTCCACGTCGTGCGTGGCTAACTTCTCCAACATTTTTTGTCACATACTCCTTGGCAGAAAGTAGTGACGATAGAAGCATCGGAAATACGAGGTATGGTACATCGCACCTTGGTGAAGCGGGAGATGAAGGCCCGGAGGGTTTCCCCGGGCTCCTGCCTCACTGCATGGAGGTGCGCCTCCACGCCATGCTGTTGGTAAGCGCTGGCGAAGTTCACGGTGAACCATGCGCAGAGCTCTTCCCAGGAGTAGATCGATCCTGGGGCAAGGTTCATGAGCCAAGTCCGGGCCGGCCCAGACAAGGCAACATGGAAGTATGTTGCCATCATGGTGGTGTCTCCACCTGCCGTCGTGATGGCGGTGATGTAAACCTGCAAGAATTCCAACGGGTTGGACGTACCGTCGTACTTCTCTGGCAGGTGTGGCCTGAACTTGGGTGGCCAGGTCGCTGCGCGGAGATGGTCCGCGAGTGCGGCGTAGCCCACGTTGGCCAATGGAACACCTGCCTGGATCCGGGCGCCCGTTGGAGTATGCGGTGCAATCGCAGCGAAGTCGTAGTCGAGGTTGCGACCCTCGACATTCTGTCGGTGCTCCCGCGCCCTCTCTAGAGAGACATGGGCATCCTCGCCCGCACGCCTACGGTTGAGTTCTGCCCGCAGGTCATTAGACCTCTCCAGAGAGACTGGAGCGTCCTTCGCCGCGCGCCAGCGGTTGAGCTCCGCCCGCAGGTCCTCAGTCAGCGCTGCCCTCACTAAGGGTGAGTGCACAGATGCCGATGCCTCATGTTGGCGCCGGGATGACCGAGGCCTAGGTCTGGTTGAGCCAGAGTGCGCCATGCCGAGTAGACGGTCGACGTCGTCTCACCACTGCTTCATGGCTCCTGGAGTGGCCGTTGAGCTAGGAGGGTGGCGCAGCAATTCCCTGGCTGCTGACAGCGCCCCAGGCGCAACCCTAGATGCTCTGGATGTTTGCGTGGGAGTGTGCTGCCGTGCAGAGTGCACAGCAGCCGCTGCACCAGGCGCAGGGAGGTTGGTGGCCCATGAGTGGAAGAGGCAGCCTCCTCCTCCAGCATTAAGTCCTCGAGCACAAAATCTTGGTGCTCGACGATGTGGACCATGGTGTCGAGCAAGAAAATAAGCAAAAACCTAAAGCCAAGCCCCCTACCTGGCGTGCCAAATGTCGGAGAGGAAATCTCCGACCGAGTGGCGGAATGCACCCGCCCTAAATCCTAAGATGAGGAGGGGCCTAAGCGTTTTGCCTGTTACGAGATTGGTGGATGAACACACAAGAACACAAAGATTTAGAGTGGTTCGGGCCACCGGAGCGTAATACCCTACTCCACTGTGTGTTGTATTGCTGTGAGAGCTTGAGAGCTGAGAATCTAAGTTGGTCTGTGTGGGTCTAAGTGAGTGTCTCCGTTACGCCGTGTGCCCTCCCTTTTATAGACCAAGGGGGGCACATACAAGGGCACTGGGCCCCGACATGCGGGCCCAGGGGCAAAATGGAGGGAAATAACTAACGCCTGCAACTTCCGGGAGATCTTCGAGTGTAGTAATGTCGGTAGCGCTTACAGTATCAACTTCTCACGGCTGCCTCCTTGGTAACACGCGAGACATCATGAGTGCAGGATATGCGGTAGTATGGACACGCCACCTGCCAATTGATTAGATAGGTTCGCCGCCTGCAGGATGGCCTGGTCACTGTCCGCCAAAGGAATAGAGAGGGCTCATTAAATGCCGAGGTGGCACATCGCCTGCCAGTGGAGTGGACAGGGCGCATTAAATGCTGAGGCAGCACATCGTTCGTCAGCGGGATGGACAGACGATGCGCCTTATCCGCATTTAATGCTGAGGTAGCGTAGCTTGCGGCATAGCCCACGGTGTGGCCCGCGACGCAGAGGCCATACATCAGGCTCCGCCCGCTGGCTTACGTCACGGGCCGTGGGCCATGTGGCAGCATTGGGTCTCCGCCTGGGCGGGGAACAGAAGCGTATAGGTTGGGATCCGGACACGTGCCAGCACCGGACCCTAGCCTGGTCCTTAACCAGGGCTTAAGTATTTCTTACCTTGGAATTCCGGGACCCTACCGTGGGCGGTCCGGACTTCACGCAGGGGGGGTCCGGACTCCATCCCACGGACCCGACCTGCATACGTGGTGGTCCCGAACCTCCCTTGGGGGTCCCGGCTGCATACCCAGAGGTCCGGCGCTTTCGGTCCGGACTTACTGTTGACGCCCTAGAGCACTCCTTTCCTGGACACGTGGCGGCTCCGGACCTGCCCATGTGGTGTGGTCGGGTGCTGCTGCGGGTCCTGAGTAGCGGTCCACGACTGGGCCGAGTCGTGGCCTGGCCCCGGTCGCGGCATTATTGCTGCGCGGCTAAGAGATAGCCAAGTGGGCACTACGTCTTAACACGGTAGTAGGGGGTACCCCTGTCCGGGGGTACCGACACTCACCATTAGAATTATTGGCCTAAGAAACAACAATAGAGGCATTACATCCATCATTATTTTTACCTTTCATTCTATATATGTCAGCTCTCTTCTATTTGTTCTTTGATTTATAACACTTAATTATAAAATAATTGTCTTTTTTACAATACTTGTAGAATTTATCTTCATTGCTTCAAGATTTTGAATGACCTTTGTAACCGTTAGAATTTTTGCATCTATTGCTAATGTTTGATTTATTTTGTCATTCCATAAACAAACAACATTTCTTCACTGAAAGTACAACCTTTAAAAGATACCATCTCTTTTATCTTTTTTTTTGTGCGAAGCCTCAGAAACCTCATCCAACATTATAGTATCATGACTATATAATAATGTATGTCTAAAGTTTGCAAAAGAACTAGACAAAGATCACAAAATAACCAGACTCAAATCCTTATCATTATAATCTACCTCCATAGCCTACAAATCTGAAATGATCTCCTTGAAGACCAAAAGATGGTTAAGCACAGAACTACCCTCTTGCAACTTGTGTGCGTGTAACTTTATCTTCATATGCATCTTGCTTGTCAAATCCTTAGACATGTAAATTGACTATAGTTTAAGCCATAAAGCAAATGCAGTTTTCTTTTGCAATCTTGCAAAATATTATTTGAAAGATGCAGTTGAATTTGAGTCAAGGCCTTACAATATATTCTCTTCTCCTCATTGGTCCAATATTAAAATTTTTACCGATTTTTATCAATAGCATCATCGGCTTTAGCTGGTGTAAGAATAGCCTTCATCTTGACTTCCCATAGAGCGAACATTGTGTCACGATCCAGAGGTGGAAGATCGCACTCTATCAATATGATGAAGAAATAACAACAATAACTTGAAGAAAAATATAATCTACTGAAATAACAACCGTGACGATGTGATGTACTTGCAGATTAATTGAGACATTAGATTTTTTTTTCAACCTTGTGTATGGCTCTAATTCCACTTGTTAGCAAATAATGTAAATATAAATCAAACATGAGACACATAATTTAATTGGGAAATCGTTGCGGACAAAACCACGGGTGCCAACCGTCAATCTTCACTCTATAAGGAGAGTTTACATAATACAAGGAATATAATGGGTTGTCTATTTTCACGTGCATACTTACAAGATGTATATATAGAACGGTCGGACAACATTTCACTATAGAAACAAATCCGCTAATTAATATAACCTGAACCGTGGGCCCTTCAAATGTCGTCCACGTAAGACTCATGTTAGAATTTAGATCATATTGCAACAGCACCTATACAGTTGTCATCCACCACCACGACCAACAATGTCATCACGTCCTTGCCCTTACTAACACACTCCGTCCCTATCCCCTTTAGGACTTGTTCGGTTAGACCAATCTAGAAGGGGATTGGAGGGGTTTAAATCTCCTAATAGTTAAAATGACTAGGAGGAGATTTAAACTCCTCCAATCCAGAGCCAATCTCCCTCTGGATTGGCGTAACCGAACATGCCCTTACTCTGCACAGTCCAATACCGACCTTCCTTCTAATCTCGGTAATCTTATCCTTGGTGAAAACTCTCCACCCAGAACTCGAATCAACAATTTTTAAGGTTCATGAGAATTGAGGATTTCTAGTCACCACTCGGAGTCGTCGCTAAGTTAGAGAATAGGCCGAGGCATGAAAAGGGTTGGGGGAAATTGAGTGACGGAGTCAACAATGCCATTGCGAGTGATTCATTTAGCCTTAAACAATAGAGCAAAAGCTTCACAAGAGTCAAGAGATACACTGAAATTTGGCTCGAGGCGCGCTGTTCTGCAAAAACACGTACTGCTTATTACTCTCTCGGTTTTTTCCATGTATACTTAGGGGGTGTTTGGTTGCCCCTGCTAAAGTTTAGCCCGGGTCACATCAAGCGTTTGACTTTTAAATAGGAGTATGAAATATAGACCCAACCAACTGGACTAGATTCGTCTCGTCTTTTAATCTTTGGCTGACAAATTAGTTTTATAATCCGACTACATTTAATACCCGGAACGGAGGTTCAAACATTCGATGTGATAGGGGCTAAAGTTTAGTTTGGGGTAACCAAACACCCCCTTAGTGTTTGATTTGTGATTGATGCACACTTGACGCTATTATGGTTTTAAATCCTACAGTACATGTGCCCTACAATTCAACGCTTTCGTAAAAAGTGGTTGTTAGTGCGGCGAGCAATGTGCTTATGTGCACGCCATGACCCATGAGTGAGGAGCAGCACACAACCACTAGCTTCTCCCCTTCTTTAAAAGGAAACCACGCTGCACCCGAGGCTTCTCCATGCAGTTGCCCTATCTTTTTCCTCACCCCGGCCCGTTCCATCACCCTCACGGCAAGCCCTGATCACATCATCGTGCTTGTCTCTCCCCAACCTAGCTCCATCTCTCTTTCATCTACTCTTCCATCGATCGATCCATCGGTAAGAACATGCGATGCTCTGTGTTCGTGTGAATCTATGCATGCATGGATCTGCCCTCGTTCCTTTTCCTGGCCATTTTCCCGTTTCTTTCCTGCTTGCTATTTCTTTGGGGGTGTAGTTTCAGTTTTGCCGCAAATGGGGAGCTGCACTTAGAACTGCGACTAGTTGCAAACTTGCAACGGGGAAACGATCTGCAGCAGCGGCACCTGCGGGGCGCCGCTTGCTCCCTGATCTGATGCGTAGTCGTAGCTAGATCTTTCGCGTGTAAATTTGTTGGGTTTGGCGCTTGCTATATATCTTTGCCTCTCCATATATAGATCCGGCTATTTGTATATACTCGACAACTTTTCTTGCTTCTCTTCTTGAATTACGTGCTAGCTCCTGCTTAATTTTGACTCCATGAGTCTACATATCTTTTGCTGGATGTTATTGCACTTCTTCAGATATATATATATATAGCTCTCTCTGCTAGCTAGCTAGATCTTTCAGATCTGTGCTGACTTTACAAGTTTTTTTCCCCTCTCTCTTAAAAACAGCATGTTCTTAAGATCTATTTGATCTGAAGACGTACTGAATGA
The DNA here is from genome assembly GCA_029449295.1 of Zea luxurians. Classification (NCBI taxonomy): domain Eukaryota; kingdom Viridiplantae; phylum Streptophyta; class Magnoliopsida; order Poales; family Poaceae; genus Zea; species Zea luxurians. The sequence goes on along the minus strand of JAOPSE010002480.1, from coordinate 15,763 downwards.
AGCAGCAGCCTATATCTGTGTGAACCTTTGAGCCATGAACTGCAGATTAGCTTTGTGTTTTTCCTCTGCACAAGATTTCCCTTTCTAACTAAGCACAAAACTGAAGTGGCGTCCTGGCATGGGATGGGAAATATGTTTGTGTTTTTAGGTTTATATTTGTTCCTACACATACATATATCTAGTTACCATACAGTAAAGTTGAGCTCCTGCTTAAGTGCTTAGTTTCGCAAGAACATCAAACTAAACCAATCGTTTTTTCTGTGTGATATGAAGTTGATTTTCAGATTCAAAGCATATATAGTACAACGGAATATACTATTCTGATAAAACCCTCTTGTTCTTATGATAACTATTTGACATCTATGAAAGCAATAATTATTTCTGTGAGACTGTAACAGTACTGCGTGAGGATGGGGAGGGGAAAGATTGAGATCAAGAGGATCGAGAACACCACCAGCCGCCAGGTGACCTTCTGCAAGCGCAGGAATGGGCTGCTGAAGAAGGCCTACGAGCTCTCCATCCTCTGCGACGCTGAGATCGCTTTGGTCATCTTCTCTACCCGAGGCCGCCTATATGAATATTCCAGCAACAGGTGACTGAGTTTTGGCTATTTATGATCGTTTCATTTTAAGATTATGTATGCATGCTGTATATGCAAATCATGCACCCATTTTTTGGTACAACTTATTATATGTGTTTGCATGCATTGATCTAATAGTTATAGTTAAACTAGCTAGTAAATTAAACTATAGCTTATGTGATAACTGCCAACTAACTAAAAAGGTATTCTTTTCATAAACTCTCCGCTCATCAGTTTTAGTTTCACTAGATCCCTATAGGCACCACAAAAGAATGAATTAATGATGTGTTAAATTTTGAAAATTACAGTGATAATCAAGGCCATTTATTTTAGCACACTTGTATAGATAACTTTCTTTCCATAATTTCGCTCACAATGATAAGCACACTAATGACTTATTAGTAAGAGCAAGTATAATGAACAGCTATAGGCCGGCTAAATGCATAATAAGTGGATGATAGAGAAGAGGAGAGAGGACAAGTAAACTTTAAACTTACGACTGGTGGCTTCGACACAAAAAACCAAAAAACTTTGTGACTGAGACAAATGACGTCCTGCATTAATACTGAAGACCTGACCATTATATAAATGTGCTAAATAGCAAACTGTAAGGATTCTTGTAGTCAGTTGTTGGCTTTATTATTAAACTTGCTCTAAACCCTGTGACTGATCATTTTGAATTTTCATCTGTGGAGATACATAGGTTCCACTTGGATCAGTGAAACTTTTTTTATAAGCTGCAATAGTTATATATAGAGGTTTCCTTAGCAATTAGCAGCTTATTTTAGCTGATCCGAACATGGCCTACTCGAAGACATTTTGGTACCCTGCTGCGTTTGTGCAGTTGGATATTAAAGAAGCATACTACTTGTGTGATAGTTTGGGACTTTGGTCGATCGCCCAGTTCCACGCACAGTTGCAAGTCCTAGTCCCTGGGAACTTTATCATTCTGTGTGCCATGCATGCACTGATGAACCCATCACATGCATGCGGCATGCATGGCCATGGCCCTCATCTCCCTGAAAAGGGTTCTTTCATTTCATGCGCACACTGTACAGACGAAATCCCTCTGTGTAGAGTAGTATACGTCGTTGCATGGAGATGGAAACTGTAGGTTCTCCCTGCCCTCCTTCCTTGGCAGTGCTAAGGAGTTAAAGGACGCCTTTGATTGTTTGTGTTTTTGCAACTGGGAACCCTCTCTGCGTGTGGTGAACTCACCGTGTCCTCTCAAATGATGATGTGCATTTCTTTTGGTGGTCTTTGTTTGCTTCTTTTGTGTGCAACGTGTGTCGTAATAACTAAAAGACAACGTTAACAAATATTTTATCGGGGTCATCATCATTACTGGCTGAATCCAAACTATAGAATTATATTTATTAACAATTTTTCTTCCACTAGAAAACTAGAAATTTACAAAGTTATTGGGCCATGCTCCGCCCCTGTTGAGTAGTGCTTCGTAGTAGTAGGTAGTATTACCTCTGTTTTCGAATATTTACCATTTGCTAGTTTATTTTTAAACTAAACCGTGACAATTAAAAAAACGGAAGAAGCACGTAGTAGTAATGTTTCCTCACCCCGGCACATCTTTTTAAAGTATATTTCAGCGAGATATATAACATACTGATAAACATGTGTGTTTCATTTCACAACACATAATCACTGTACACACTGAGAATTCTTGCGTACGCTTTTGTTTTCATGCATAAGCAAGAGCTAGCTTGATTTCATTTGACGACTAATCAACATATTATTGTATCAGCGTAAGGTCGACGATTGAGAGGTACAAGAAAGCCTCTGCGAGCACTTCAGGAACAGCTCCAGTGACAGATGTCAACTCTCTTGTAAGCACTGTGCTGTAGTCCATGATTTTCTCTATTTTAATTTATCGGAAAACGCTATTTATGGTCACATACCTTATCGATGGGCTTAATAACATCTGTATCAACAAATGTTAACTGCTTTTAATTACTCCCTCCGTCCCAAAATAAAATTCGTTTTATCTTTTTAGTTGATTCATACAATAATTAATGTATTTGTTTTATATATTTGTCTAGATTTATTATCATCAATTTAAATATAGACATAAAAATCAAGAACTAAAACGACTAATATTTTGGAACAGAGGAAGTATAATAAACACCTGCTTATATATGTGTGCACGCGTGCGTGTGAAACGACTAACAAATGTTAGTATAATACACACACTACTTATATATAGTGTTAAAACTTGCTATTGCTTCCAATCTTTTTAACGGATGATCCCACATCACATTGGAATTTTTTAGCAATACTTTCAGCAAGAAGCGGCAAAACTGCGCCAGCAGATACAAACCTTGCAGAATTCAAACAGGTAAGGCGCATAATTCATAACTAGTTCCTGTAACTGTTTTAATTTTATCCGTCTCCATATATATAGGATAGACACTACAACATTTATACGGAAGTGACTTAATTTTGGCCAAAAAAAACCCGGAAGTGACTGTTCCTTTGGTAAATTCTACTCCTACTTGTCAGGCACCTGATGGGTGAATCTACTGGCAATATGACTGCAAAGGAGCTCAAGGGCCTTGAAAGCAGGCTTGAAAGAGGCATTGGGAGGATCCGGTCCAAAAAGGTATATCCATACAAACCACTACAGTAATATATAGTCAGCTGATTATTTGATGTATACACACACAAATAGTTGAAACGTCGTGTGAATTTGCTTTGGGCATAAAATTAAAGGCCATTATCATATACCTCGCTCTGATCCTGATAATACTCAACGTTTTGCACCTTTGAGTTTTTGTCAGCATGAGCTGCTGCTCGCGGAGATCGAATATATGCAGAAAAGGGTAAGGCATCATTCCTCCCTGTAGTATATTATATGACACATATGAAGGCCTTGTTTAGATACCCATACATATATTCACTCAATCTATATATATATATATATATATATATATATATATATATATATATATATATTGAAGTGATTTGGTGTAGAATTTAGTTTAAATTCTACACACCAAACTGTTTTAATTCATATAGATTGAGATGAATATATAGATATCTAAGTTTTTAGGTGCATTTTGCTTGACAGGACTAGACAAGACTAGTATTATTTGAATTGCTCTTATATATATCTCATCTACATCTGCATATGCATGCAGGAAGCAGATCTGCACAATGAAAACATGTTCCTGCGGGCCAAGGTACGTATGGCTGATGGCCTTTTGCTGCTACACATACAGGTTCTCTTGATCGAATATGCACTGTACTGTACTGTAATTTGCAACAACAGGTTGCGGAGGCCGAGCGAGCTCTGGAGCAGGAGGCGGCAGAAGACCAGACGATGATGGTGCCGGCGGCGGTCCGCGGGGCTACGACGGAGCTGAAAGCGCTGCCGGCGTCGTTCGACGCGAGTGGCTACTACCAGTACCAGCAGCATCAGCATGTGGTGGCCGCCGCCTCTGCTGCCTCCTCGTCGCAGTACGCGGAGCAGCCCCAGGGCCAGCAGGAGTACCACCACCAGACTGCCCTCCAACTCGGCTACCACGTCAAGATCGACTCCGTCGCTGACAAAGGCTTCCTCTAGGCGCTCGCGCGCATGCATGCGTGATGCGTCTCATCTCATAATCTGACCTACGGACGATGGGTGCCGGACAGCTAACGTAAGGCACGTTGTCATCGCCTGACCATGGAGTGGAGTGGTTGTTGCTATATGTGCTTCTATATAGAGAGAAAATAAGGTGTTGCGAGTACCTGTGTACGTTAGCTGTATCAAACAATATTGTCGTGAGATATATGACTATATATGTAGTATGGTGTGGATGAATCTAAAGTCTTAAAAGACGCTCGGTTTTAGGTGCCTCTCCGTGTTCGATGGGCTACACACCATCCATCACACGACGCCCGTCCTTCGTGAGTCATGCACGCGGACGCGAAACTTCTAGACACAGCCACCGCACAGGTCCACACCCCTCTCCTCTCGAACTTCTCTCTCCCATGACGTCCCTCTCGGCCTCCCGAGCGCCACCGCCGTGAGTCGTTCACCTCTATCTCCTCGTTCACCCCTATCTCCCTCTCCCCATTCGGCTCCACCTCATTGCCCCTCCCTGCGTTTCGCGGCCTCTCCATGAGATGGTGAGCGCGCTTGGCGACACGTTTCACGGCCTCTCCGTGTTTCGCTCCACTAGCCCGCCTCGCCATGGGGAACCACCTCCGACCACCGCAACCCCTCACCTCCGACCATGTGCTCAGCAACACCCAGGTCGCCAGCATCGACGACCGCCATGACGACCTGCTACAGCTGCAGCTCCGGACCTCCCCACGTCGTTGGGCATAACCCACATGCACGTCCTCGTCAGGTTGAAGCCAGCACCCGCACACGCCCGCAACCCACCCATCCCTCCTAAAGGAAACATGTGACGCCTAAGAGGGGGGTGAATTATGACTTCTAAAACTTTCTCTAAATTAGGACACAATTAAATCCCTATAGCAAAACCTATGCAAATAATCAAACTAGAATGTGCAAACTAGGTTTTGTCTAAGTGTTGCTATCTCTACCGCAATGTCTAAGTTTCAATCCTAAACAATCTAAGTATAAAGACAAGATTGAAACTTAAATGCTTAATATAAATGTGAAAACTAAAGAGCAAGGTAGAGATGCAAACTCTCGTGGATAACGCCGGTATTTTTACCGAGGTATCCTGAACCACACAATGTCCCGACTAATCCTCGTTGGTGACCCTACGCAAAGGGAAGCCCACGCAAGGGCCAAGCACCCCAGTCGAGTAATTCTGTAGAGAGCCACGAGCCTTCTCCACGCGCAAGTGGTGCTCCGCTTCCAGCTCCTCTCGGACGCTCCCCGCCATCTCTACTAACGAGCTTTCGGCCAAAACGTCGTGGGCCTCATTCCCTCCGATACATGATGGTGTTCGTGACACAAACGCGGTTGTCACGGTATCATAAGACTCTCATCGCACTCGGTACAATTACAACGGCTCGCGCAAGAGCCGAGGGGTTGTGTGGTTTTTCTAAACTCAACTAACTAGGATTCACCTAGAGCAAGTGCTAATGCAGTCTAACTAACCTAAGCACTTTGCAAAGCATCTATGCTAATCACGGTGTGATTCTATTAAACACTTGGGTGTATGAGCACTTGGAAATGTCTATACTATGCCTTGGTATGTTGCTTGGGCTCTCACACCTTGAAATGGCTGGTTGGGGTGGTATTTATATACCCTAACACAATTCTAGCCGTTGGAGAAAAGCTGCTGCTCTCTGCGGCACACCAGACAGTCTGATGCACCTAGCCGTTGGATCTAACACCGCAGGTGACCGTTGGCGATGCAAGCTTTTACACCGGACAGTCCGGACATCACACCGGACAGTCCGGTGGCTTCTCTCCACCAGTGCCACCTGGAACTAGCCATTGGGCTAGTGTTTCCTGGTGCATCGGACAGTCCAACGTGTGGCACTAGATAGTCCAGTGTGCTACTGGACAGTCCGCTGTCCTCGATCGGATAGTCTGCTAGTGGCAACACTTGTCTTTGTTTCTTGGACTTTGCTTGATACTTGTTGATCTTCACTTGTGATCTTCATAATGTCTTCTTTTGAGGTGTTGCTTTCCTTAATGCCTTAGTCCAAGTAACTTTAGCATCATGTGAACTACAAACATAAACACTAGCAACCACATTAGTCAACAGGTTGTGTTGATCATCAAACATCAAAATCTATTGAGCCAAATAGCCTGGGGTCCATTTTCCTTACACCTCCCCTCCTGCAGAACCATAGCTCTCTCTCTCTGGTTGTGTACCGGCGATGGAGGAGGCTGCCGAGAGCCGTAGGCTATTCATTGGTTGGAGGCAGAGCTGCGGGCCCACTTTGCTCGCTTCAGCGAGGTGCCTCGATCATCGTGATGCGGGACAGGGAGACGGGCCAACTTTGGCTTAGACGAGTTCGAGGCAGCCGCCGCCGTCACGCTCGACAAAAGGGGACAGACCCAGTCGCCCAGGCACTTCTTATGCAGACACGTGGTGAGTCTCTGCTCGTTCCGATCTGAGCCTAGTCAAGGCTGCTGATGTGTATAGGGTTTGGGTTTTGCTGGCTCTGAGATTGGATTTATTTATGGTGTTGATAGAACACGCATGCATGTGCTTTGGTTTTAGTCTTTCAGATTAAGGACATGTTTGGTGTGGCGCCTAAGCCGCCACACCGCGCCACACTTTTCAAGCCACAGGTGTGGCGGCCGATTTGGCCACCGCGGGTTAGGCACGGTGTGGCGGCTTAGGCGCCACACCAAACATGCCCTAAGGCTGAGATTGCTACAGAAAAAATCGCGACAAGAAGAAACTACTACATGATTTATTTAAGAAGGAAATACTTTGGTTCTCCAATCTTGATCTAACACATTTAACTTTTTTGTTCAAGTAATTGAATCTGTTTAATCTAAAGACCTCTTGCATCGGTCTATGCAATATCTTTCTGCAAAATCAAATTTTGTTATGCTAAATCTGAAGTAGATGACAGACTCTATTGCAGAAGTGGAGGTGACGCCACCCTTGTCAATTTGAAAGCATCGCTCTAGCCCAAATTTGTATTTTGCTACATGAATGCATGTGTTGATGTATATATAAGCAAATGCATCTTTTTTTGTCTTTTGCCTCTAACCATTCTAAACATGTAATTTCGGATCTCTAAATTATGTATTAGTGTGGCCTGGTTATGCTGTCGGTTCCTGGTACGAGAGGATATATTCCTTCTTTTAACAGAAAGTGAATGACAACGTTGAATCCAATTTACTTCTTTTTTTACTGAAACCTGAAAGTGACTGCACCTTAAAACATCTCTTTATAGTCTGTTATTAAAATGTCAGGGTGTTAATGTGAGTTACTAGCTGATACGTATGGCAGGGCATATCATTAGACTTTGAGTTTCTATACCTTTTCCGCTTTTGATGAAGCACTTTGTGTAAGAATTTGATCTCCCAAGCATAATTTCATGTTGAAACTGTAAGGCCAATTGATTAGGGTGGAATGTGGTATTTAATGTTCCCTTATTGAGGATGGAATTTTAGGTGCTCCGAGGAGTGTTGTTCTTTAGCTTTGCGCTCTCGCATTAGGCTTGCTGCTTGCTTGAGGGCTTCTGCTTCGCACGGTAAATATGGTAATGTTCTCTAGAACAACTTGAAGTTGTTGAGACAACTTTGATAGTGGAATCAATATATGGCTTTGGTTTAAGGTATACTACACACATATTGGTTTGTGCTTTGCTGATACCTTTGCAGCATCCTAAACTCTTTATGAACCTAGAATGCTTAGTTGTTGCCATCTATATCAAAGCCTGAGTTTCATACAATAAAAATGTTGATTTTCTACTGCATGTGTCACACCTAGCATCTATAAATGGATGACCAATTGTTGATCCTACATATGTGTCATGTAAGTTTCTCACTCTGCATCTTTCCAAATAAATAATATTTAGTGTGATATTGTTGACTAGGCAAAATGCCCCGTGTCATATTAGCTTAAGTAATGGCTTCGTACAGTTACTTTGAAATTTGGCGTCTTGAGTTAGTTGCGGGACTTGTCATAGTAATCTCCTCTAGCTGGTACATCCTCCTACAAACATGGTCATATTTCAGAATGGTTAAGGAGGATGAGTGGACATGTGGGAAACTAGGGGAAGCATAAAAGCAGTACATACCTGGTGGCTCCTGGCACTAGGAGGTAGTTGACATATGTTTGTTTTCAGGTGTTGCTGTCCGATTCAGTAAACTATTATCTAACTTTTCTTTCGTTTTTGTTTGGTAAATAATGAACTTGGAGAAGGGCAGGAATATCTCAACATCCAAACCTCCATCAATATAAAGCATAGTTTTGAATAGTTCTCCTTCAAACTGAGCTCCAGCTATAGGTTAGCAATCACGATGATGTATTGGTGAATATGCAGTTTGCTTCATTTCAAACATTTTTTAATTGCATGCCCTGTTTTATGCCAGATTGGTTTTAGTATTAGAATGAAATTTTGCAGAATTGAATTCGAATTTTCCCATATGGCTTTGTGTAGAATGGAATTTTTACTTAAATCTGCCAAAGAAAGAGTTCGTTGAACTTAAAGATAATTATGGTTAGGTATCTCCCTTTTTCAATCTGCTAATATTCGTCCCATTGATTGGGTTCAAGCTTCTGGATCTTCTATAAAGTGTATCCAATAAAGTTTGTTTCTTTTTGTTTTGTTGTTGTAGTTCAGAGGGATCTTTGTTTTGTTGCCTTCAGCATAGAACATCGTATCATTTTTTATTCAATTATTGCACGAGCCGCAAATAAATAACCATTCAATTATTGAACGATTGCTTTGCCAAATATCTGATCTTTGAGCTGCATGGAAACTGTCGACATAAAGAGAAACAAAAAATAGGTAGGAGTACACATATAATTAACATAGTTCCTAATCGGTTAATAATATTTGGAACGGGAAAATTAATATGTATGAAAACATGGTCTCCCAGTGAGTGAATCTCTATTTGGTAAAGAAGGGGCAAAAGATGAATGGTTGTGAAATGGTGTTCATAATTAATTTGGATCCATGTTCTCAACTAAACCTCCCCCTTCCAAAAAAAGCCTCTATGTTTGTGACATCTAAAGCAACATTATGCACTCAGTAAGGTAACAATTAAAACAGGAATAAAATAGTTAGAAATTGACATGCAAACGGTACCCCCTTTTTGGTAAATGAAGTAGGTTGGATTCTAAATAAACCATGTTCAAAAGGAATTAGAAATGATAAGACTATATGAGTACCCATATAATTAATATAGTTCTTATTCGATTAATAGCATTTGGAATGAAAAACATTAATACGTACAAAACATAGTTCGTCAGTGAATGAATCTCTACTTAGTAAGGGACAAAGTATAAATGAATCTAATGTTCTCAACTGAACCCCTCCCAAAAAATGCCTTTGCATTTGTCACATCTGAAGTAACATTACACACTTAGTAAGTTAATAACTAAAATAGGATCAGCAGAGGATGACGGAGATGTTTCAGTACATGCAGAGCCTTGGCGCTGCACAGGGTTTTGCTCTACCACCTCTGTTGTTCTCTACAGCTGACCCTGCTCAATTCCATACTCCTGTGAGTATCAAAATTCTAATCTTGCATGATATATTTTCATCTGGTCTCACACATGCAACCCTTCTCTATGCAGGGACAATCGACGACATCAAACAACCCTCATGGATCGCCCAGTCCATCGCTGAACAAGTCCAGTCGCCCACCTCGCTGAGATACTTTGTGCACATGATCTTATGTTTGTTGGTGTTGTTAATACTTTGTGAGATAACATGGTCTGAACTTGTTGATGTTGGTAATACTTTGAGAGATATTTAAGACTTATATTTGTGAGTGTTGGAGACTTACGTTTGTGTCTAAACTTGTTTGATGTGGTGATATTTGTGAAATTTCTGGTCTTTGTGAGATGTGTGGTGTGTATGATGTATGTGACGATTCTATGATATATGTGATGATTCTGTGATATATCTTTTGTTTGTTTGGATGGAATAATAAAAACAAATAAAATGGGGTATTTTGGTCACTTTGCCAAGTTCCATGACCATAGCACTCGGCAAATAAGGCACAGTTGGGAACCGGTAAATATTCTTTGCCGAGTGCTGTGGCTGCGACACTCGGCAAAGAAGCAACATTTGTCGAGTGCCTCCTAGAGCACTCGTCAAAGAACCTAGCAAAGGGGTCCACTGGTGCTCCCTTTGCCGAGCGCTAGTCTAGCAGACACTCGGCAAAGAGGGAGCCTTTGCCGAGTGTCAGGGAGGAAACTCTGTAAAGGCTCTATCACCATCACTTGGTACCGTGACGGCAACTTTTCTTTGTCGAGTACCAGGTGGCACTCGATAAAGCCTTTATCGAGTGCCCGACAAAAAGTTCTCAGTAAAGAAGTCGTTGCCGATGTACAGTTTGACGAGACTTCTTTGCCGAGAGTCACACTCAGCAAAGAGTTCATCGAGTGTTTTCCAGGCTTTGCTGGGTGAATAAAGCACTCGGCAAAGCAGCTGTGTCCGGTAATGATTTGTAACACCCATTTGTAAATTGCTAGGAAATTATACCAATAGAGAAAACAATTTCTCTTTATGTGAGTTTGATCTTTATGCATCATGCTGGATATTGTTTTTGTGTGTGCATTTTGTGACCAGGAATATAGTAAAGAGTCCAAAGTGGAATTCAAAACCTAGAAGAGATTCTAAAATTTAGAAAAAGAGAAGCAAACGAATATTATGTGGAATAAAAATAATAAGTATAAAAATATATATTATTCCTACACAGACTAAGTTTATATATTTGACTCAAAGGTGAATTTCTTAACAAGACTCAAATTCAAATTAGAAATTCAAATGAAAGGAAAAGGAATCAAATAGGAAAAAGAGAAATAAAAGAAAAAAAAATAAAACCTACCTGGGCCAGACTCCCCCAAATCGGCCCACTAGGAGAAGCTTGCCCCGCGTGACCCAACTCCTGCTGTTTGCGCCGACATGTGGGCCTCCTCTGTCAGTCGCACTTGAGCGTTCGCATTCCCTCTGCTCTGGCAAGTGGCCCCAGGGCGTCAGCCTCCCACGCGTCGCTCACCTAGGATCCAGTGATCGGTGGAGGCCGCGCTTCTGTGCGCTCGTCGCACTCCGCCCTGTACCGAGTCGCTGGTGGTGGGACCCACCTTGTCAGGCTATTCCGCTCCACAAACCCGTCCGTGCGGATAGCTGATCGTGCCGAGGATCTCTGGGATTTCTGTTGAGGCGAACCCTTTCCTCTCCAAATATAAAACCAAAGCACTATGACCTTCCTCCCCTCTCGCCCCTAGCAGTTGGATAGACCTTTATGTGTACCGCGCCGCCGTTCCTAGGGTTCCAGAGACTAGCAAGTCAGACCTCGCGTGGCACCTACGTGTCGTCCTACAGCAACGCGCCAGCAGAAGCTTGCTCCATCGGCTCGCGTCGGTGACTTCTCCCTCTTCGCCGCGTTCGTCGAGGTTAGAGAAAAAAAAACCTTGTGCATTTACAACGTACTCTATACGCTAGCTTGTGCCTATGGATTCTATCGAGCGGCATTTGCCAATGCTGTACCAGGCGATGGAGGTCCCGGATGGATTCCTCCTCGGTGCATCTGGGTGGTTACCTGGCTCGGCCGCGGCAAGGATCGGGAGTAGAGAAGAGAGAGTGACCATTGGGGCGGGACCGCTAGTCCGGCGAGCTCGGCTCTGTCCATGGTGCCGCTCGGCATGTGGTCTGCCGCTGGGTTGGCACGCAGTCTTGGGCGCGAGGTTGAAGACGCGCGCGCGCCGTCGGATCGGTGCGGTCGGCCCGACCCAGTGTCGTGGGGTTGAAGATGAGCGGTAATCGTTGGATGCTAGACAAACGCCCAGGATTAGGTCGTCAAATAACGTTTCGCTTGAATCCGATCGTCACCGTTTGTTGGCGATCGAACCATTCCTAAGCAGTTTTGGGTAGGAAGGATTTATGGCCATCAGATCTAGATCCAATAGACGACGTAGCATACCTTTTTAGTTTTTGCGCAAGCTAATCTGGACCGCTGGGTTGGGAACAAACGGCTCAGATTAATAGATACCCTTTCGGCCTGGTATTTTTGCACCAGAGACCTTCCACTTTTCCGAAATCAACCCGCGGTCCGCTATGCAGGGCAGCCTGAGTCTTAGAAGATTTTACCCAGAGCCCCCTGCTGTTCTCAGATTTTGAGGCCCAGTCCAGGACCTTATAAAACCAGAGAAAATGATTATTAAATGGATTTTTAATAGGAAAATAATTACTAGAACTTTATAAATTCATAGAAAATTCATACTAACTCCAAATTAATCCATTCCAGTTCCTAAAATTTTGTAATTTTATTCTCTAGCACTTAGTGCCTCTGTTTTATCATGAAAATAGTAAGAAATTTATTTATCACTTAATCCTATTTAAAGCACATAAAACCTTTGAAAATGCATAACTTGAAATCTATAACTCAGAAAATTATGATTCCAGTTCCTAGGTTTTTATTTTAATATGTAGAATATCTCTGTGTATTTTGTTTACATGCTTGGTGTAATGTTAATTTTCCCTATATCCTGTGCTTGTTTGTATTGTGGCGAGTAGAAGAGCCCGTTGCTGAGGATCCTGGTGAGCAGCAGGTTGAAGTAGCTGAGCAGGAGCTCATTGAAGGCAAGTTGTGCCCTTGATCACTTTTTACCCAATAATGTTCTTAAATACCACTTATCCATGCATAGGTTAATTTTGATGGGACCCAATAGGTCACCCTAGATTGTTTATCTCATTACCTTGTTTACCCCTGAATCACTTGGGTAGTTTGCTATTGCTTTATATGGTTTTGGGATAATCATTTATTACCTCTATGTTCCAATTCTTGTTGTTATTCTGTTTATGTTCATGTTGATATCATTAATGTTAATTGGAACATAGAGCTTAACTTGAGAACCACGTGCCACCACAAGGGAGGAATGGGACCCCTTGGCTGACTAATTAGGAAAGCTAGTGGAAGACTACCTTACCCGAAAGGGGCAAGGGCAGTAGGGGAGTGGTCAGTGTAGGGAGGTCCCTGGTTGATTTTGCTGCGATGGCGGTCAGCCAGGAACCCTGCATTGGAACTTCCTATAAACTGTAGCGGGTTTTCGGAAGCTAGTGGAACTTTGTAAAGGCCTCGTAGTGTTGCCCTGCCGCGCTTCCTAGGTAGAGGTGTATGGGATTCGCGACCCCTTGGCAGATGGGTAACATGACTTGTGGGTAAAGGGTACAACCTCTGCAGAGTGTAAAACTGGTATACTAGCCGAGCTCACGGTCATGAGCAGCTCAGGACTCTCTGATGTTTAAATTATGGAACTTAAATTCAATTTGTCATTCGCATATGCATGGGTTTGTTATTAATTTTGTTCTATTACTTTACTTATGGTTTGGTATTTACTTACACTTAGTAACTGCTAATAAAATTTTGACCAACTACTTAAAAGCAATGCTCAGCTTTAACCCCTATCATTGATTAGCCTTACACATCACATGAACTCACACCTTTGTGAGTTTGTGTCCACTGGTTCCCCACAACTTGTTGAGCTATGATCATGTGTGAGCTCACCCTTGCTGTCTCACACCCCCCCACAGGAGAAGATCAGGTGGTTCAGGAGGAGCCGCCTAGCACTGAGGAGTTCGATCTGATCTAGGTGGCGTTTCTCAGTCGACATTGGCGCCGACGATCCTTAGTTCGTTTTATCTTTATTACTTTATTTTGTAATAAGTCTTCCGCTATGTGATAAATACTCTGATGATTTATGACATTTATCTCTATACACTCTGTTATTATATGTGTTGTCTTCTTGGCGCATGTATGAGATGCACCTGGCTTTGTTCCTTAAAGCCGGGTGTGACAGAAGTGGTATCAGAGGAATGTTTGACTGTAGGACGAGACCTAGGTAGAAATGGACAAACCCTCTCCTACTTACCTTACTCTGACTCCTTTTATACTCATCTCATCTTGATCTTGTCTCACCTTTTTGCTATTCTACTCTGATCATTCTTATCTTTTCTACTCTAAGACAAGATGGATTTCACACCTTGGAATCCTAAGACTATGATCTTTCTAAGAGATAGGGAACCTAAGACAAAATTAAAACTAATTTCTCTATTTAAAAATGTTGGTTGATTGTTCTGATGATAAATGCTTGATTTGCTTCTTTGATTGATTGCAACATTATAGTTGGGCATCTTAGCATGTACCATCATAAGGTATTAGCTTTAGTGGATAACACACTAATCTACTTAGCTAATAAATCAACCGCAGTAACATTTCTCGTAATTACTCGCCTTGTCTGCAATTCTTCCTTTCTTACCCTGCATTTCTAACCTAGATGGGCTACCCCTATAGTGTTAGAAGAGAGCACTATAGACGTGATCCTTGGTATGTCATGGTTAAGAAAGGTAAAGGCAGTTTATACACTGTGCTAAAGGAACCGTAGAACTCACCAGTTCTAAAGGACAAAGTTTTGAAGTTGAAGTTGCAGTAACTACCACCATCAGACTAGCGGCATTCTTAATAGATGAGAAGTTTGTGGATGATAACATCCGGGTGGTTAGAGATTTTCCGGATGTCTTTCCAGAGGAGTTACCAGGAATGCCACCTGATAGAGAAGTTGAGTTTGTTATTGATCTCTTACCTGGAACCGCCCCCTATTTCTAAACGGCCATATAGGATGTCTGTAGGGGAGTTGAAGGAACTTAAGAAGCAGTTAACTGAGTTACAAGAGGCTGGGTACATTCGTCCGAGTTCCTCACCTTGGGGAGCACCGGTTCTGTTTGTACAGAAGAAGGATGGATCGCAGCGGATGTGTGTGGATTATAGATCTCTTAATGATGTTACGGTGAAGAACAAGTATCCGTTGCCCCGCATTGAGGATTTATTTGACCAGATGAGAGGTGCTAGAGTATTCTCGAAGATTGATCTCCGATCCGGTTACCATCAGATGAGGATTAGACCATCGGATATTCCCAAGACGGCTTTCTCGACTAGATATGGATTATATGAGTTCACAGTTATGTCATTTGGATTAACCAATGCACCAGTTCATTTTATGAACTTGATGAATAAGGTGTTTATGGAGTATTTGGACAGATTCGTCGTGGTATTCATCGACGATATTCTTATCTATTCCAAGAGTGATAGTGATCACGAGGAACATCTGAGGATGGTGCTGCAGAAGCTACGAGATAACCAGCTATATGCCAAGTTCAGCAAGTGCGAGTTTTGGATTGGCGAGGTGCCATTTCTTGGTCATATCATTTCTAATGGAGGAATTTCAGTGGATCCTGCTAAAGTTAAGGAGATAATGGAGTGGAGAGTACCCACTACAGTTACTGAGATTCGGAGTTTCTTGGGATTAGCAGGATATTATCGGAGATTTATTGAAGGATTTTCTAAGATTGCTAAGCCTATGACTTCGCTTTTGGAGAAAGGAAGAGAATTTAAATGGGACGAGAAGTGCCAAGACAGCTTTGATCAATTGAAGAAAAGATTGATGTCGCCACCAGTATTGGTTATGCCAGACCTACAGAAAGGATTTGATATCTATTGTGATGCATGTGGCCAAGGCTTAGGATGTGTGCTCATGCAAGAAGGACATGGGTCATGTTCTC